>CM064538.1:18270410-18361918 GCA_032716605.1 Paralithodes platypus | reverse complement strand
ATAACAAAGGCAAACCTCCAACAGCTTCCTCTCTCTCCAATACCCCCTATAAAGACTACTAACACATAACAAAGCCACTTCCAACAGATTCCCTCTCTCTCCAACACCCCTTATATACAGACTAATAACACACATAACAAAGCCACTCCAACAGCTTCCTCTCTCTCCAATACCCCTTATACAGACTAATAACACACATAACAAAGCCACTCCAACAGCTTCCTCTCTCTCCAATACCCCTTATACAGACTAATAACACATAACAAAGCCACTCCAACAGCTTCCTCTCTCTCCAACACCCCTTATACAGACTAATAACACATAACAAAGCCACTCCAACAGCTTCCTCTCTCTCCAACACCCCTTCTCCCCTCTCTATACTCTTTAGCAAATAGGAAAGTAGAAAGTAGCTACGAGGTGCCTTTGTAAAGGCTTATCCCTCAATACCTTCACCTGACCTGACCTGACCTGACCTAACTATACCTCTCTCGCTCTCTCTCTCTCTCACTCTCTCTCTCTCTCCTCTTCCCTTCATTTCCTCCACCAATACTGTTTAAAAACTAACCCAGGAACGGATGAAATTAATCTAATTAAGGGGGTAGTGCTTGGTTTTTCGTCTATATATTTATTTATATATATATATTATTGAGTTTCCTCGCTAGACCTCCATCAAGCTTAAGGGGACACTGACGGCTTTTTTTGGCCTATAAATTAATTCATTCATAATTCCTTAGTGTTCTCGTTAGACATCCCTCAAGCTTAGAAAAACATCCACTAGAGGGGGGGGCCCTCAAGATAAATTTGTACATTTTTCGATAGAAAAATATCCCGGCCGCAGGCTGTGCTTCCTTACTAACGATACAGGTGCTTCTATCGCTCGCCAGGAAAAAATCGACACCTCAATGGTACGAAAGGTCTTAATATTGGCAAAGAAATTAGGCGAAAGGTCTCAAAATCGCCAAACTAATGGATTGAACGTCCTAAAATCTCAAAACCTATTATGCTAAACATGAGGGAGAAGGGGGTCCAGAAAAAGCGACTACCTTCCCCTTAAATCCGAACTCGGGTACGGAAAAAACATTAATCGAATTAATAGTGGATTTTGGCCCGGGGGAAAAATAATACATAAAATGGTTGTAGACTTTTTTTGGGGGGCTGATCCTCTATTGCAATTGGGCGAGGATAGAGGTAGACAAATATATACTCATGTTGGTAATTGAGAGAGAGAGAGAGAGAGAGAGAGACGAGGAGAGATTGAGACCCGAGAGAGACAGAGGATGAGAGAGAGAGAAAGAGAGAGAGTATATTAGGGTAATCGGTGGTGGGCAGGTGCATCAAAACTCCCACTCCAGACATTAAAGTGAGGGGAGATGCATTACGGAGGAGGAGGAGGAGGTGGAGGTGGAAGGGGAGGTGGAGGTGGAGGGTGAGGGTGAGGGTGAGGGGGGGGGGGATGGGGAGGAGGAGAAGGGGAGGGGAGTGGAGAAGAAGGTGGAAGGGGAGTGGAGAAAAAAATGGAAGAAGGCAAGTGGGGGGAGACAAGGGGGAATACACTTGGGTGGAGGAAGGAAGGGAAGGGGGAATAGGGAGGGAAGGAGGAGGAGGAGGAGGGAGAGGTAGCACAGAGTAGGGAGTAGGGGGGAGTACAAAGGAAGTACAAAGGAGTACAAAGGAAATCAAGCAACAACAGGTCTAGGGACCCTTCTAGGCTGCTTGTCCTCCAAAACACTGAGGATCAAGTGTCCAAACAGTGGTTTAGATTGGGTAAGGGAACATTGGAAAGGGAACTACTGCCCTGGAACTAATGTCCGTGGAAGGATTAGGAAGTTAATAGGGGACAGATGGGTTAGAAACTGATGGGGGGGATAAAATAAAGTTATTCATTTACAAACGCAGTCAGTCGCGGGTTTGATGCGAGATATTTGTCTAAATGGAGTTTAAATGAATCAACGGTGCTGCAGTCTATAATGTCTCGGGGAAGCCCATTCCACAAGTTGACAAATCGATTGAAGAAGAAATTCTTAGATTCGTGTGAGTTAAAAGATTTACCAATAATTTTGCAACCGTTTCCCCGCGTGTAATTAGATTGGTCGATAGTGAAGTACTTACTACAGTTCATATTGTCGATGCCTTTGATGATTTTGAACACTTGAATTAAGTCACCTCTTAATCTGCACTGGGTTAAAGTAAATAAATTTAATTCTCTAAGACGCTCTTCGCATGGTTTGTTCTTTAGGCTAGGTATCATTTTGGTAACTCTACTTTGAACTCGTTCTAGCTTGTTTATATATTTTTGGTAATAATGGCACCAGGATTGACTGCAGTATTCCAGAAGAGGGCGGACTAAGGAATTGTAAAGGGTTTGGATAACTTCTTTGGATTTATGCTCAAATGACCTGCCTATAAAGCCAATTATTTTGTTTGCCTTCTTAACAACTTCTGAACATTGTTGACTCGGTTTTAGGTTACTCGATATAGTTACTCCCACATCGGTTTCTCTGTTTACATTCTTAAGCTGAGTGCCATTCATCGAATAGTTTGCTTTCTCATTTAGGTATCCGATATGTAGTACTTTACATTTATCCGCATTGAAACTCATTTGCCAAATTTGGGCCCAACATGACAACTTATCTAGATTGTGTTGCATATCGTCAACTTGTTCTTTTGAGAGTACGCTATTTGCAATTTTTGTATCGTCAGCAAATTTTGAGATTGTACAGGTGAGACCCTCATCTATGTCGTTGATGTAAATTAGAAAGATAATTGTTCCTAGTACCGATCCCTGGGGTACCCCGCTACTTACATTGGTCCATTCAGATGCCTTACCGTTTATGACTACTCTGCTTTCTGTCGCCGAGCCAATTTGCTATCCATTTCAACACACCGTCTTCTATTCCATGCGCTTTTAGTTTTAGCAGTAAACGTTTGTGGGGAACTTTGTCAAAGACCTTTTGAAAATCAAGGTATATAATATCTACAGCTTTACTCTCATCGTAGAGGTTGAGGATATCGTGGAATAAGTCTAAGAGGTTTGTTAAACAGGAACGTTTTTTACGAAAGCCGTGTTGAGTATCTTTAAATAAGTTATTTGCCTCTAAGTGATTTACGAGTCTGTCTCTTATGACCGTTTCTAGCATTATACATACAATTGAGGTTAAGCTAATCGGACGATAGTTACTGGGTAGGGATTTGCTGCCTTTTTTTAATATCGGTGTTACGTTGGCTAGCTTCCACTGATCAGGCATAGTACCAGACTGCAAGGATTCATTGAATAGCAATGTCAGTGGTTTGGAGAGCTCATCCTTAGCTTCCTTTAGAACTCCAAGCGAAATAGTATCAGGTCCAGGCGTTTTATTTACCTTGAGTTTATCTAAACAATTCAATACTTCTCTCTCTGTAACGGTGATATTGCTTAGAACATCTGAATTATCAATCTGAATCGGCGATGGTGTAGGGATATCACTGAGGTCTTCGGTTGTAAAAACTGATGCAAAGAAGGTATTGAGGGCATTACTCATTTGTACTTCGTCTTTGGTGTATTCTCCATTTTCATCGACTAACGGTCCAACAGTTGAAGTAACTACTTTTTTCTTTCTGATATAACTATATATAGAATTCTTTCCGGTTTGTTTTACTTTGATTCGCAACATGTAACTCCAGGGTCTTTTTACTTTGCTTAATTAACTTTTTGGCTTTGCGTCGTAGCCCTACAAATTGCACCCGTTCTTCGTCATTTTGTGAGGATTTTAATCTATCATTAGCAAAATTTTTAGCAAGCAGACAGTCTGAAATATCTTTATTCCACCATTTGGGCTTATCATTATGGCCTGGACGCCGTATTTTCGATGGTATGCAGTCTTGCACTGCCTTAAGGTAAGTGGTTGTGTAAGTGGGAGGGGGAGGGATGTTGGAAGAGGGAGAGGGTGTGGAATGGGCGGGTGAGAAGGCAAGGCGGAGGGGTGAGTAGAGACAGGGGGGAGGTGGAGGAGGAGTAGGAGGAGGAGGAAGGGCAGAAGGGAGAGGTATGGAGTAAAAGTAGAGACAGGGGGGAGGTGGAGGAGGAGTAGGAGGAGGAGGAAGGGCAGAAGGGAGAGGTATGGAGTAAAAGTAGGAGTAGAAATACAAGGTAGGGGAGGAGCAGTGAGTAGGGAGGGGAGGGGGTGAGTATGGAGGAGGAAAAAGGAGAGGTAGAGGAAGGGAGCAAAAGTGGGAGTAGAAATAAAAGGTAGGAGAGGAGGGGAGGGGGGAAGAGGAGGAGGGGAAGGGAGAGGTAGAAGGGGGAGTGGAGAGAAAAGGTCGGAGGGAGGGAAGGGGGGGGGGGGGGGAAGTGTAGATGAAGGTGAGAAAGGGGGGGGGGGGGGAGGAGGACCGTAGAGAGAAACATGGCTCGAAAAGAAGGGAAAGAAAAATCAAGTAGATGGATTGGAGAGAGAGAGAGAGAGAGAGAGAGAGAAGTTATATAGAGTTACAGAGATACACAGACCCTGGGGTCTCTACCTAGTCCGGACTTAAGGGGAGGTTTTTAGTTGATTCCCTAGACTTCCATCAAGCTTAAAATTACTCCCCCCTTGACCCTCTTTCAAGATAAATTTGTACATTTTTTGGTAGAAAAATTTCCCGGCCGAAGGCCGGTTCCCCTTACATTACAGGCTCGCTTTCGCTCGCCAGGAAAAAATCGACACCTAAATGGCACGAATGGTCTTACAATTGACAGAAATGGGGCGAGGGTCCTTAAAATCGCCAAACTAATGGGGCAAGCGTCTTTAAATCTCACAAGCAATGGGGCTAAACATGAGGGAGAAAGAAGTTCAGAAAAAAATCCTTCAGGTGGAAATCTCCCCTTTCATAGTTTCCTCGCTAGACCTCCATCAAGCTTAGAAACACACCCCCTAGACCTCCTTTCAAGATATATTTGTACATTTTTCGGTAGAAAAATTTCCCGGCCGAAGGCCGGTTTCTCTTAAAATTACAGGCTTACTATCGCTCGCCAGCAAAAAATCGACACCTAAGTGGCATGATAGGTCTTAATATTGTCAAAGAAATGGGGCGAAAGGTCTTAAAATCGCCAAACTAATGGAAGGAACGTCTTAAATTTCAAAACTAATATGCTAAACACGAGGGAGAAGGGGGTCCAGAAAAAGCGAATTGTATCTCCTTAATATGTCCATATATTCTAAGACCAGCGAAGCGAGCCGGCAAATATGGGTAAGCCAGCCATAAGCCATACAGTACCAGGGACGTCCTTTTCAGCACATTCTGGCAACTTATTGGTAAATCTTTTAACTCCCACTAAGCTAAAAATGTCTTCTTCAATCGAGTTGTCAACTTATGGAATGGGCTTCCCCGAGATGTCATAGACTGCAGCACCGTTGATTCATTTAAACTTCGCCTAGACAAATATCTCGTATCAAACCCGCGACTGACTGCGTTTGTAAATGAATAACTTTATTTTATCCTCCCCTCAGTTACTAACCCATCTGTCCCCTACTAACTTCCTAATCCTGCCACGGACATTAGTTCCAGGGCAGTAATTACCTTTCCAATGTTCCCTTAGCCACTCTAAACCACTGTTTGGACACTTGATCCTCAGTGGTTTGGAGGACAAGCAGCCTAGAAGGGTCACTAGATCTGTTGTTGCTTGATTTCCTTTGTACTCCTTTATACTATTAGACGACTAGACTCATATTAGGAAGGACCTCTAGCAATAATATGGCTTCAAACAATATCAACCAACCCTTGTAACAGATCCTTCTTAAGCTGCATAATATCGTCTAAATATAGCTGTAATAAAATATAACACACGTCGCTGGTGTGCAAAGGGTTAATGGGAGACAGACCGTTTTTTCGAGTCCTCCTCTTCCCTCATGTTTAGCCTTATTAGTTATGGGATTTCAAGACATTCGCCCCATTAGTTTGGCGATTTTCTGTCCCATTTCTTTGCCAATATAAAGACCTTTCGTGCCATTTAGGTGTCGATTTTTTCTTGGCGAGCGATAGCGAGCCTGTATTTTAAAAGGAATCGGCCTTCGGCCGGGACATTTTTGTACCGAAAAATGTAAAAATTTATATTTTTTGTGGGTGTTTTTTAAGCTTGATAGAGGTTTAGAGAGCAAACTAAACCCCCTCCTTAAACCATTGAGCCGAACCAGTAAATTATCCTGCACAATACCGTCTGGGCTATTCTTATACCCCCCACCCCACCCCCCAAAAACAAATATATATATATAATTATATATAAAATACTACTACTAATAATAATACTAATAATAATGATAAATTGTAATGTAAAATAATATATATATGTATACTGTATATATGTACCGGGTATATATATATATATATATATATATATATATATATATATATATATACTGTATATCCCCTGGAGAGTTTATCCTTAAATTGGACTGCAAAGTTTTTCTCGATTGTTATTCTTCTCATCCCGAGGTATGTGTGTACCCTTCTCTCTCTCTCTCTCTCTCTCTTATTTTCTATCCTTTCCTTCAACTTTCCTTTTCTATCGGATATGCCATCTCTACTAGAATTAAGTCCTGACCACCTCGTTTGGATCGTAAGGTCTGTGTAGCCAGTGTATCTATGTAAATATCTCTCTCTCTCTGGCCATCAATCACTCCCTCTCTCTATCTCCCCCCCTCAAGACAACTTCCGTGTCGTGAGGAACAACGTTTGCCCCAAGACCAGGAAACACATACCGATTACCGAGTGTCAAAACCGTTTCCAGATATTCGCAGACTCAGATGACGAAGAGGAAATAGAAGAAGTCCGGCTCGTGGGAGACTCGATGATACGTGGTCAGCTCACAGAGTTTTGCGCCAGGGCACCTAAGACCAGGAAGCGTTTTTGTATCCCTGGTGGTGGTGTGGATGACGTAGTTGCAGCAGTTGACGAAGTATCAAAGCTGGCCCCTGCAAATACAATGTACGTCATCCACGTTGGATCCAACGATATACAGCGAACCCGGTCGGAAGATTTGCTTTTAAAGTACCAGCAGCTGATCAAGTCGTTTAAGGAGAAGTCATCAAGGATCATCGTCTCAGGAATCGTCCCCCGGCTCGGTTGTAGAGAGCCGATTTTACAACATAGCCACCAGCACAAATCGTTGTCTAGCAAACCTCTGCAGGAAGGAGAACGTGGGATTCGTCGACACCTGGGACAATTTCTACTACGATGACTATTTGTTTTCGGATGATGGAGTTCATCTGAACCAGGTGGGAGCAGCGCGTTTTGGGCGTCTTCTCAACGATGCGGTGAAGGATTTTCGGAGAAGAAATCGATTCAGCACAGGACAACCAGGAAGGAGGACCGAAGACAGCGAGGACGGCAATCTACAAAGGAATTAAATACTAATCCGTCAAGAACCGCGAATTTGGATAAAGCTCCACCAACACGACCCAAATTCAAAACCGTCAGGGATAACGACCGAGGACCGAGGACAGCCATGAATGTAAATGTAGATCCGACCAGAACCAAAAATTCGATGAAAGAACGATCTGCGAGTTCTAAAACCGCAACTTTAAAGGTTTTCTATGCAAACGCTCGTAGCATACGCAATAAATTTTCAGATTTAGAGGAACTAGTGTTTACAGAAAATTATGATGTGATTGGCATAACAGAATCTTGGCTCAATACACAAGATAGAGACTTTTTAGCAGAGTATTCACTTCCCGGTTATGTAATGTTTGAGAACAGCCGAATAAATAAAAATGGAGGTGGCGTTTTATTTTATATCAAAGAAAGTCTTAACCCGACCCTCGTGTCAAAACCTCAAATTGTGAACGTCGACACATCTTTTGTGCTAATAAAGAATAATAAAGGTACAAAAATAATACTTGCGTTAATATACAGACCTCCAGCTCAATCAGTGCAAACTGACCGAGAAATTTACGAACAAATTGCAGATGTAAGTAACTCACAAGATACCGTAATTTTTGGCGACTTTAATTTACCTGTGACCAAGTGGGGCGATACTCTTACTTCACACTCCGGACATGACTTGTATACGAACTTGCAAGAGAGTTCGCTTTATCAATTTGTTCGAATGCCGACCCGTGGTAATAACGTTCTTGACATTGTACTTGCAACAAAAGAAGAATTGATAGAGAATTTGAATGTTGGTGATGAATTCAGTAACAGCGACCATCGTACGATAACTTTCACTTTAAAGTTTACTAGTAACGAACCAAATAGTAGCATCGAAAAAGTCCCTAATTTCAAGAAAGCAAACTTCCATAAACTTAGAGCTATGTTTAAAGAAACTGACTGGAGCTTTTTAATTAACAATAACGGACATAAATACATCTTGGAAGTTATTCGAAACCACTACCTAAAAGCAGTGCAAGACTGCATACCATCGAAAATACGGCGTCCAGGCCATAATAATAAGCCCAAATGGTGGAATAAAGATATTTCAAACTGCCTGCTTGCTAAAAAAATTTGCTAATGATAGATTAAAATCCTCACAAAATGACGAAGAACGGGTGAAATTTGTAGAGCTACGACGCAAAGCCAAAAAAGTTAATTAAGCAAAGTAAAAAGACCTTAGAGTTACATATTGCGAATCAAAGTAAAACAAACCCGAAAGAATTCTATAGTTATATCAGAAAGAAAAAAGTAGTTACTTCAACTGTTGGACCGTTAGTCGATGAAAAAGGAGAATACACCAAAGACGAAGTACAAATGAGTAATGCCCTCAATACCTTCTTTGCATCAGTTTTTACAACAGAAGACCTCAGTGATATCCCTACACCATCGCCGATTCAGATTGATAATTCAGATGTTCTAAGCAATATCACCGTTACAGAGAGAGAAGTATTGAATTGTTTAGATAAACTCAAGGTAAATAAAACGCCAGGACCTGATACAATCTCGCCTAGAGTTCTAAAGGAAGCTAAGAATGAGCTCTCCAAACCACTGACATTACTATTCAATAAATCCTTGCAGTCTGGAACTATGCCTGATCAGTGGAAGCTAGCCAACGTAACACCGATATTCAAAAAAGGCAGCAAATCCCTACCCAGTAACTATCGTCCAATTAGCTTAACCTCAGTTGTATGTAAAATGCTAGAAACGGTCATACGAGACAGACTCGTAAATCACTTAGAGGAAAATAACATACTTAAAAGATACTCAACACGGCTTTCGTAAAAAACGTTCCTGTTTAACAAACCTCTTAGACTTCTTCCACGATATCCTCAACTCTACGATGAGAGTAAAGCTGTAGATATTATATACCTTGATTTTCAAAAAGGCCTTTGACAAAGTTCCCCACAAACGTTTACTGCTAAAACTAAAAGCGCATGGAATACAAGACGGTGTGTTGAAATGGATAGAAAATTGGCTCCGCAACAGAAAGCAAAGGGTAGTCATAAACGGTAAGGCATCTAAATGGACCAATGTAAGTAGCGGGGTACCCCAGGGATCGGTACTAGGACCAATTCTCTTTCTAATTTACATCAACGACATAGATGAGGGTCTCACCTCCACAATCTCAAAATTTGCTGACGATACAAAAATTGCAAATAGCGTACTCTCAAAAGAACAAGTTGACGATATGCAACACAATCTAGATAAATTGTCATGTTGGGCCCAAATTTGGCAAATGAGTTTCAATGCGGATAAATGTAAAGTACTACATGTCGGATACCTAAATGAGAAAGCAAACTATTCGATGAATGGCACTCAGCTTAAGAATGTAAACAGAGAAACTGATCTGGGAGTAACAATATCGAGTAACCTAAAACCGAGTCAACAATGTTCAGAAGTTGTTAAGAAGGCAAACAAAATAATTGGCTTTATAGGCAGGTCATTTGAGCATAAATCCAAAGAAGTTATCCTAACCCTTTACAATTCCTTAGTCCGCCCTCTTCTGGAATACTGCATTCAATCCTGGTGCCCTTATTACCAAAAAGATATAAACAAGCTAGAACGAGTTCAACGTAGAGTTACCAAAATGATACCTAGCCTAAAGAACAAACCATACGAAGAGCGTCTTAGAGAATTAAATCTATTTCCTTTAACCCAGCGCAGATTAAGAGGCGACTTAATTCAAGTGTTCAAAATCATCAAAGGCATCGACAATATGAACTGTAGTAAGTACTTCACTATCGACCAATCTAATTACACGCGGGGAAACGGTTGCAAAATTATTGGTAAATCTTTTAACTCGCACGAATCTAAGAATTTCTTCTTCAATCGAGTTGTCAACTTGTGGAATGGGCTTCCCCGAGACGTTATAGACTGCAGCACCGTTGATTCATTTAAATTCCGCCTAGACAAATATCTCGCATCAAACCCGCGACTGACTGCGTTTGTAAATGAATAACTTTATCCTCCCCTCAGTTACTAACCCATATGTCCCCTACTAACTTCCTAGTCCTGCCACGTTAGTGGCAGGGCAGTAGTTCCCTTTCCAATGTTCCCTTACCCACTCTAAACCACTGTTTGGACACTTGATCCTCAGTGTTTTGGAGGACAAGCAACCTAGAAGGGTCACTAGATCTGTTGTTGCTTGATTTCCTTTGTACTCCTTTGTACTCCTTTGTACTCCTTTGTACTCCCTCCTTACCTCCTGCTCTCCATCACCCTCTGAGCTATCTATCCATCAATCGCTCGACCTCCTCTTCCCTCCTATCCTACACCCATATATCATCCCCTCTCTCTCTCTCTCTCTCTCTTGTCTTTGCTATCCTTTCCTTCCACTGTCCCTTACTCTCGGGTTAGCTATCTCTACTAGAATTAAGTCCTGGCCACCTCGCTGGGATCGTAAGGTCTATGTGGTCAGTGTATCTATGTAAAGTCTATGTAAATCTCTCTCTCAATAATTATTATATGGTTACATGTTTCATAAAGCTTTCTCTCTCTCTCTCTCTCTCTCTCTCTCTGTCCATCATCCTCTCTTTGTTTTCCATATCTTTCTATCCATATGTTTTCTATGTGACTGAAGGAGACAAAAGGCGAAGCTCCCTGTAACAAGTGTCTCCCCCAAAGTTGAAAGAGTGACAGAGAGGCAAAATCAACGTATGTTAGAGTCCAAATGTCGGGACACACGGAGCTTGAATCAGTTTAAGTCATAGGGTGAGGGAAAGACAGATTGTGGTCTATTCCCTTCTATCCTTATGTTTATTGTTTATTTCTATCCATCTGTTATCTATTCCCCTTTATCCATTTGTTTTTCAATTTCCTGTTATCCATTTGTGATTTCTTTCTATCCATCTGTTTTCTATTTGTTTCTATCCATTTATTTTCTATTTATATTATATCCAATTGTTTCTATTTTCTTCAATTAATCTATCTACCTACCCCACCCAGCCATCCATCTATAAATCTATCAAACAACCCGCCTCCCTTCCATTCTTCCTTCCCTCTCGATTATATTATGGAGATTTAATGATAAGTTTACTCCCCACGGTCCCCTATTTTCTATAACGGCATTGAAGGGGGCTGTTACAGGGGGGGACTAAAAATATTATTTTTATTAATCTCACCACCACACCCCCAATGAAATTAATTAAAGTATATATGATCCACCGGGATTCGAACCTGGGTTATCACACACATATTTTTGCCAGGGGGGGACTAAAGTGAGAGAAATAGCGCCCCTTGCCTACTGTTACAGGGGGGACTAAAGTGAGAGAAGTAGCGCCCCTTGCCTACTGTTACAGGGGGGACTAAAGTGAGAGAAGTAGCGCCCCTTGCCTACTGTTACAGGGGGGACTAAAGTGAGAGAAGTGGCGCCCCTTGCCTACTGTTACAGGGGGGGGACTAAAGTGATAGAAGTAGCGCCCCTTGCCTACTGTTACAGGGGGGGACTAAAGTGATAGAAGTAGCGCCCCTTGCCTACTGTTACAGGGGACTAAAGAGAAGTAGCGCCCCTTGCCTACTGTTACAGGGGGGGACTAAAGTGAGAGAAGTAGCGCCCCTTGCCTACTGTTACAGGGGGGACTAAAGTGAGAGAAGTAGCGCCCCTTTATACAGGGGGGACTAAAGTGAGAGAAGTAGCGCCCCTTGCCTACTGTTACAGGGGGGACTAAAGTGAGAGAAGTGGCGCCCCTTGCCTACTGTTACAGGGGGGGGACTAAATTGATAGAAGTAGCGCCCCTTGCCTACTGTTACAGGGGGGGACTAAAGTGATAGAAGTAGCGCCCCTTGCCTACTGTTACAGGGTGGACTAAAGTGAGAGAAGTAGCGCCCCTTGCCTACTGTTACAGGGTGGACTAAAGTGATAGAAGTAGCGCCCCTTGCCTACTGTTACAGGGGGGGACTAAAGTGAGAGAAGTAGCGCCCCTTGCCTACTTCTCAAAACACCTATTATATGTTAACATGAATTCCAGGGTTGGTTGGTTTTTGGAATCTTCTTCTTTCGCCTTATTAGTTTTACTATTTAAGACGGTTTTGCTCCATTGAGGTGTCCATATTTATTCAGTCGAATGATAGCGAGTCTGCAATTCAAGAGAGAACGGCCTTTGAGGGGGTATCTGGGGGTTCGTTACTAGATTGAGGGGGTCCTAAGAGAAGATATGCTCACAAATGTCTATAACAATCAAAACCCTTAACAACAATCGAATATATATATAATAACCCTCCCTGCCTAAAGTGATAAGAGGTGGCGTCCCTGCTTTTCAAAAGACTCGGGTTAAGGAGGGAGGGTTAATTTTTTGCTCGATTTTTGTTTTCATTTAAATATTATTTTATATATTATTTATATATTACATATATATATATATATATATATAATTTTATACAGTATATATTTATATATTTATATATTATTTATATTATTTATATTTTATATATTATTTGGTTTCCTCCCTAGACCTCCATCAAAATTAGAAAAACACCCCCTAGACCCCCTCTGAAGATAAATTTGTACATTTTTCGATAGGAAAATGTTCCGGCCGAAGGCCGATTCCTCTTAAAATTACAGGGTTTTAAAATCGACAAACTAATGGAACGAATGTCCTAAACTCTGAAAACTAATGGGGCTGAACATGAGGGAGAAGTGGGACCCGAAAAACGAGTCATCTCCCCTTAGAAGAGTGACGTCAGCGAGTTGTTTGTGTAAGGGTAATTTTGGGTGTGGAGTAATTATATACTGTATATTGTGTGAGTGAATGGTGGGTTCACTACATATCTCTCTCTCTCGCTCTCTCTCTCTCTCTCTCTCTCTCTCTCTCTCTCTCTCTCTCTCTCTCTCTCTCTCTCTCTCTCTCTCTCTATCAATCTTGCTATCTCTATCTATCTATCTACAGTATATATCTATTTTTCTGTATCTCTCACTCACAGTCTCTCTCTCTCTCTCTAGAATTAAGTCCTGACCACCTCGTTTGCATCGTAAGATCTGTGTGGCCAGTGTATATATATAAATCTATGTAAATCTCATTCTCTAATTATCTCTCTCTCTCTCTAGAATTAAGTCCTGACCACCTCGTTTGGATCGTAAGATTTGTGTGGCCAGTGTATATATGTAAATCTATGTAAATCCCATTCTCTCTAATTCTCTCTCTCTCTCTCTCTCTCTCTCTCTCTCGCTCTCTCTCTCGAATTAAGTCCTGACCATCTCGTTTGGATCGTAAGGTCTGTGTGGCCAGTGTATCTATGTAACTCTATGTAAGTCTCTGTTATTCAATCCCTGATGTTTAGGGGGTAGTTGATAGTTTTGGGTCTATTTATCTATTTATTTATTTTATAGTTATGTTATGCTAAAGGGGGGATGCTTCATTTTGGGCTCGATTTTTTCATTTATATATTATTTTTTGAGTTTCCTCGCTAGACCTCCATCAAGCTTAAAAGAACAGCCCCTAGACCCCCTTCAAGATGAAATTGTACATTTTTCGGTAGAAAAATCTCCCAGCCAAAGGCCGGTTCCTCCTAGAATTACAGGCTCGCTATCGCTCGCCAGGAAAAAACTCGACACCTAAATTGCACGAAAAGTCTTTATATTGACAAAGAAAAGGGGTGAAAGGTGTTATAATATCCAAACTAATGGAGTGAACGTCTTAAATCTAAAATCCAATGGGGCTATGCACGAGGGAGAAGGGGGACCACAAAAACCGGCCCACCCCTCTTAACCCGTGGAGCCCCGGCTAGTTTTGTAATGTTTGCGCACCAGAACCCGGCCGGTTTTCAAAAAATGGTTTTATTCCAGAAACAATAGCGAATGGGTTAGGAATGAAGGAAAAACCACAAAAAACCGCTCAAAAAGCTTAAAAAATGGTCCTACAGAGCCCCCGAAAACGGATTTTACAAGAGTAAAAAATTGAAGGCAATTATCCCCAAAAACCAGGTTATTGCACGCTCGCGCGCACGCACGTGGACTTTGAGAGTTTTCAACCATCGGCACGGTTGCGTGGGATACGTACACAGTTCCCATAGAAATCTGAGCCCTCTTGAGTGGCTACACCTGAGGTTACGGTCGGCGCAATTAGGGTGACGCGCCAGGCGCGTCTCTGGGGCTGTGCGTTACATACATCGCCGACGCGTCAGGCGCGTCGCTGGGGCTGTACGGGTTAAGGGGAGATTTCCACTTGAAGGATTTTTTTCTTTACCCCTTTCTCCCTCATGTTTAGCCCCATTGTTTTTGAGATTTTAAGACGTTCGCCCCATTAGTTTGGCGATTTTAAAAACTTTCACCCCATTTATGTCACTTTTAAGACCTTTCGTCCCATTTAGGTGTCAAATTTTTCAGGCGAGCGATAGCGAGCCTGTAATTTAGGAGGAACCGGCCTTCGGCCAGGACATTTTTCTACCGAAAAATGTACAAATTTATCTTGAAAGGGGGTCATGGGGGTGTAATTTAAAGCTTGATGGAAGTCTAGGAAACACTAAAAACCTCCCCTTAACAATAAGCAGGTGAAAAGGAATTTAATTTTAGGAGTATAATTCTCCTACTCGACGAGAAAGAGAAATGGGCGGGGGAACGCGAAAGTGGTTCCCGACCGTAGGAATAGGCACTTTAAATGTTGTTTCTGTTCGGGCTCTGTCTTGTGTCGGCCACCTCCAGCAATGGGGTATGTGCCTGAGTATATACATACTGTACATACATACCTCTGGAGAAGGGGGTAAATTGACCACTTGCGAGTTTCAGGCTATAAGGAAGTTGGAGCTGTGAACATCGATATTAAACAGAAATGCAACAATAATGTACGTTTCTGATGGCTCAATGGTATGTTGAATTGGGTTTTATATATGTATAAATGTACTACGACCGTATTATAGCTGTAAGTTCTGTTAAATATCGTTGTCTACAGCTCCAACTTCCTTATAGAACGAAACTCGCATGTCGGCAATTGTCACGGCCTCGGAAAATATAAGGACCTCATTAGACCAGAGGATATAAATGTCTATCTATCTATCTATTGCCGGACGCTTTACTCCCCTTTATGAGGGTGACCATACACAAAATGCTCCCAAGCGGACCTATCCCCCGTGAGGACAACCCGTACAATTGTTAAATACGTTATTCGAAAATTAACATGAACGTTTGCAGAAGAGGGTAGGTTATATGGAGGGGCGCCTTTGATGAAATGTAAGACAAATGAACATAAGAACATAAGAACATAAGAAAATGGGAGTCTGCAGAAAGCCGATTGGCCTAAGCAAGGCAGATCCCTGTCCCACACAACCCCAGTTCAATTACAAAGCCCAATTATAGGCTCAACACTCTAATACCCTGAGGATCATCTTACCAAAACGGTTAGAGATTAACGCAGGATTATGGGGGTATGCAGAGTGATGATTGGCCCAACCCGGCTGATCCCCCTTCACACCCAACCCTTCTCGTCCATATGCTTATCCAATTTTATCTTAAAGCTCCCTACCGTTTTAGACCCCACTATAGCACTTGGTAGTCTATTCCACCCATCTACAACTCTGTTACCAAACCAATATTTGCCTATATCTTTTCTGAAACGAAATTTATCTAATTTGAAACCATTGGTACGAGTTCTTTCGCTATCACTGAGCTTTAGTACATTTGTCATGTCCCCTTTGTTAATCCCACTAACCCACTTGAACACCTCTATCATATCCCCTCTAACTCTGCGTCTCTCTAACGAATGTAAACCTAATTTCTTCAAACGAAAGATTTCTAATATTATGGATCATTTTTGTCATTCTACGCTGTACTCTCTCCAATGAATCTATGTCCATTCTGTAATAAGGACACCAAAATTGGACAGCATAATCCATATGGGGTCTCACTAATGACAAGTTTCTGTTACTCACACTCCTAGAGATGAACCCGAGAATCCTGTTTGCCTTATTACGAACGCTTATACACTGTTTTCTAGGCTTCAAATCATTGCTAACAAACACACCTAGATCTTTCTCACAGTCTGAATTTTCTAATTCTAAATTAGCTAGTTTATATTTAACATTTGTATGCATCTTCCCTATCTTTAATACCTTACATTTGTCAATGTTAAACTTCATCTGCCAATTTACTGACCATTCATGTAAGGTATCTAGATCCCTTTGGAGGCACTCTATATCGCTATCTGAATCAATTGATCTCCCCATTTTAGTATCGTCTGCGAATTTACTTATCCTACTAGTTATACCTAAATCTAGGTAATTTATGTATATAAGAAACAACAGGGGACCTAATACCGATCCCTGGGGGACACCACTTTTGACTGCTCCCCACTCTGACTTGGTACCATTTATGCTGACTCTCTGTTTCCTACCAATTAGCCATGACCTAATCCATCCCAACAACGATCCTCCTATTCCATGTGCCTCAACCTTTCTCAATCTCTCATGAGGGACTCTGTCGAAAGCTTTACTGAAATCTAAATAAATAATATCATATGACTTGTCACTATCTACTGCTTCATATACCTCTGAGAAAAAGCTAAACAAATTAGTAAGGCAAGAACGTCCCTGAGTGAATCCATGCTGAGAAGAATTTATTAAGTTAAATTTGTCTAAGTGGCTTCTAATTTTCCTAGCAATAATAGACTCTAGCAACTTTCCTATGATTGATGTGAGACTAATGGGACGGTAATTGGATGCTATCGATGTATCACCTTTTTTGAAGATCGGAACTACATTTGCAAGCTTCCAAGCTTCTGGAACTAAACCTGTTTCTAAAGACTTGTTAAATAAAAATGCTAATGGGCTACTTAACTCATCTCTGCATTCTTTTAATACTCTAGCATATACCTCGTCAGGACCAGGCGATTTTTGAGGTTTCAGTCTGTCAATTTCCTTAAGCACATCATTTCTACTTATACTAACTGTACTTAACATATTTTCTATACTATCACTATATACCATATTGACTTCTGGAATCTGTGCCAAATTGTCATTAGTGAAAACGGAAAGAAACTGACTATTTAATGTACTGCACATTTCTAAATCATTTTCTGTTATTTCTCCTATTGAAGTTTTTAGGGGGCCTATTACATCTCTAACTTTAGATTTATATAGTTGGTAAAAAGCTTTAGGGTTATTTTTTGAGTCACTGGCTATCCTTATTTCATAATTTCTTTTTGCTTTCCTGATTTCCTTTTTGACCTGTCTTGATAGAGTCTGATAGTATATATGTAGATGATTTTCGCCTTTCTTTATTTTTCTATATATTCCTTTCTTTTTTCCTATAAAATCTATTAGCTTATTAGTCATCCATTTTGGTTGGTTCTGCGGCGATCTAAATTTTCTTTTAGGGATATATTATTTTGAGCATTGTGGAGTGAAGCAATAAACTGGTTATATGTAGGTGGCAAGTTTAACTCTGGCATATCCTGACTTAATTGCTTAACAATAGGGTCCACCCTTAAGTCACTTCTTAGCCCACCATAATCGGCTTTTCTGAAATCTGGGATAATTGTCGTATTCTCTTTAGCATTCCCTGTCCATTGTATATTAAAATAAATAGATTTATGATCGCTATTTCCTAGGTGGTCACCAATCTCTACATCATTTATCATATGTTCATTGTTACTGAAAACTAAATCAAGAATATTAATACCTCTAGTCGGCGTTTCTATGAATTGAAATAAAAAACTATCTTGTACTACCTCAATAAACTCTACTGAATCGGAGTCGCCTATTTGGTGCTGCCAATCAATGTTCGGAAAATTAAAATCCCCCATAATGCACACATTGCTAAACCTTGATGCTATTTTAATTTCCTCCCATAACGATGTTCCGCCATTTCTACTCATATTAGGCGGTCTATATATAACTCCAATAACTATGGTCTCACTACCTTCGTTAACCTCTACCCAAACACTTTCATTATCATTATTTAGTCTAATACCTGATTTAATACAGCTTTTTAATGTACTCCTGACAAACACTGCTATACCCCCGCCCCTCCTACTTGTTCGGTCATATTTAAACAAACTATATCCTGGAATATCAAATTCTGCTAAAAAATGCCTAGATTCTGTATTAATCCACGTTTCAGTTAGCGCTATTATGTCTATATTTTCTGTGCTAACGAGTGCTCTAAGTTCGTTCATTTTGTTACATAAACTCCTACAATTTGTATAATATACCCTCAACCTATTACTTTTATTTGCAACTAATTTTCTATTGTTTTTAGCTAACTTATTATTTCCTGTTGAACTACTAGCTGAGGGAATTGAGTGGAAGCTACCTATACTGCTGTTTGCGGATGATACAGTTCTGATGAGTGATAATGAATGGGAGTTGCAGGGTCTGGTAAATGAGTTTGGAACAGTGTGCGAAAAACGGAATTTGAAGGTAAATACGGGGAAGAGCAAGGTTATGGTCTTCGAAAGGGGTGAAGTCACAGAGTGTGAGGTGAAGCTGAACGGTCAGGCTATGGAGATCGTCAACTCTTTTAAGTATCTGGGCAGTGTGTTGAGTAAAGATGGGACTATGGATGAAGAGGTGCGGGAGAGGGTACAACAGGGGAAGAGGGTTGTAGGAACGCTAAAAGCAGTAACAAGAAATAGGGTGGTCAGTATGGAAGTGAAGAAGTCCTTGCATGACAGTGTGGTAATCCCGACACTGACTTACGGAAGCGAAGCATGGACGTTGGTTGAGAGACTCAGACCAAGAGTGAGAGCAGTGGAAATGAATTACTTAAGGAGTGCGTCGGAGTTACATGGAGGGATAGACAGACTAATGAGGAAGTAAGAAGGAGGTGTGGTGTGGAGGTAGATGTGCTGGAAAGTGTGAAAAGGAACAACTTGAGATGGTTCGGCCATATGGAACGTATGGAAAGCGAGAGAATGACTAAGAGGGTGTACGAGAGCGAGGTGGAGGGACAGAGGGGGAGAGGTAGACCGAATATGAGGTGGAAGGATGGAGTGAGGAAGTACATGAACGAGGGCGGTGCTGGTTGGGGGGAGGGGCGTCGACTGACTGGGGACAGAGGTGCATGGGGGCGGTTCGTTCGTGGCCACCCCTTCGGGGATCACGGCGTCAGGCAATAGATAGATAGATAGACTACTAGCTCTAGACGGAAATTCTACTCTATCAGTAATCTCATCTTTACTATCAGTTACATGTGTAGTGTTATCGATACTACTATTACACATCACTATATTCGCACTATCTTGACTGATTATTTCTATTTTACTCACTGGTTTGTCACATGAAGTACCTGCTCCATATGGAGACAGTCAGGGTAATAGATCCAACTAGAGGGGTCCTAGGTAGAACGCATACCTTCGTCTACGCTGGCTGAGGTATGCGCTCTACCATTCGCCTAAGTTGAATCGCTTCTTCCTTGGCACATATCCTATCTGGCCACCAAATTTCGTGAACGTCAGTTCATAACTTTGTGAGCCGTCTACGCTGGCGGAGTTATGCACTCTACCGATCACCTCCTAAATGGAATAACTTCTTCCTTGGCGCATAATTATACTGTCTGCCCACTTACTTTGAAAATTGATTCATAGCTTTTTGAGATATCTTGTTTACAGACAGATAAACAAACATGACACACAGACAACAAAAGGAGTAAAAAACATAAGCTCTTCCAACTTTGTTGGCGGGGGTCAGTAAAATAATATGCATTTGCATGTAATGTAGTTCATTAACACCGAATCAGACTTTCTGTCCCTCCTGCAGAAGGGAACCAACAGCGAGGCGCCCTGGGCAACATTTGAAAATAGAACTCCAACCATTATGTCTAAGAATGAGATAATGTTACGTACATGTTGAGTACTACGGTACCCCCCAAAATAGCCATTTTCACCTTCCGTCACTCCTGTAGAAGGGGGCTTGTGGTGGGGCACCAACGGCTGATTTGTGGCATCCAATTAAAAATTTAAAGTATATAATTATGTACTGTACATTTTATGTTGTTCATTAATTTAAAGTATATATGTACTGTACATTTTATGTTGTTCATTAATTACATAGATATAACTGATCTCGTTTTACGTCATTCCTGCAGAAGGGGGACAGTAGCGAGGCGCCCTGGGCGAAAGATGGAGATTGGACTCCGTTATGGTCGAGTAGATCAGAGTGTCAGCATGTGCATGACATTGGCAAATCAAAACCCCCAAAAGACAGCCGATTTAATGTTCTATCAACTCCTGAAGAAAGGGGCCCTATGGTGAACCGCCGAGGTCGAAGTATTTTAAAAGCGCCCTTAAAGGGAGGTATTTAGTTTGTTCCCTAGACCTCCATCAAGCTTAAAATTACATCCCCTCGAGTCCCTTTCAAGATAAATTTTTACATTTTTCGGTAGAAAAATTTCCCGGCCAAAGGCCGGTTCCTCTTAAATTACAGGCTCGCTATCGCTCGCCAGGATAAAATCGACACCTGAATTGCGCGAAAGGTCTTAATATGGGGTGAAAGTTCTTAAAATCGCTAAACTAATGGGGCAAACGTTTCATAATATCAAAAGCAATGGAGCTAAACATGAGGGAGAAAGGGGTCAAGAAAAAAATCCCTCAAGTGGAGATCTCCTCTTACAGCCTGTATTAGACATTTCCAAACAGGTGGCCATTTATTTTTTCACCACTGCTGCAGAAGGCGCCGATTAGCGGGGCGCCCAGAACGAAAATCAAGAAAAGCGTTCGGTTACTGCCTAGAGAACACATGAGAGTATTCACGTGTGCAATTGCATTACAGTTGGTTGATTAATACCTAATAAATAACCAGTTTTACTTTCCATCACTCCTGCAAAAGGAGGACTTCGGTGGGCCGCCAAGAGCATAATCTTTAGAAATCGTTCCCTCACAGCATGGACGTTATATCAGAGCGTGCGTATGTGTAGTTCCATGAACATGTGTTGCAGAAATCATTATGAGGCTCCTTATTTTCGTACTTCGTCTCTACTGCAGAAGGCGCCGAGGTGAAGGCCGCCCAGAATGAAAGTTAAGAAAGGGGCTCCGTTGCGGCCTAGACAATAAATATTAGAGTATCAAGGTGAGACATTGCATAACATTTGGTTCAGTAATATCCAAAGCCAATTTACATAGCCATTTCTCCTGCAGAAGGGAGCCTACAGAGGGCCGCCATAGGGAATATCTTTACAGTATTACAGTATATGGTTCCCTTAGGGCCTACAGGATAGATAGAGTATATGCATGTGTAAGATTATTTAATTTGGTGCAGTAATAACCGAGAAACAGTCATATTTAAAAAAAAAAAAAAAAAAAAACAGTGAGAGAGAGAGAGAGAGAGCGAGCGAGCGCGAGAGCGAGAGAGAGGATAGATAGAGGAACAGGAGGAGAGGGAGGAGGAAGGGAGGGTGGAGAGAGAGAGAGAGGGGGGGGGATACGAAAGCAAGTAACCTCCCCTACTCTACCAAATACACCTATATTCTTCATTAATCCTCTAAGTCACTCTCCATTTCATCCCTCTCATAATCCATCTATATACCCTTATATTTTCCTATGTCATATATCATTATTTTATATTGTAAGTGTTATTTTAGTGGCTTTATATACGAGGCGTGTGTCCGATTTCTGAACACTGGGCTTCGTCACGTATCAAATAACTTCGACCACGTGACTCATATGTTTGTTACTGCATGCTTGATCGTGAGTTAAGGAGAGGTGAGAGGTCTTGCATTCCGCCAAGTGTATAATAGGTCTTGTAAAAATCTGCTTAGCGTTTGATTATTTACTTGTGTTGGCGTTTGGGAGGAAGGGTGGCATACAGGCATGCTTAGTAACGAAAAGTGCGTTAGTTGTTTATGGTGATAGATCTGTGACGGGTGACTTAATTACGATATAAGTGATATTAAGTGATGAGCGTTATTGCCACACCCCCACGTGTCCCTCCCTCCCCCATCCCCTGTCACCTGCCTTCCTGCCTGTCTTCCTGCTCGGTGATTACGTGTGGCTTGCTTAGTGATCTGTGTTCGGTATTTCTCGTTTCCCGTGGCTGTTTGACGGTGACATACCCGGCCAGTGCCGAGCGGCCGAAGCGGCGGTGGCACTGCAACCGGAATGTTGAAGGTAAATAATGAGTTACTCGGTTATAATAGCCGTAAATGAAGGAAATTATGGATGCATATGGCGGCACATGGCGGTCTCAGGTTTTCTCCAGTGTGATACGTTTATTTATCCTTGTCTATCACCTCACATGTAAACAAAGGTGCCATTAGATTATGCCTGTGGAGTGGTGCCCAGTGACATGCCCCCCACTTTGGCTATATTGAGTTAGACTGTTAGAGAGTTAATAAAGGATTACGGAAATATTTCACAATACATAAAGGATGTCCGAAGGTGCCGAGAGATGCTTGCCGCTTAGCCGAGATGTCAATGAGGTTACGCAATAAGACAAATCGTTTTACATTTACGTTGTGGGACCCGCAGAGGACCGTTCTCGGGCGGCATAATGTGCAGGAGTTATGCAGGGTGATTATGTACTGATTGACCGACTGACAATGCCTTGCTGACTGATTAACCTGACTGACTGAATGGGTGGCTTACTGACTGCCTAGCTGACAGACTGATCCCCTGACTGAGTGGCTGGCTGACTGACTAATTTTCAAACTAACTGACTGGCTGATTGACTGACTGACTGACTTGCAGACTGATACTGACCGATTGCCTGGCTGATTTGTTGACTGACTGACTGACTGACTGCCTAATCCCCTAACTTACTGATTGACTGACTGAATGGGTGGCTTACTGACTGAATGGGTGGCTTACTGACGGATTGGTCCCCTGTTTGACTAATTGTCTGATTAACTGATTGACTGAATGATACTGACCGATTGCCTGACTGATACTGACCGATTGCCTGACTGACTGACTTGTTGGCTGACTTAAGTACCTGACTGACTGGCTGATTGACTAACTGACCGACTTGTTGACAGACTGACTGATTTTTTGACTGACCGAACTTTGACTAACTAATTTTTGACTGAACTTTCATCGTCAATTGACTTCCATTTGATAGACTGACTTCAATTTGACTGACTGACTGACAAAATTGACTGACTCATTTAATGTACTGACCAATTTAACGGACTGACCCGTTTGACTGCATGACTAACCCATTTAACTGACTGAACCATTTGACTGACTGACTGAATTATTCGTCTGACAGACCCATTTGACTGACTGACGACCCATTTGACTGACTGACGACCCATTTGACTGACTGAACCATTTGACTGACTGAACCATTTGACTGAGTGGCCCATTTGACTGACTGAACCATTTGACTGACTGACTCATTTGATTGACTGACAACCATTTAACTGAACCATTTGACTGACTGAACCATTTGACTGACTGAACCATTTGACTGACTGAATCATTTGACTGACTGAATCATTTGACTGACTGAACCATTTCACTGACTGAATCATTTGACGGATTTTTTTTATTTTAATACCACGAATTTTCCGAGTGTTTTTTATAAACAAAATTGGTAATTTGCATCAATATATAGTGTTTGTAATTAATTAGAAATCTCGGGAAAACCTATTTTCCCCATTAGACTTATCGATCTATGTTGAGACAGCCCCTCGATAGTGATTTGAAAAGACATTAGCCTAACCTAACAACCTTACCTAACCTAACCTAGTATTATGAGTGGGGGCTGCCGCCCCCACACCCCCGCTGGTTGAGTACTAATCCCTTAATACAAAACAAAAATGGCTGTCGATGATTATACGAAGGTGAAAGAAAAGTCGATGAAGTCTACGGTGTTTACTCTGCAATCTTCAGCTTGATTGTACATTGATAACGGGAAAGTACCGTATTGACAACCTTGTTACGAAAATTAAATTTTAGTACCATACTTTTATATTAGTTTTTTCCGAGGGTTAACACATTTTCATATGATTTTTAGAGCTATCGATGACTGAAAGTACCGTATTGACAACCTTGTTGCGAAAAAGAAATTTTAGCACCATACTTTTTTATTAGGTTTTGCCGAGGGTTAAAACAAATTTTCTTGTGATCTTTAGAGTATATAGATTCAATATTTATCTTCAAATATATCAACAAAATTCGTGGTATTAAAATAACATTAAACCCATTTGACTGACTGAACCATTTGACTGACTGGATCATTTGACTGACTGACCCATTTGACTGACTGAACCATTTGACTGACTGACTCATTTGACTGACCGAACCATTTGACTGACTGACCCATTTGACTGACTGAACCATTTGACTGACTGACCCATTTGACTGACTGACCCATTTGACTGACTGACCCATTTGACTGACTGACCCATTTGACTGACTGAACCATTTGACTGACTGAACCATTTGACTGATTGACCCATTTGACTGATTGACCCATTTGACTGATTGACCCATTTGACTGATTGACCCATTTGACTGACTGACCCATTTGACTGACTGTCCCATGTGACTGACTGATTCATTTGACTGACTGAACCATTTGACTGACTGAACCATTTGACTGACTGAACCATTTGACTGACTGAACCATTTGACTGACTGAACCATTTGACTGACTGAACCATTTGACTGACTGAACCATTTGACTGACTAACCCATTTGACTGGCTGAACCATTTGACTGACTAACCCATTTGACTGACTGAACCATTTGACTGACTAACCCATTTGACTGACTGAACCATTTGACTGACTGAACATTTTTACTGACTGATCCATTTGACTGACTGACATGACTCTCTCTCTCTCTCATTTGACTGAATGGCCCATTGCTATATCTGTGTGTGTTTGTATATTTATATACAGTATACCTGTATATGTTTTATATTATTTTCATATATTAATTTATATTTTATTACTTTATTCAGTTATATCTTAGTTTATTTTCTATTCATATACAGGTATATTTATTTAATCATCATTTCCTATGGCTACATATTAATTAATGTATATATATTTTTTATTTTATTAGTTTATTTAGTTATTTCCAAATTTATTTTCAAGTCCTTCATATATAATCAATTAATATTTCCCATCTATATATTTATTTATTTATATATCTTTATTTATTATTTTAGTAGTTTATTCAGTTATTTCTTAATATATTTTCGAGTCATTCATATTTTGTTAATTATCGTTTCATATACAGTATGTCTACTGTATATGTTTATTAATATATATATATATATATATATATATATATATTTGTTATTAGTTTATTCAGTTATTTCATTAGTGTATTCAGTTATGTATTTATTTATTTCCGAGTCACTTTTATTTATTTAATGATCGTGTCCAATCTGTCCATCTCTCTTTCACTCGCCTGATCATTCACTCATTCATTCCGACTCGCTTTTATACACATCCTCCATTTCTAATTCAGCTCAACTCCAAGCCAAACCACGGAGGAGCCTACACTAACCCTTTGATGAGAGAGAGAGAGAGAGAGAGAGAGAGAGAGAGAGAGATTTATTGTTCGTGTGTATGTGTGTTAGTAAGCATACTTTATTTTCCAGCTGAGGATAAATTGAATCTTTTAGCAGCTGATTGTTCGATACTTAAGGGGCAGGTTGTCGCTTTTTCTGGACCCCCTTCTCCCTCATGATTAGCATATTTGTTTTGATATTTTAAGACGTTCGTCTTAACACACAGACACAGACACACACACACACACACACGTTTGCATGTGTGAATATAAACACAATTATGCATAATTATATTTACATACTTTGCCAGTAATCTGATATCGCTTTAGAAATTTGATTCGATAGAGTGCTGAATACAATGTCCTAATATCTGCCAAATTAGTGGGGAAACAATATATATACCTTCAACCTGTCTGTTTTACAGGACTCTCTCTCTCTCTCTCCGACCCGTGGTAATAACGTTCTTGACATTGTACTTGCAACAAAAGAAGAATTGATAGAGAATTTGAACGTTGGTGATGAATTCAGTAACAGCGACCATCGTACGATAACTTTCACTTTAAAGTTTACTAGTAACGAACCAAATAGTAGCATCGAAAAAGTCCCTAATTTCGAGAAAGCAAACTTCCATAAACTTAGAGCTATATTTAAAGAAACTGACTGGAGCTTTTTAATTAACAATAACGACATAATTACATCTTGGAAATTATTCGAAACCACTTACCTAAAAGCAGTGCAAGACTGCATACCATCGAAAATACGGAGTCCAGGCCATAATAATAAGCCCAAATGGTGGAATAAAGATATTTCAAACTGCCTGCTTGCTAAAAAATTTGCTAATGATAGATTAAAATCCTCACAAAATGACGAAGAACGGGTGAAATTTGTAGAGCTACGACGCAAAGCCAAAAAGTTAATTAAGCAAAGTAAAAAGACCTTAGAGTTACATATTGCGAATCAAAGTAAAACAAACCCGAAAGAATTCTATAGTTATCAGAAAGAAAAAAGTACCGGTAGTTACTTCAACTGTTGGACCATTAGTCGATGAAAATGGAGAATACACCAAAGACGAAGTACAAATGAGTAATGCCCTCAATACCTTCTTTGCATCAGTTTTTACAACAGAAGACCTCAGTGATATCCCTACACCATCGCAATTTCAGATTGATAATTCAGATATTCTAAGCAATATCACCGTTACAGAGAGAGAAGTATTGAATTGTTTAGATAAACTCAAGGTAAATAAAACGCCAGGACCTGATACAATCTCGCCTAGAGTTCTAAAGGAAGCTAAGGATGAGCTCTCCAAACCACTGACATTACTATTCAATAAATCCTTGCAGTCTGGAACTATGCCTGATCAGTGGAAGCTAGCCAACGTAACACCGATATTAAAAAAAGGCAGCAAATCCCTACCCAGTAACTATCGTCCAATTAGCTTAACCTCAGTTGTATGTAAAATGCTAGAAACGGTCATACGAGACAGACTCGTAAATCACTTAGAGGAAAATAACATACTTAAAGATACTCAACACGGCTTTCGTAAAAAACGTTCCTGTTTAACAAACCTCTTAGACTTCTTCCACGATATCCTCAACCTCTACGATGAGAGTAAAGCTGTAGATATTATATACCTTGATTTTCAAAAGGCCTTTGACAAAGTTCCCCACAAACGTTTACTTCTAAAACTAAAAGCGCATGGAATACAAGACGATGTGTTGAAATGGATAGAAAATTGGCTCAGCAACAGAAAGCAAAGAGTAGTCATAAACGGTAAGGCATCTAAATGGACCAATGTAAGTAGCGGGGTACCCCAGGGATCTGTACTAGGACCAATTCTCTTTCTAATTTACATCAATGACATGGATGAGGGTCTCACCTGTACAATCTCAAAAATTGTTGACGATACAAAAATTGCAAATAGCGTACTCTCAAAAGAACAAGTTGACGATATGCAACACAATCTAGATAAATTGTCATGTTGGGCCCAAATTTGGCAAATGAGTTTCAATGCGGATAAATGTAAAGTACTACATGTCGGATACCTAAATGAGAAAGCAAACTATTCGATGAATGGCACTCAGCTTAAGAATGTAAACAGAGAAACCGATCTGGGAGTAACATTATCGAGTAACCTAAAACCGAGTCAACAATGTTCAGAAGTTGTTAAGAAGGCAAACAAAATAATTGGCTTTATAGGCAGGTCATTTGAGCATAAATCCAAAGAAGTTATCCTAACCCTTTCAAATTCATTAGTCCGCCATCTTCTGGAATACTGCGTTCAATCCTGGTGCCCTTATTACCAAAAAGATATAAACAAGCTAGAACGAGTTCAATGTAGAGTTACCAAAATGATACCTAGCCTAAAGAACAAACCATACGAAGAGCGTCTTAGAGAATTAAATCTATTTCCTTTAACCCAGCGCAGATTAAGAGGTGACTTAATTCAAGTGTTCAAAATCATCAAAGGCATCGACAATATGAACTGCAGTAAGTACTTCACTATCGACCAATCTAATTACACGTGGGGAAACGGTTGCAAAATTATTGGTAAATCTTTTAACTCGCACGAATCTAAGAATTTCTTCTTCAATCGAGTTTTCAACTTGTGGAATGGGCTTCCCCGAAACGTTATAGACTGAATCACCGTTGATTCATTTAAACTCCGCCTAGACAAATATCTCATCAAACCTGCGACTGACTGCGTTTGTAAATGAATAACTTTATTTTATCCCCCCCTCAGTTACTAACCCATCTGTCCTCTACTAACTTCCTAATCCTGCCACGGACATTAGTTCCAGGCAGTAATTCCTTTTCCAATGTTCCCTTACCCACTCTAAACCACTGTTTGGACACTTGATCCTCAGTGTTTTGGAGGACAAGCAACCTAGAAGGGTCACTAGATCTGTTGTTGCTTGATTTCCTTTGTACTCCTTTGTACTCTCTCTCTCTCTCTCTCTCTCTCTCTCTCTGCTGTGTTATGCTATGTGTTTCTGTAAGTTGCCTCCATATTAGAATGAGAATTAAGTCTTGATCACTTTTCGCTTGGTCAGTCTCTCTCTCTCTTCCCCCTCCCTCTCCCCCTCTCTCTCTCTCTCTGGTCATTCCTTCCATTACTACTGTTATCTTTCAATTCCCAAGGCCCGTTTTCACTGCAGGTAGTGCTTGCTCTCAGGTGGACAACTTTTAATTCCGACTAGGTCTTTGTATGTCCTTTCCCTTGCTGTTGTGGATTAAGGTCCTTGTATTCTTTGGGTGGATTTATAGTATGCTTTATTTTCATTTTCTACCTTCTATTTATTTCTTGTATCCGTTTTTCTTTGCCTATTTTTTTTTATTTATTTTTTTTTTTTTTTTTGCATTCATCCGCTTTTAATTGCCCCTTTTTTACCTTTTACAGTATTCAGGGCAGTGGATGTGGCTACAGTTGATGTATTATTGTGTGCTTTATTTCATATGAAAGCTCGTGTCATGGGCAGTCCAGAAAGGCTCTTTGTTTTCGCCCATGTCAAGGCTTTATATATTTAATTGCAAAATATATGTTTTATCTTAAGTAGTAATGATAGGATTTGAGAGGGAGAGAGAGAGAGTAGAACAGAGTGTGGGGAGGCGCGCAGTGTTTTTTGCCATGCTCGATGACGTCACGGCTGGCTGGCCTCTTGGGGATTGGCTGGAGGACTTGTTACCGCTTTGCTTACGCGGTGCGAGCTAGTGCCGATATATATACAGCTATCTTGCCACTCTCTCCCTCAGATCTGGTTTCTAGAACGCATCCCTCTTATCCCTTTGATATCTGTCCCCCTCACTGCACCTGAGAACCTTTTCCTCTGCCTATCTCTCTCATTTTCCATATCTTTCACCACCTTTTATTAATATTATACCCCCTCTGGTTAACTCTGCATAATCAGCTTCATGCTGGCCAGTTGTATTGTGCGTTAAGGTCTTATATAACCCATGTATGTTTAGTTGTTAAGATAAGTTGATCACAAAGCATTGGTTGGCATTCACATTGTTCAGTACCGCTTCCTATAAGTATTAGTGTTCTGCTGGACTAGATAATGCTAGACTAGGAGTCTGATATTATAAGGTATTGTTTCCGATGGGTGCCTTATACTCGTTGAGTGCGTTTCTAGTTGCTATTAGTATTGTTTTTTGACCTTTTACAGTATTTACATGTTTAGGGTGCCTTATACTCGTTGAGTGCGTTTCTAGTTGCTATTATTATTGTGTTTTACCTTTTACAGTATTTACATGGTTAGGGTGCCTTATACTCGTTGAGTGCGTTTCTAGTTGCTATTATTATTGTTTTTTACCTTTTACAGTATTTACATGTTTAGGGTGCCTTATACTCGTTGAGTGTGTTTCTAGTTTCTATTATTATTGTTTTTTACCTTTTACAGTATTTACATGTTTAGGGTGCCTTATACTCGTTGAGTGCGTTTCTAGTTGCTATTATTATTGTTTTTTACCTTTTACAGTATTTACATGTTTAGGGTGCCTTATACTCGTTGAGTGCGATTATAGTTGCTATTATTATTGTTTTTTACCTTTTACAGTATTTACATGTTTAGGGTGCCTTATACTCGTTGAGTGTGTTTCTAGTTGCTATTATTATTGTTTTTTACCTTTTACAGTATTTACATGTTTAGGGTGCCTTATACTCGTTGAGTGCGTTTCTAGTTGCTATTATTATTGTTTTTTACCTTTTACAGTACTTACATGTTTAGGGTGCCTTATACTCGTTGAGTGCGATTCTAGTTGCTATTATTATTGGTTTTTACCTTTTACAGTATTTACATGTTTAGGGTGCCTTATACTCATTGAGTGTGTTTCTAGTTGCTATTATTATTGTTTTTTACCTTTTACAGTATTTACATGTTTAGGGTGCCTTATACTCGTTGAGTGCGTTTCTAGTTGCTATTATTATTGTTTTTTACCTATTACAGTATTTACATGTTTAGGGTGCCTTATACTCGTTGAGTGTGTTTCTAGTTGCTATTATTATTGTTTTTTACCTTTTACAGTATTTACATGTTTAGGGTGCCTTATACTCGTTGAGTGCGTTTCTAGTTGCTATTATTAATGTTTTTTACCTTTTACAGTATTTACATTGTGACGTTAACCACTCCGTTAGAACCGCATGGCTTGTCCTACAGTGACTCGCTAGGATCGCCAGGGCAGTGGATGTGGCTACAGTTGATGTATTATTGTGTGCTTTATTTCATATGAAAGCTCGTGTCATGGGCAGTCCAGAAAGGCTCTTTGTTTTCGCCCATGTCAAGGCTTTATATATTTAATTGCAAAGTATATGTTTTATTATTAAGTAGTAATGATAGGATTTGAGAGGGCGAGAGAGAGAGTAGAACAGAGTGTGGGGAGGCGCGCAGTGTTTTTTGCCATGCTCGATGACGTCACGGCTGGCTGGCCTCTTGGGGATTGGCTGGAGGACTTGTTACCGCTTTGCTTACGCGGTGCGAGCTAGTGCCAATATATATACAGCTCTCTTGCCACTCTCTCCCTCAGATCTGGTTTCTAGAACGCATCCCTCTTATCCCTTTGATATCTGTCCCCCTATCTGCACCCGAGAACCTTTTCCTCTGCCTATCTCTCTCATTTTCCATATCTTTCACCACCTTTTATTAATATTATACCCCCTCTGGTTAACTCTGCATAATCAGCTTCATGCTGGCCAGTTGTATTGTGCGCTAAGGTCTTATATAACCATGTATGTTTAGTTGTTAAGATAAGTTGATCACGAAGCATTGGTTGGCATTCACATTGTTCAGTACCGCTTCCTATAATTATTAGTGTTCTGCTGGACTAGATAATGCTAGACTAGGAGTCTGATATTATAAGGTATTGTTTCCGATGGGTGCTGGCTTTAGTTAAAAGCTGCACGACGTATCTGAGAACTGGAGTTGATTGGGTAAATTCTAGTCTGTGTGCCATTGAGAGTAGAGCATGCACGAATGAGGGCTTTTTGCCTATTCCATTCTGCACTGTTCTAAGCTCGGTTGTTTGTCTTTGAGGTACGCCAGGAGAACGCTTAATACTTCGGTACGGTAATAAGGTTTCTCAAGAGAGCTACCCTTCACTATAACGTAATACTTGACGCACAGACTTGAGATTTGCACTAGGCTATGCGGCATGTCATGCGCACCAGTATCTCGTATCATTGACTCTAGCTAGACTTTATCAGTCGTAGTAGACATTCAGTATATTAAACCAATTACTCTTATTATGCATACCCGTTTATGATTACACAAGCATTTCGCAGCCTAGTTTGATGTATTGAGACACAAACGACTTAGGCTCTTTTTGTTGATAGGAATACTGCATTGTCGTGGCGATTATTATTATTGTTGTAGCGGTTAGGATATTCTTGGCTCCGACTGCATTATATATCCTGCCTTTTTGTGTTCATAGCCTGCACGAGCATTGTTCCGCTGCCTGCCTTTTTGGGTTCCATTTCCGATTCGAGCATCTTGATAGCATCTAACATTTAGAGAAGATTCCTTGTTGGTGTTGAAGGACTTTAGTGCACTTTCTTTCATGCAGGAGTGCCTGACATTTATTGATTAAAGTAACGTAAACTGTAACTTCTCGTACCACCTACCAAGCACCTTCAGTTATAGGTAGTAATAGGCTATTTTCACATAACATTAAGCCTAGAGTAGATGCACATTTATTGAGAGTTTGATAACCTATTATTGTATATAGAACTCTGGAGAAAATGTTGTGTTCTTTGTTCACTGGGAATATACATCAGAGGTTGGATCTAGCGCTTTCCGTTGTAGCATTTATGCCATTACTAGTCCAATGAATAAGAGCCCTGATATATTTAAACCTCAGTCGTAACAACATGTCTAGGGTGCCTTATACTCGTTGAGTGCGTTTCTAGTTGCTATTAGTATTGTTTTTTGACCTTTTACAGTATTTACATGTTTAGGGTGCCTTATACTCGTTGAGTGCGTTTCTAGTTGCTATTATTATTGTTTTTTTTACCTTTTACATTATTTACATGTTTAGGGTGCCTTATACTCGTTGAGTGCGTTTCTAGTTGCTATTATTAATGTTTTTTTACCTTTTACAGTATTTACATGTTTAGGGTGCCTTATACTCGTTGAGTGCGTTTTTAGTTGCTATTATTTTTGTTTTTTTTGACCTGGCTTTCCATTCATCCGTTTTAGTTGCTTCTATTTTAATGGGTCTACCTTTTTTATATTAATTCGTGTTTAGCTGGGTTTTTTTTTAGACTTTTTGTTTACGTTTAAGTATTACGGTTATGTAGGCTACAGGTTAGGTATGCATTGTTGCCTATATATATATATATATATATATATATATATATATATATACAGTATATATATATATATATATATATAGAGAGAGAGAGAGAGAGAGAGAGAGAGATGTGTGTGTGTGTATGAGTGTTTCCCCTTAGTAATGATTTCTTTTCTATCATATTATTTCACTTGTTATCCAGTTCGAGGTGATTGTACAGTATATATAATCTTCACCCCACCTGCCTCTATTGTACAGTATATATAATCTTCACCCACCTGCCTCTATTGTACAGTATATATAATCTTCACCCACCTGCCTCTATTGAACAGTATATATAATCTTCACCCACCTGCCTCTATTGTACAGTATATATAATCTTCACCCACCTGCCTCTATTGTACAGTATATATAATCTTCACCCCACCTGCCTCTATTGTACAGTAAATATAATCTTCACCCCACCTGCCTCTATTGTACAGTATATATAATCTTCACTCCACCTGCCTCTATTGTACAGTATATATAATCTTCACCCCACCTGCCTCTATTGTATATATAATCTTCACCCCACCTGCCTCTATTGTATATATAATCTTCACCCACCTGCCTCTATTGTACAGTATATATAATCTTCACCCCACCTGCCTCTATTGTACAGTATATATAATCTTCACCCCACCTGCCTCTATTGTACAGTATATATAATCTTCACCCCACCTGCCTCTATTGTACAGTATATACGGTATATAATCCTCACCCACCTGCCTCTATTGTACAGTATATATATAATCTTCACCCCACCTGCCTCTATTGTACAGTATATATATAATCTTCACCCACCTGCCTCTATTGTACAGTATATATATAATCTTCACCCCACCTGCCTCTATTGTACATTATATATATAATCTTCACCCCACCTGCCTCTATTGTACAGTGTATATATAATCTTCACCCCACCTGCCTCTATTGTACAGTATATATATAATCTTCACCCACCTGCCTCTATTGTACAGTATATATATAATCTTCACCCACTTGCCTCTATTGTACAGTATATAATCTTCACCCCACCTGCCTCTATTGTACGTATATATAAACTTCACCCCACCTGCCTCTATTGTACAGTATATATATAATCTTCACCCCACCTGCCTCTATTGTACAGTATATATATAATCTTCACCCACTTGCCTCTATTGTACAGTATATATATAATCTTCACCCCACCTGCCTCTATTGTACAGTATATATATAATCTTCACCCACCTGCCTCTATTGTACAGTATATATATAATCTTCACCCACCTGCCTCTATTGTACATTATATATATAATCTTCACCCACCTGCCTCTATTGTACAGTATATATATAATCTTCACCCACCTGCCTCTATTGTACAGTATATATAATCTTCACCCACCTGCCTCTATTGTACAGTATATATATAATCTTCACCCACCTGCCTCTATTACAGTATATATAATCTTCACCCACCTGCCTCTATTGTACAGTATATATATAATCTTCACCCACCTGCCTCTATTGTACATTATATATATAATCTTCACCCACTTGCCTCTATTGTACAGTATATACGGTATATAATCCTCACCCACCTGCCTCTATTGTACAGTATATATATAATCTTCACCCCACCTGCCTCTATTGTACAGTATATATATAATCTTCACCCACCTGCCTCTATTGTACAGTATATATAATCTTCACCCCACCTGCCTCTATTGTACAGTATATATAATCTTCACCCCACCTGCCTCTATTGTACAGTATATATAATCTTCACCCCACCTGCCTCTATTGTACAGTATATACGGTATATAATCTTCACCCCACCTGCCTCTATTGTACAGTATATATATAATCTTAACCCCACCTGCCTCTATTGTACATTATATATATAATCTTAACCCCACCTGCCTCTATTGTACAGTATATATATAATCTTCACCCACCTGCCTCTATTGTACAGTATATATATAATCTTCACCCCACCTGCCTCTATTGTACAGTATATATATAATCTTAACCCCACCTGCCTCTATTGTACATTATATATATAATCTTCACCCACCTGCCTCTATTGTACAGTATATATATAATCTTAACCCCACCTGCCTCTATTCATTATGTTTCTTCTTCCCTTTATAGGCCCCTCCATGCTTCTATTAAGGGAGCCCACCTCGCTTTTTATCTCTTTCTATCCCTCTCTCTTTGGCTTGTATCCATTTGGCCCTATTCAGCCTACTGTTTTAACACGTTTACCCCCATCCAGGTGTCAATATTTTCCTGGCGAGCGGTAGCTAGCCAGTATATATTTATTTTTGTTTTGACAGCAAGCTAAATTTGTACATTTTTCAATAGAAAAATGTCTCCGGCGAAGCCGGATTTCTCCATACAATGCTGGCTCGCTATCGACACCTGGATGGGGATTAACGTCTTCAAACTTCGGCTGAATGGGGCCGAATGGATACAAGCCAGGGAAAGAGAGAAAAGGAGAGAAAGGTAAAAAATAAGCCGGTGACTCCCTTAACATAATATATCGGGAGAGTTTCGGTTCATAAATCTGGCCAATAATTCTTGTGCCTTCCCTCCCTCTTATTATTGATTGTATGGATCCCTTTATTTATAACCTGTATATTTTACCTTTATTGGGGCCTCGTAATTTATACTTCAGCCTTAATTGATATTATTACTATAATATATAAAAATGTATCTCCACGTAAGTCTGAACTATTATTCTTTTTATTTTGGCTACCCTTAGACTATTTGTTTACGGTTCTTAACCATTTCAGTAATCTAATATATACAGTATATATATATATATATATATATATATATATATATATATATATATATATTTTTTTTTTTTTTTTTTTTTTTTTTTTTTTCAATTATCGACCAGGCTCGAACCACTGACAGTCCGGATGAGTGTCCATGCTTTAATCAACTTTATCACGGCGTGATCAATAATACTTAACCTTTTCCTATTAATGTTAAGAAGGGAAATCCTACTTGGATAAAGTATTACATTTTATACACAAGCCGTAGGATCCATATTCCAGGATACCATACAGGGATTTTTACAAGTACCCCCACGCAACTCGGGTTTTTGTGAGATATACATGATGTTAAGGGAGCCCACCTCGTTTTTTGTTCTCTCTCTCCCTCTTTCACTGGGTTATATTCATTCGGCCCCATTCAGCCTACTGTTTTAAGACGTTTATCCCCATCCATGTGTCGAATTTTTTCTGGCGAGCGATAGCGAGCCAGCATATTTTTATAATGTTTTTCTCAACAGGCTAAATTTGTAGATTTTTCGATAGAAAAAATTTCTCCGGCGAAGCTGAATTTCTCCATAATAATGCTGGCTCGCTATCGCTCGTCAGGATCAGGAGCCTTTCAAAGCTGCATAAACTCGTCTAAATATAGCTGCAATTATTAAATAAAATAGACGTCTTCCGTACCGAAAGGGATAAAGTCCTCACTTAAGCCGGTATCAGGCAAGAGCTTTTATAGTCAACATTCAATGATCAACATTTTTCTGACAACATTTCTAGAGTATTTTGCCCTAGTATCGGAAACTAGACTGATGGTAGATGCATTTAGGTGACCGAAATATTCTAAATGTTGTCCTCATAAGCTGCCAGACCAGTGTTAAGGAAAATGTTTAGGGAAAAAGCGCTCGTGTGATACCGCCTTTACGGATAACTTATTATAGAGACGAGAAAAAGCGAATGGCGAAACACAACAGTATTACCTTGTAAAGCGGGCATCACACTGGGCCAAATTCTCGTCATTCTCCAATCTCCGTTTCCAGTCAGTAGCGCCGGCAAATTCTATCACACAGCCAAGCGTCCTGGCTGCGTGAGTCTCCGACACAACAATGACAACGTCCGACCTTAGCCTATATTGGTCCGTTTCACCTATACTGTAATGTATAGTAATATGGATTTACATCTACAATTATAATGCAATATGACTCAATCTACACGTTAGTGTAATTGTTTTTATATTTGAAGCTTATATGAGGAAATTTATATTTTGAACTTGTTCGATTCATATCAATCGCCGTGGCGTAGGCTATAGAACAGTGGTTTCACTTAAACTGTAGAATAATATGGATTGATATTAACACACTTTGTGTAATAGGACCCAATCTATACGTTAATGTTGCTATGTTTTGCGTGTGAAGCTTATATAAGTAGCTATGAGGAAGTTTTTCGCAAAATATAGGCTATAGCCTGACGGAGCCCCTGTCGTTACCTCGGCACTAAACGATCGTTTATATTGTGCTGTTTCACCAATAATTTAGAGTAATATGGATTTATATCGACAATTATATTGCAATATGACTCAATCTACAAGTTTGCGTGATTATGTTTTATATTTGGAGCATAATTATTTATATGAGGAAATATTTTGAACTTTTCGGAGGTTGTAGAATGCTTGGTAGGCTATGATCCTGTGTATGCGGGTAGTATTTATTTATCTCAATAATTTGGTAATGTTACAATATATTTTTACATTTTACATTCATAAATAGTCCACTAATATACTAGGTTAGGTTAGGCTAGGTTAAATATATTGTTCAATGATTCTTAGTAAATAGGCATCTGAAAAACAGTTCCTCCTGCTACACAACCGAATGTTTTCGTTTCATACCAGTCGCCGTGGCGTAGGTATAGGAAGTGGTTATTTAGCTGCAAGTGGTGTAGCTATTTTAGCATTAATTCACTTAGTTTATGTCTATCCGCAGCCCTTCTCACAATCAAAACACACAATTATGTAGCAAAATATATATTTCGACGTCATATACTTGAGATATCAATGAGATTAAATGCGAGCTGTAAAAAGGCTGACAATCTACCTCCATCAAAAAATGGAGCTTCCCACCCAGTGCGGGAAGCATCCTAGCTCCATCAAATGGTGATATTTGTGCTGGAGATTGGCGGTAGCTCCATTTTTTGCTGAAGAATGACGAGAATTGGCCCAGTGTGATACCCCCTTAAAGTATGTAAGCTACCATATTATTGCACGTTTTCTGACCTGGTTTAGCATACATCATAGAGAGAGAGTGTGTGTGTGTGTGTGTGCTAACATATGCCAAGATTCAAGGGACTGGACTTCTCAAATGACACTCCAGACTTAAATGACCTGATGTGCCAGTTTAACAATACTTAACACTATCTGGTGCAACGTCTCGGGGGTTATTATGATATTTTGTTTAATTATTATTGAGGGTTTTAATTGTTTTAGACATTTTCGAACAATGTGTATTTAGTTAACCCCTAGACTTGAAAAAACGCCTCTCCAAACCCCCTTCAAAGTAAAAAAACGTTCCCCAGACCCCCTTCAAGCTAAATATGTAATTTGTTCGGTATAAAATTGTCCCGGCCAAAGGCCGCTTTCTCCCAAATTGCAGGCTCGCTATCGCTCGCCCACGAAAAATCGACACCTTTTTGGGATGAAGCATCATATAATCGCCAAACTAATGAGGTGAAACGTCTTAAAATATCCAAGCTTATGGAGTATATCAGGGAGGGTCCAAATTGTCCCGCCCTGCACCTAATAGGGTTAAGGGTTCATATCCTCTCAAGTACTATTTCAACTAACTACCAATACTATTACCGCTTTCTATTCTCAAGTACTATTTCAACTAACTACCAATACTATTACCGCTTTCTATTCTCAAGTACTATTTCAACTAACTACCAATACTATTACCGCTTTCTATTCTCAAGTACTATTTCAACTAACTACCAATACTATTACCGCTTTCTATTCTCAAGTACTATTTCAACTAACTACCAATACTATTACCGCTTTCTATTCTCAAGTACTATTTCAACTAACTACCAATACTATTACCGCTTTCTATTCTCAAGTACTATTTCAACTAACTACCAATACTATTACCGCTTTCTATTCTTAAGGTTGTATTTTACATATATCACTGTCCCAGGAAGAATTGCCATGATCTGTGCATATAAGGTTAATGTATTCCTTGCAATCTATAATAATGGTGTAAAATTCACACATTTGTATACTTAGTAAAAAGAGAGCTTAGTGGCAACCAACCCTGCTGGATTTTTAAGCCAGGATATAACATTAGGACATAAGAGAATGAGAGTCTGCAGAAAGCCAATTGGCCCACACAAGGCAGATCCCTTTCACACCTCGTCCATGTGCATTAATTTGATCTTGAAGCTCTCTATCGTTCTTAATCCTACTATGGCACTCGATAGCCTATTCCACAGATCTACAACCCTGTTAGCAAACCAGTATTTGCCTATGCCTTTTATGAAACTAAATTGATTGAATTTGAAACAACTTGTATGAGTTCTCTCGCTATCACTGAGCTTCAGTATATCTTTCATGTTCGCTTTATTAATCCAACTTACCCATTTGTACACCTCTATCATATCCCCTCTAACTCTACGTCTCTCTAATGAGTGCAAGCCTATAAGGTATAAATCGCGTGTGTTTGTTTCTAAATACAGCCGACTTTGCAATCAACTGCCTTTATCTCTCTCTCTCTCTCTCTCTCTCTCTCTCTCTCTCTCTCTCTCTCTCTCTCTCTCTCTCTCTCTCTCTCTCTCTCTCTCTCTCTCTCTCTCTCTCTCTCTCTCTCTCTCTCTCTCTCTCTCTCTCTCTCTCTCTCTCTCTCTCTCTCTCTCTCTCTCTCTCTCTCTCTCTCTCTCTCTCTCTCTCTCTCTCTCTCTCTCTCTCTCTCTCAGAGGCCGTCGACACACGAATAGAAGAGGGTGGGAGGGGAGCGGTGGAGGTTGTTTAGGGTTGAGGGGGGATAGATGAATAAGAGGGATATAGGACAAAGGGGCAAAAATGCCTATATTAACCGTTTGAGTACCAGCGACGTGTGTTATATATTATTCTTGCTATATTTAGACGATATCATGAAGCTTGGGAAGGATCTGTGGTAATTATAGGATTAGGTTGAGATAGTTTGAAGCCTTAATATTGCTATAGGTCCTTCCTAAGCTGAATAAAATCGTCTAATAGTTTCAAGAATAGGACGTCCCTGGTACCGTACGAGTTAACAAAGCCTCGAGACAAGGGCCACACACAAGCGTAGGGCCATACATATAGATCAAGGTGGGAGTATTGGGGATAATTTATTAAGTTATGGAAAGTAGATTAAGGGGTTTGTTTTGATCCTTTTAGCAGAACCGCGGAGCGTTTTACAAGAACTACTGCTCCGAAGTTAATTAACAGTCATTCCCGAACATATGGTGTTGTCGCCACGGTGAAGGAGAGAGCCTGGAGGGGGTGAGTTTCGTCTCCAGGTTATACAGGCCGAGTCACTTATGGTGTTGTCGCCACGGTGAAGGAGAGAGCCTGGAGGGGGTGAGTTTCGTCTCCAGGTTATACAGGCCAAGTCACTTATATTTATTCATTATTTTGTCTCTTCTCTGGGTAATCGAGCAGAATATTTATCAACCCCTTCTGTACCGGCGGTCTTTTTATTTGATTTCAGCTACATTTAGACGAGTTTATGAAGCTTAGGAAGGATATGTGGTAGCTAAACACATGAATTGCGACAGTCTGTAACCTTCCAATGGGTAGACTTCCTTCCTAAGCAGACAAAATCGTCCAATAGTTGCCAGAATATAATGAAAAGTACATCACCGGTAAAGAAGGGGTTAATTATTATTTACATATATATATATATATATATATATATATATATATATATATATATATATATATATACAGTATATATATATTTTCTTTCTCATGGTTCTTCGACGACTGTAAAGTTGGATCAGACTTGGAGATGGTGCAGAATCGATCACTTACCCTATTCGACAGCATGACCCAATTCGGCCGCAACCCAAAACAATTTAGCCTCACGGCCCAAACGACCCTTCTGCCCAGAACAGTCCCTCAGCTTTGAACGGCCGCTCGACCAAAAATTACCCTGTGGAGGAACCCTAATTCAGCCGTGGCTCAAAACTGTTCAATTGACCACTTGCGAGTTTCGTTCTATATGAAGTTGGAGCTGTAGACATCGATATTAAACAAAAGTGCAATAATAATGTACGTTTCTGATGGGTAAATGGTATGTTGAATTGGGTTTTATGTATTTATATTATGTACTACGACCTGTTTTAGCTGTAAATTCTGTTAAATATCAATGTATACTTCTCCAACTTCCTTATAGCCTGAAACTCGCAAGTGGTGGATTGTTACTTTCAATGTCTCCAAGACCCAATAATTTCTTCTATCTACCTGTTGCAATCTTCCACAAGACAATCACTTACTCTTCAACAATACACAAATCAACCCTTCATTCACTTTCTCTCACTAATCCTGATGTATCTTTTTCATCTGACCTATCTTGGAAAGATCATATTACCACTCTTGCTAAAACAGCTTCCCAGAAGTTTGGTGTGCTCAACCATTTCTGTGAGTTTTTCAGCCCTGCACAGCTTCTTGCTCTGTATAAGGGAGCATTGCGCCCATGTATCCAGTATTGTTCGCATAAGTAGGGAGGTTCCACCCATACCGCACTTCTCGAAAGAGTAAAGTCAAAAGCATTTCGCCTCATCAACTCACTTCCTCTCACTAGTTCCCTACAATATTTTTCTACACACCATCATGTTGCATCTATTTCACTCTTCTATTGCTATTACAACAATCAGTGTTCTTCAGAGCTCTCTCAGTGCAGACCCCCTCTCTCGTGACGAGTGCGAGGCACGCGTCTTTTAGCACAGTCCCACTCATATTCTGTCCAGCTCTCCAACCCAAAAAGTAGCAAATTTTCTCAGTCTTCTACTAAACAAGTGAACTCTGGGACTCTTTCCCTCAATCAATTTTTCCTTCATCTTATGAGTAACTTAGACTGCGTTAAACCTTCGTGTGTCCAGGTATTTTGACCCCAACGTCCCTTAAATTTGGCTCGCTGTCACTATTTTGGCTTTGGGGGAGACACTCGTTACTGGCATCCTGCCTCTTGTCTCCTTCATACACATAGCAACAAATTTTGATTCAGTGAAGTCCCATAGCCCATAGCCAACAACGACCACACTGCCCGAAATGACTCTACAAAGCAACGTATTATGGCTGTGACCAATTGACCACTTGCGAGTTTTAGGCTATAAGGAAGTTGGAGCCGTGAACATTGATATTAAACAGAAATGCAATAATAATATAAATTTCTGATGGATAAATGGTATATTGAATTGGGTTTTATGTAGCCTATTTATAAATGTACTACGACCGTATTTTCGCTGTAAATTATGTTACATATCGTTGTCTACAGCTCCAACTTCCTTATGGAACGAAACTCGCAAGTGGTCAATTATGGCCATATAGCCCCATGGCCCAAATCGGTTGTTCGACCCAAAACGGCCCCACAAACCAAACATGTCGCACCCGAAAACGGCAGCTCCAGCAATTCGTCTGTTCACCTAAAACAACTCAATTTTGACCATCATTAGGCAATTCAATACCGGAGCCTCTGTTCGAGAACTCCAGTCCCTTGTTGTCATTTGTATTCGGTAATTAAAAGTTTAATGTAGATGGAGTAATACTTAACCTTCTCCGAAATATAAAGCTATTTTGAGCCTATTGGGGTTACGTTAAAGCCTTTGTTACCATCAGGGGTATTTAGAAACCTTTAGTATAGTTACTTCAACCTCTGCAGTTGTCTTTGAGTTAGCTGTGGGCAGAAAAGTAATTTTGGAGAGGTAATTATAAGAGTGAGAGAACTCTATTTCTTATTGCTAATCTGGCAACCTCTGCGTCATAAATGCGTGAAAGGGTCAATGTAGATGGAGTAATACTTAAATTGTTTTGCTAATTACCGGTACTTCCAAATCCCCAGTTGTCTCAGTAAATTTCTAGATGATGCATTGTGTAGTGGTCGTAAAACTGTCCTGCTGTCATTATTATGTTTCCTCCGCCAACCGACTTTACTCCTAAACTCAATTAATGAAATCAACAAATACACGTGGCAGTCCAGGGATTCGAACCTAGGATACTCACACCGAAATTCAGTGCATTTATCCATTGCGCTACGAAGACAGTTATGTGAGTTTATTGTAAACATGTAAATGGACCTACGGTAGGATATTTCTATTAAATATGTCGTTTTACATTAACAGTAGTTACTGTATTATCATACTTTTAATATTTCATTATTATTCTAATAATCAGCAGCAGCAGCCTTAGTAATTCCACTGCAGGACAAAGGCCTCTCCCAAACATTTATATTGTAGCTGGTCAGATGTCATCCTGTTCCATCCTACTCTAGCAAACGTCCGATTTCATCCCTCCAACTGGTTTTCTGTCTATCCCTTCCCCTAACTCCCTCTATATATTCCCATCCTTTTGCTTAATTTGTCCATCTGTTAATGTGTCCATCTGTTAACATCTCTTCTAAGTATAGGATCTGGCCAAGCCCATTTTTGTTTTATATAGTAATGCGATTATCGTCTAATTCTGTTTGTTCTCTTAAGCCGCTGTCACACGAGCGATTTTTCAGTCAATTTTCCATGAGCAAGTTTGTTCTCGTTATATTTCGGGACTTGTTGGCACTGGTATCGGTAACTAGACTGAAGGTAGAGTATGTTAGGTGGCTGAATTCTGATAAAGTGTAATTTTTGAAACTGCCAGACCATAATTGCCTGTAAAAAATGCTCGAAAAACGGCTCGTGTGACTCCAGCTTTATCCAAGAGGCTCTCTTCTTGTATCTCTAAGTTATTGCTAACATTATCCTCTCCATATCTTTACGAGCACTATAGTTTGCGTTCAGGAAACTTTGTTATACTCCAAGTTTTTGATCCGTAAATTAGTACAGGAAGGACACATTGTTTGTTTGTTCTCTTTAATGTAAGGGGTAACTTGCTTTTCATAATTAGTACCGGAAGGACACATTGTTTGTTTGTTCTCTTTAATGTAAGGGGTAACTTACTTTTCATAATTAGTACAGGAAGGACACATTGTTTGTATACTGTTCTCTTTAATGTAAGGGGTAACTTGCTTTTCATAATTGATTTCTGCTTACCATATGCGCTCCATTCCATATCAATCCTTGGTTTGATATCTCTAGAGTGATCTGAATTCGTATTTATAACCTGGCCTAGGTTATTATATATTCTTCCACTGAATCTGGTCCATCATCCTATAACTTGATTTGTTGTGGTTTCACATGATCATTCAACATACTCTTAGGTTTCTTTCTATTAAATTTCAACACTGCCTTTAAGGCTTTCTCTGTCTAAATCATTCAACATTTGTTGTAAATCATCCCCTGAGTCGCTAGAAAGAAGAATGAGGAAAATAAAGATAAGGGAAAGAGGGAGGAAAAGATATCTATTAAGCAGTAATAAAGATAAGGGAAAGAGGGAGGAAAAGATATCTATTAAGCAGTAATAAAGATAAGGGAAAGAGGGAGGAAAAGATATCAATTAAGCAGTAATAAAGATAAGGGAAAGAGGGAGGAAAAGATATCTATTAAGCAGTAATAAAGATAAGGGAAAGAGGGAGGAAAAGATATCTATTAAGCAGTAATAAAGATAAGGGAAAGAGGGAGGAAAAGATATCTATTAAGAAGTAATGTAGAACAAATATGATAGAATTATCGAAAAATAATGCATATATTTAAATTTGTCATCAGCGAATCTGAGGTTGCTTAGGTGTTCCTCATTAACATATTTGGTCTTTATTGTCCCATTGAAGATTCCTAATGATTTGGTATTGCATTGTGAAGTTTACCAAATTGCTGGAGTATCAATACACGTTATAGTTTGATAATTGTAATACATACAGTAACATTTCAGATATAAGGAACTACAAACAAATCAGAATACAATAATCATAATTATCGTTTATCTTATTATGTTGCCTTTATAAACACCTTCAGATACGCAACTGGGTATGGGCGGGGTTCACTATACTCTATTTGTGTCCAGCTGATGGTAAATTGAATCCCTTAGTAGCTGATTTCTCGATACTTAATGGAAATATATGAAACTAGTATGGCTGTGTGTCGTATATTGCAAAGTTTTCATAATTAATATCATATTTCGCTACACAATCTACCTTATAGCTGAGTAACAAAGATAGAAACATGATAATTTACCCTCAGCTGGAAAAAAAAAACTATAGTTATCAATGGACATATTTAAATAAAGTCGTACCTGCTGAACCACCAAACATGTAAATTGCTCGAACCTACTGCCGATATGTGGCAGTAGAGGGGGTGTGGAAGGCTGGGTGAGAGAAGGAGGAGAGGAGGGGGGGGGGGTTCAGAAGAGAGAGAATGAAGTGAAGAGAGGAGGATAGGAGGATACAGGCTCGCTATGGCTCGCCAGTAAAACATCGACACCTAAATGGCACGAAAGGTCTTAAAAGTGACATAAATGGGGTGAAAGTTCTTTAAATCGCCAAACTAATGGGGCGAACGTCTTAAAATCTAAAAAACAATGGGGCTAAACATGAGGGAGAAAGGGGTAAAGAAAAAAAATCCTCAAGTGGAAATCTCCCCTTAAGGCGTCCAAGGACCTAGCGTCTGTTAGTGATCGACCTGAAGAAGCTATCTGCGAAACGTTGTCAATAAAGTGGTCCTCCTCATATGGTGTTTATATTAATTCTGTCAACTTGTCTAAGTTATTTCAACAGTATACTGTATATACTATATATATACTGTATATATCCAAAATCTATATATCATCTCTCTTGAATTCAGTTCCTCAGGATCATGACAGGATGGCTTTCGCCTGTTCTTCAATCAACACAGTTTAAAACATTGTTGCCTATTTCTAATGGACACACAATTCCATTACATGTATGGATTTTGTTTTCATTAGCTTTCTCAATTGTTTTTCCTCTTCTCGTGTTAACAAAAATATACATGTCAAACTAACATTTTTTTTTTTTTTTAACGATTAGTTTAACCAGACCACTGAGTCACTGCAAAAGACTCTTATACAAACTAACATTGCTTCAGTCTTTGTGGCTTAATGTTAAGGTATTTGTTCATGAATTCCCAAAGATTAAAGCACTTCATGTTTTAGTCGACTGACTGGGGCGTCGACTGACTGGGGACAGAGGTGCATGGGGGCGGTTCGTTCGTGGCCACCCCTTCGGGGATCACGGCGTCAGGCAATAGATAGAAATAGATAGATGTTTCAGTCTATACTCATTATCTGTATTATATTAATGGTAGTACTTTGCTTGGAAGTACAGCATTCCAAACTGTGCCTGATATAATATTATAACATGTTTTTTTCAAAGCAAGATTATCAATACTACTCTCAAAGTGGGTCCAGGTACTCTACTGCCTATGAACATATCCTATATAATTAAATACATATAAATAAATATTGCATTTATTTATCTACTAGATAGAATATAAAGTTTCTTATTTTTTTTGTTTGCGTAGTGTGCAAAGGCGAGCTTGTGTTAAATGATGATCCTATGGTTGTGAATTTTGGAAATGAGTCATTGAAGCTGGTGGACAAGTTTTGTTACCTAGGAGATACCATCTCTGCCGGTGGTGGGGCCGAGGCTGCCACTGTCGCTAGAAGATGTGGCTGGGGGAAGTTCAGAGAACTGCTGCCTATTATGACCATGAAAAGAATGCCTCTCCCCCTGAAGGGAAAGGTGTATGCCTCATGTGTTAGAAGTGCAATGACGTATGCCTCAGAAACATGGGCTGTTAAAGTAGAGGATGTCAACAGAATGGAACGTAATCAGATGAGAATGGTGAGATGGATGTGTGGGGCCAGGCTACAGGATAGAATAACAAATGATGAGCTGAGGAGACGTTTAGGTATAAAGAGTATTAGTGAGGTGATGCGTACAAGTAGACTGGGATGGTATGGACATGTGGAGAGAATGGATGAACAAAATTGGGTGAAAAGATGCAAGTCTGTGATTGTGGAGGGAGGTGCACCAAGGGGTGGACCGAGGAAGACCTGGGATCGGACTACAGTATACGTGTCGATCTCCAATCCAAAAACTTGACAAGTGAAGCAGCCCTTGAAGGGGTTGCCTGGAACGCCGCCATTAGAACGAGAGACTGAAACTGCACGTATGTGTGGAGCACTCAGTCTTAAAATGTTATGTATGTATATACAGTACCCGACTGCACTCTGATAAAGAACGGCATCGACTCCAAGATTCTTCTATATAAGCATTTTAACACAGATTGTACTAAATTTGATTGTAAATACAAAATTATAGAAATTGTTCAAAGTAATCAAAATGTTTTAGATAGAGAAAATTACTGGATTGGAAAATTAATGACCATCTATCCATTTGGACTTAACAATCAAATAAAAAATGTAGGTAACATTTTGTATAAAGATTTATTAAAAAACTATTTTAATAACCTATTTTTTAACTTCCCTGTTTTAAACAGAAGACCTGGTAGACACGGTAATAGAAGACTAAATTCATTTAATAAAAAGAAAAACAGGTCTGATATTAAAATGATTGTTAATAATTTATATTCATTATATCGAAATTTCGGAATTAAAAAATTAAAAGATTCATTGAAAGGCCTACAAAAGAAAAGTTTTGCTCCTTTTATAGAAAATATTCTAAACAATAAACATAATTTCACAAATAAATTTAAGAATATAGTCTGCTTTTATGGGATATATTAAAGCTAATTCTAAGAAATCCAAAGATAACCGTATTAAAGATAAAGTCATGTCCACTTTAAATTATTTCTCTAAAATTTTAGACAAAATTAATGTTAACTTTCTTTGAATTAATAAGACTATTAAGTCCATGTTACCAGATGGTTGTAAAGATTTCAAACCATTTATAGTGTATTCATATGAACGACCTGTTGGGTCTATTATTTGTAATTATAATAAAGTTTTAGAAAATCTTTCAGATAATGATATTTTCAATAATAATAAATGCGGGTGTGAAAGAGTCATGGATATGCCAGCTAGCAGACGTGATGCACTAGCAAAGTTAATTTATAGTCCGATATGTCACATATTAACAGGTGATGTAGAACTAGTTAAACATTTTTCAAACAACAAATTAGCGGAGCTATGTCGTAAAGGGTTTAAATTTAGAATAGGGAATAATAAAGTAACATGGGACATAATTTTAAAATATATTGTTTTTTCAGTCAATAAATTAAACGATAAATTGTTAAAAATTGTGTGCTGCGAGAGTTAGAAGCATGGTCTAAATTATTAATTAAGTTAATTAGAAATAAAATTTTCTCGCTTAAAAATTAATTTAATCTTTCAGATTTTATAGACTATAATTATAATAAGCTTAAAGCTGATTTAATAAATTTACATAAACATTTTGTAATCACTACAGTAGATAAAGCCAGCAATAATTATAGCTTCACATGTAAGAAATTGTATCTTGAAAACATGAAAAAAGAATTAGGCATTAAAGGTAACATATTACGTAAAAATATTTGTGGTAATTCTGTTTATGAAATTCAAAATAATCTGAATATTGATAACTTAATCGATGAACATACCAAGAAAAATAAAACATTTGATATTAAACTTTCTGATAAGAACAAGTGCATTGCAAAATTATACATGTTGCCTAAATTTCATAAAAGACCTTATAAATATCGCTTTATTGCCGGAGCAAAATTTGCTACCACTAAAACTCTATCAGAACAAGTCGTAAATTGCTTAAAATACATTAAAAGTACTCATACAAGATATTGTAATACCATCATGAGAAGAACTGGCATTAACTATTATTAGAGTGCTGACAATTCGTTAGAAGTTATTGATAAAAATAAATACCATGCCGAAAGTTACCTCGGTACATAGCTTCGACTTTTCAACTTTGTATACCAATTTGCCTTTAGATTTAGTATATTCAGAGCTTTGCTTTATTATAGATTTGCACTTTGACAGGTTCGTTAGGGATTTTAATTATTTCATAAATGTTTATACATATTTTAATAATGCATCACTTAGCTCTACTCCCACTAGTTCTGTATATTTTGATAGAACTAAACTTAAAGATGCCCTTAAATTCCTCCTTTTCAATACTTATGTTAGATTCGGGCCTTACATTTTCAAACAAATATTAGGAATTCCTATGGGTGGAAATGCTAGCCCTTTAATTGCAGATTTATTCTTGCTTGCTTTAGAATTTAAATATATAAAAGACTTAGTTGACAGTAGCAAGAAAAATAAAATCCCAGAAAAATTAGCACTTGCTAAATTGTTAAGTAATAATAGTAGATATATTGATGATATTCTCGTTTGCAATTTGTTAAATTTTAATCAAGTTTCTAAACTTATTTACCCTAAATCTATCCCCCTCACACAATGTAACGTAAATTATACAGTTGAAAATTTTCTTGATATAAATATAGAGATTGTTAATGAACAGTGCATACTTAAAGTATATCACAAAGTTGATGATTTTAATTTTAACGTAATAAACTGTCCTTTCCCTAGTAGTAATATCGATAGTAAAATAACTTATAATTGTTTTTATTCCCAGTTAATAAGATTTTGTAAAATTTGCACTAAAGTAGATGACTTTTGGGCTAGAGCTAGGTTACTATACAGACTCTTAGTAGACAGAGGTTTTGAGGCAAGTAAATTGTTCCATACATTTAATCTTTTTAGGGTCAATTATTGTGACTGTATTCTAAAATTTGACATCAATAATTTTAATCAAGCATTTTTAACTTGAAGTTTCTTGTATAACTTCTGCTTACTTTTTGTCTATTTATTGTTTATCTTTTTCTTTTTCTTTTTCTTTTTCTATTATTAATATTAATATTGATGATTTTTTAAATTGATTGTTCTTGTTAAAAGAGTACTCTTTGTTTAAATATGTTGTTACTTCATATTTTGCAATTATTTGTCTTTATATTATATGTATTCATTGTCGATAGTATCAATTGCTTGCTTTTGCGATTTCCTTAGTTTATTTGGCGATAAATGTAGGTTATTTGTAGGGTAGTTATTGATAGGGGTCACTTGAGGCATGCTATGCTTACAGGTACCTACCCGATAGCACTACCGTTAGTGAGTGCTGTACTGTATTTTATATATTATTTTGTAATAATATAGATATCTTATCAATATTTGTATTTTGTACTATTGTTAATGTCTTGTCATGTTGCAAATTTGATTTTAAATTAATATTTTAAACATTTAACATGTAGTTTCTTTATTCATGCAGAGTTTAGTAAAATTTACCAGAACGTCCCGGACTTCCCTAATTTGACTAATTCCTTTAACGTGACGATAGTGCGTTGTTATATGTGCGATTAGTTTGCTTGGGAAACAGATTAACTTGCTCATGTAGTAGTGTACACCCTATGTGGTGGATTTTGTTCTTTTATTTCATAGATTTCATTTTAGTAAGCGTTGTTTCCACATAGCGATTTTGATAATTTGATTTGACTTTATATTGTCCTTGTCCCAATTTTGGTTTGTTTAGTTTGCAAGTTTTACATTTTAATTAAAGTAATGATTAGACGAATGTAAGGGGTAATTAATGGGGAAATTTCAGATAGGTTATTGTCACTTTCATTTAAGTACTAGGTCTAATGTTTTTTGTCATCATTAATTAAAATAATATCACACAGACATAATACGGTACGGTCTCATTAGATAATTCAAAATATAGTATTGTATAAATACGTTCTCAGTTGACTACATTGTCAATGACCACATCTATATTCAAAAGTCTAATACCTGTATACTAAAGTTAAATGTACAGTACAGTCGCGCTAATAAGTGATGTTTCGGCACCAAGTATGTTTTAATCAATAAGTGGTATCAGCAATATCTAAGCTTCATTTCTTTATATCGAGTGAAATATACAAACGTGTTCCTACATTTAGCCACCCTATTCAACATCTGACAGACATAAATACCGTACAGAGCAAGCCAAACGTAATGACAGCTGGGACATGACTTATTAGCGCGACCGTACATTAAATTAAATTATATTAAAAGTTTGTTTAACCAGACCACTGAGTCTATGTTAAATGTACAGTATCACATAAAAGAGTATATAGACGCTACAAATGTTATTACTAATAATACATTCGGTATTGTTTATTGGCATAATTTTCCATATTGCAACAGCTGTCATTTATCTTTAAATATGTCATAATTACCATAAGATACTGGGTAGCTAAAGAAGTAATTATTTATAATATAATTACATAAGTGAACTCTTAATAAAATATTAGCCCAATTATTGGTGAACTAGGCTTTTGATTAACCCTTTCAAGCACTTATGGACGCTCGGGTCAAATATACACGCCAGCTCATACGTTAGCCTTGGTCAGCAACTCATCTAGGGGAGACAACCCTACACAATCCTGGGAGACAGATAGTATGTGACAAGAGCCTGTGTTTTAGGTGACGGGGTATTCAGAATGGCTGACTTTCGAGTTTCGTTCTATAAGGAAGTTGGAGCTCTAGACATCACTATTTATCAGAATTACCAGGTAAAATACGGTCATAGTACATTTATATATACATTAAACCATATTCAACATACCTTTTATCTAGCAGAAACCCACATTATTATTGCATTTCTGTTTAATATCAATGTTTATGGCTCCAACTTCCTTATAACCTGAAACTCGCAAGTGGTCAATTCACAAAATGTATGTTATTGCTTAATATACTAAATGAAGGCACAGTTTACCGTTTTACCTGAAGGCACAGCTCTGTATATGTTACCATGCAAAAACAATCCATAAATGACCGCTTATTGATAATGTTGGCTATATTTTCTTCCAGCTGTTACCTATTCTCATGATGGCCACCCCTTCACGGGAATTACGGCGTTTAGAAGAAAACAAACATTATCGCTATTCGGTACAGCATATTCTTTTGCCTACACATTTACTGTCAATTGTCTTTATTTTCTTATTTATTTATTTTTTTTTTTTTGTTAGACGCCATAATTCCTGTGAAGGGGTGGCCATGAACATTAGGCGTTTGTCACGAATTGCTCAAGTTGCCCGGGCTTGACATCTACCGATAACATTTTGACAGAGCGGGTTTGACCTCCCGACCGTTTGATCAGCAGCTGACGCTTCACCGACTATGTCACGGCTCGTATCAAAGATAGCGATTTTGATTAGTTGTTTTGTCTTTTTACTGTGTTCGTATACATTTTGGTTTGTTTATTTTGCAAGTTTTACATTATAATAGCTACATGTATATCTTCTTTTGCTACTACACATGCAGATGATGGCTATAATATCTGACATCTACCATCGTCATCATTTGGATAGGTAGTTACCATATTTGTACTGTCAACTTTAGATCACATTGTTCGCTGCTGAATTTTGTGTTCATTAAGTTTAATTTGTTCATTCTCTTTATTTATAGTTGGACTTTGTCATAATTTGACCATGCCATATTTACCAATAAAACCAGTACCTTACTTTAATACTGTGTACAGTACTTTAATACTGTATACAGTAGCTATAGTCTATACAGTAGCTATAGTCTATTCGTTGTAAACCAGTACAGTACTTTAATACTGTATACAGTAGCTATAGTCTATTCGTTGTAAATAGGCGATAAATCATGACCTCTAACCTCTGTAACTAAAAAACGACTCGAGTAATCGAGCTAATATTTCTATCATTTGGGAAGAGTCCGTCAAGGCATGGATGTGGAAATATACAGACAATTTGCTCTAGCCCTTTTTGAGTTACAGAGGATAGAGGTCATGATTTCTCGCCTACTTACAGCGAATAGACTATAGTACACACAGTAATTTCCTTTCTGTATGGTAAGTCAGTACAGTGTACTGTACAGTATTAAGGACTAGTGCATATTCATTTTAGAAGTTTTATTTAACCAAACACTTGCTTTCCTTCTAACCCCTTTAGTACCGAGTTGTCCTTGTCATTATAATCTGGATATTATTAGACGATTTTATCCAGCTTAGGGAGGACGTGTAACAATTAAAAGGCTTCAAACTAACCCGATTATTCATTTTAACTACCACGGTTTCCTCGTAAGCTGCATAAAATCGTCTAAATATAGCTGGAATAACACAAAATACATCCTCGGTAAGGAAGGAGTTAATGAGGATAGAAGGGTGAGTGGCCTATCATTCTTTGTAAGCATCGAGCATCCAAATCATAAACTCCGTCTCACACCTCTACTCCAAAACTTACACATTTGTAAGTTGGAAGTTTAATCTGCTGTACATCACAATCTAGTTGCTGTTATAGTTTAATCTGCTGTACATCACAATCTAGTTGCTGTTATAGTTTAATCTGCTGTACATCACAATCTAGTTGCTGTTATAGTTTAATCTGCTGTACATCACAATCTAGTTGCTGTTATAGTTTAATCTGCTGTACATCACAATCTAGTTGCTGTTATAGTTTAATCTGCTGTACATCACAATCTAGTTGCTGTTATAGTTTAATCTGCTGTACATCACAATCTAGTTGCTGTTATAGTTTAATCTGCTGTACATCACAATCTAGTTGCTGTTATAGTTTAATCTGCTGTACATCACAATCTAGTTGCTGTTATAGTTTAATCTGCTGTACATCACAATCTAGTTGCTGTTATAGTTTCATGTGAAGCAAATAATTGATTGTTAAACTTGGCTTTGTCTTTTATGATACTCTGAGGTAGTCCCTTATTAAATTATATTGATCTCTTGTGTTATTCTTAATGCAAATATAATGAATGGGATTGATTTGGGATAGAATTTGCTTTACATAAATTATTTATAAAATTGGGTAGAATGTAGAGTTCGGGCGTACCGGCCACCTTGTTTACACTATGCGGAGCGGCGGCGGACGCTTGCCATCATGTTCCCGTCTATTTTGACTGCCGTTGGATACAATAATATGTTGAGGGGGGGCTTGACTTAATGTCATCATCATATATATTGCCAGCAGGGGGCAAATAACTGAAAATTCGCCGTCAAAATAGACGCGAACTTAACCGCAGCGATCGACCTATGTAAACATGACGACCGTACGCCCGGACCTTGGGCTCCACTAAATGTGGGGGATAATATGGCCAAAGGTTATCTCTTACCACACCAATCGAAATATAAAATTAATAAACATAAATAAAAATAAAGTCTGAGATCGCCTACCTTATGGCATGAACTATAGGAGCAGATGAGGTTTGTTTATAGTAGCCTAGTCTTAATCCATGGTAGCCTATCTTGCAGGATGTCCTAACTAAACATTGTATCAATGGCCATGTATATCAATGACTTAGCTATACTAGGGTCCTGGTGTAGTTTTGAGGATTCCGGCTTCGGTAGACCAAGGTTAAAGGGTGAGGACTCCGGGCCTGGCGCGGGGATTGTGGTGGAGGAGATCACGGGACACGTCTCTACCGTTCAAAAGTTTACTAGCGTCTGGTCGGAACTTCAATTTCCGACTCTTAAATAAACTATATATTAATTCGTTACCAAGGGTTCATTCCCTCTTCACTTTATCCTATAAATGAGAAATAAGCATTTAATTATATAAATACTAATATAAATATCGTTTCACAACGATTTAGTAAACATATTATCCAGGCGATCTGGATATTACAGCAAGCTGTGGATCGCGCCTGCAAGCGTGGGAATTTCAAAACTGATACCGAATACAGTACCTCTAAGTCTAATCATACAAGGTTTTATAACTAAATTAACTTGGCCAAGGTAATCTTATACAGTACTAAATTACTTAATATTAATTATTCTCTACAATATATACAATCACCGGGTTCTGGTAGGAAATTGTTCACTCTAGTGAGGTTACCCTATCGGAAGGCTGTTGCCAACAGTCCCCAGATACAGATGTAGTCATATATTCAACATTTCTGGCAGCCTCTGTAAAGATTGAACTGCCTTCAAAATGTCTTATATTAAATGAGCAGAATTTCGGTGCGAGTATCCTAGGTTTGAGTCCTTGGAGTGCCACACGTATTTGTTGATTTCATTAATTGAGTTTAGAAGTAAAGATGGTTGGTGAAAAAATATGAATTATAGTACAACCAAGAAAAGGAAAAGTTGTACTGTATTCAAAATTTCCGGCAGTCTCTGTGAAGATTGAACTGCCCTCAAAATCTCTTTAAAAAAATAATAAAATAAAAAAATACATTAAATAAAAGAGAAAAAAAAAAGGATAATTTCATTCAACATACAGTATCTGGCAGTCCATGTATACAATTAACTACCCTCCCAATGTCTTATATGTACTGTATATCAACCAAAAATAGGAATAGTTACGTTAATTTCAAAGATGGATGTGTACCTGTGCAGTTTCCATGCATAGTCAGTCTGTGGAAAAACTTGATTATGGTATCTTCAAAATGTCTTATATAATAAAATATATACTGTAAAGTAAGACAAAAAGTTTACCTGTATATTACATTTCCCCCACCCTGCATATAAATATATACTGTAAAGTAAGATAAAAAGTATACCTGTATATTACATTTCCCCCACCCTGCATATAAATATATACTGTAAAGTAAGATAAAAAGTTTACCTGTATATTACATTTCACCCACCCTGCATATAAATATATACTGTAAAGTAAGATAAAAAGTATACCTGTATATTACATTTCCCCCACCCTGCATATAAATATATACTGTAAAGTAAGATAAAAAGTTTACCTGTATATTACATTTCCCCCACCCTGCAGTTTCAAAGAGTCTGACATTGTGTGTACAAAAATGTAACTAGCCTACCATCTCTATTATTTAAATAATGGTTAAGAAAGAGAATAGTTACAGTACGGTACTTAAAATTCATTGAATGTAAGCGTATTCCTAAATTTTCAAAAGTTTTAGGTAGTCTATGTAAAACCATCTAAATTTCTTAGATAATAATTATACGCATTTCATAATTTGCATTTTCCCCTAAATTTTAGTTTTCAAAGATAACGGCATTCTGGGTTTAATTCTAGATCCGGTTTCACAGCACACTCATCAATTTATATGGCTTCTATAAATTTGTCATATACCATACTTCATTCCTATATTGGTCAGTAGCGGCGCAAATGGAATTATAATTACTGTGAAAAAGATAATATTTGCCTCCTGTTATCCACAGCGAAAGCTGAAAATTGCGAAGTAAATACCGTAGACTTCATCGACTTTTTTTGTTGGCAACCTTCAATCTTTTATTATTTTAATACCAAATCAGCGGGGGTGTGGGGGCGGCAGCCCCCACCTAATAAACTAGGTTAGGTTAGGTTAGGTTAGGCTAATATTACCTCTTATTTTCGTCTTTTACCCCACCATTTCCCTGATCTTCATAGCCCTCCCCACTAGTGGGGGCCGTGTTTTGTTGGATAATGGGTAAATACTCATTTCCGCCAGTCCTTAGTATAACACAACACTGTGGTGATGGGCTGGTCTATCAGAGTGAGAACTGAGCAATCTCTGCCATACCCATAGCTTACTCTGACTGTTCCTTTTACTTATATATTTTCTAGATCTCAAGTGATGGCGTCTCTTCCGTGGATCGACCTCCCAATTTACCAAGATTGGAAGCCAAAGCGTCATATTTTTCCTTTGCCCCTCAACATTCTCTTCATAATTGCTGAGGGGCACAGGGCCCTTGGTGGGGCTTTGGTTTCCCGGGCGTTTCCGCACCCTCCTCAGCTCCCCGCCATGGAGTGGCTTCGGTCACCCAGGCTTTATTGTGGTAAGCAGGGAGGGTTCTGTGGGGGCGCTCGGTTATGGCCTTGGCTTTGCTCGGGGCCTTGGGGCTGTTCGGCCAGGCAGCTTGGGGAACAACAACAACAACAACAACACATCACTGTATATTAAAGAAAACAGAAAAACAAAAACACAAAATGCTAAATTCGCTGTGAAACCGGATCTAGAATTTTAGCGCATTCTGTTTAAAACCTTATCTAAATTTTATATAAATCAACAAACAGAAAAGAAAAAACATTGACTTTTCTTTGACTGAATGTCAAGTCTCAAAGGCCTAGACAGCCTGCACTACAGTAACATCTAAATTTTCCTAAGATGTTCATAACAAAAAAAAAAAAAAAAAAATACATGTTGCACTTTCCTCGACCTACTGTATGTGTACCCCTTTAGTTTCAAAGGTGAGGCAGTCTGTGTAAAGATTGAACTACTGTACCATCTAAATTTCTTGCATTTCAACAAGAAGAAAAAACAAATATTGGTTCTTGTCAACATAGATGTGCCTCGCAGTGTAAATGATTCTGGCAGTCTCTATAATTGTTGAACTACCGGTATTCTGAATTTCTTATATACTATACCAACAAAAAAATAATAGAAATACCTGTACATGTACTGTATAATAGTATCCCTGAACCTTCAGTTTCAAAGGCTCTGGCAGCCTGCATATAAACTGAAAAACCATCATATTTCTCATGTACAGTACCAACAAAAACCATCATATTTCTCATGTACAGTACCAACAAAAACCTAAAACACACATTATAATTTCCTCAACATAAATGTATCCCAACCGTTTCGACCATTCTAAGTTTCTTATACAATATATCACAACAACAAAAATTAATAAATAGATAAATAACAATAAATACAGGTCCCCTATCCCAGAGTGTAGCGGAGGGAGACGCCAGCGAGCCTCACTTATTGCCATTTTACTATTCCCATATCATCATCTCTGCCCATTATAAAATACTTGGAAAAAGTTATGTAACAGGGAATCTGAATGTCAATATATAATTACAAAACTCAATATTTGCAATGGTGATGTAATACTTATGTTAGCAAGTGAAGTAACCATTTATTTTGGCTTGTAATATGATGTGTGTTTTAATAAATACCGTTATCAGGTACAGTAGTTTGGGCTTGGTATAATGGCGGCCGCTGGCATCACGGTGTAGGCCCAGTGAACGCTATAGTCTATAACTCTGTGTATGTGCCCCTACAGTTTAAGAAGCCCTTGATACCCTCATTTTATAAACTGACCCACTGACTATCTAAATTTCTTGGACAAAAAGAATAATCCATAACTAATGACCATATGTTACCCTGCTGTACTATAGCATTATATTTGTCATTATTCTGGCTTACATTAGACCAATTTATACATCTTATGAAGGACTCCGGGATGCAAAGGACTAGAGTTTATCGCTTTTAACCCCTCTTTAGCGGGGCCCGACTTAAGTCCGTATCTAAAAAGCTGGACAATGTGGCGGGGCCCGACTTAAGTCTGTGTGCAATTTTGGCGCAATATTGGCTCTGAGAGAGAGCCAAGCGGTGGGAGGAGCGTAGGTTACTTCATGACCGCTCGCCACGACCGTCGTGGGCCCACTGACATGTACTCCACACTACTCCACCCTGTGACGCTCACCGCTTCCCCCAGAACCGCATGGCTTACTCGCTAGGACTCGCCAGGGCAGAGAATGTAGCTACAGTCTACCTATCATTGTGTACTTTCCTTCTCGAGAAAGCTTGTGTTGCAGACAGTTCAGAACTGTTCTTTGTTTTCGTCTGTCACAATCCTTTCTATTTTATTTAGTCAATTGAAAGTATTGTGTTAAGTAATTGAATGATGGGAAGGCGAGCGGGAGAGAGAGAGAGAGAGAGACCAGGTGGTGTGACTTGGTGGTGAGTGTGGCGCGTGGCCGGCCCCCTTACATAGGCCTCGCGGGATTCGTTGCCTCCTGCCTAACACGGCCTACTAGGCGGCTGCTTACTGGGCGACTGTCGCGCGCCCTCGTGCCATTCCTGCGAACTGGGACTCCACCCATGCGGTCCCTGGAAATATCCTGGTCAGATCCGTCCCAGACAGCATACTCTAAGCATCTCCCTTGAACTGTTCCACACTCTTGTCTTAGAATCTTTCTCTTCTACTGCCTCTATCATTTCCACTACTTCCTCACCTTTTATTAATATCAATCCCCCTCTGGTTCCCTGCATCCACACCTTGAATTGGTGGCCAGACTGTATTATATGCTGGATCTCACATTTCTTATGTACTAGGCTAAGGTTGAAGATAGTCATTGTCTTTTTTGGGAGATTGTATTGCTCGGACTGTCTCCATCAATCACTAATGTTTCTACAGGGTTAAATAATGCTAGACTAGGGATCAGGTACCTTGCTGTTGGTGTTTTCACTGTGTGTAGGCTACTTTTGAGCTGCACGACACTACGGATTCTGTGGGTTACCGGGGTGGATCTTTTGTCTGTGTACCTTGGAGTTTAGACTGTGTAGTGTGTGAGGGCTGCTTGCCTAATCCACCCAACACTGTTCTAACTCTATTTGCTTTTACTTTTGAGGGTCGCCAGGAGGATACTCGATACTTGTGATCGAGAATCCTCAAGAGAGCACCCCTTCATATTAACGTAATCAGGCCGCACAGACCCAAGGTCCACACTAGGCTAGGAGCTGCCTTGCTCCACCAGAATTCTGTACCTTTGCACATCCCAGCTAGACTTTATTAACCCGGGTAGACATTAGCTGGATTAGATCATATACTCTTTTATGCATACCCATTATTTCTACACAAGCATTTTGAGGTCTAGGTTGCTGTAGAGAGACACAACCAGCATAGACCGGTTTTGTTAATAGGAGTACTACTTTTTCGTGGCGAGCATTATTACTGTTGCACCGCTTATAATATTCTTGTGTCCAATAACATTATAGGTCCAGCCTTTTTGTGTATTTAGCCTACACGTGCATTGTCCTGCCTCCTGCTATTTTGTGGTTCCATTTCCGATACGTTCTTCTTAGTAGCATCCGACATTATTCAGAAGATTCCTTGTTCGGTGCTTGAGGACTTTACAACACTTTCTTTCATAAAGAAGTGACAGATATTATTGATTAACGTAACGTTAAGTAAACCTTCTTCTTGTTTGCATTAGATCACTCTTGTGATTTAATTAAGTTAACTATCTTTTCCTTGTGTACCATAACTAAGCAACCATATGTTATAGGTAATAGGCTGTTTCAGAGAACATCAGCCTATAGTAGAAGCACATAGATACTGAGAGTTAAGATACCCCGCTATCGCAGATATAACTCTGGAGGGTATATGTGTTCTTTGTTCGACGGGATTATATATCAGGGGTTGGATCTAGCGTTTCCGTTGTTGCATTTATGCCAGTCTAGTCCAATGTATAAGAGCCACTGATTTATACGAGACCCGATCATAACAAATGGCGACCTAGCTCAGGATTTGGTGAACTGACATATAATTGCAGGTTATTGTGCAGATTTTTCTCACAGTTTAGGCAGTGAACATTTGTTGATTTTGTGGAATAATTTTTGAGGACATGCAAGAATTATTTTTTTAGCAAAGTAATATAGCACTTAAGCTGTCTCTGAGAATTTTTTATTGTGAATATTGTGGTATACGAGTTTGGGGTACTTCTTTTTTGTGTATCAAAGTGAAAAATCTTCAGTGAGCATCATGTCTTATAGCGGATCAGTGCAGGATGAAGACACAGTACGTGATGTAGAAGCTGAGGAGCAGCAGCATGGGCAGGTTGTTAACTTGGTGAACAGTGAAGAGGATGCAAGGATTTTTTTACAATGGCCTGTTACTTCCGACCGGTTGGGGGGTATGAATCGGTACGGTCTCCAGTGCTTAGCCGCAGCTATCGGTCATGTATGTACTAGTGGCATGACCAAGGATGACCTGATGACGTGTGTGCGGGGGGGGGTGACTGGCGTACAAGGTAGGGTGAGTGCTCAGAGCCCTTAGGCCGAGCTTCCCCTTCACTCGACTCCCAATCCTCCTATTGGAGTACCGACCCTGAGCACGCTTCCGCAGGTGGATAGTGACTGGCAGGGTGGTTTGCCCCTGGGGGGATCACTGGGTATTTCTAACATCATTGCATCTCCTCCTCCTCCTCAAGGTTTGACCCCAGAGATGCTCTTTCAGCTCGAGATAGCTAAGATGGAAGAGAGGAAAGAGCTAGCTAAGATAGAAGAGAGAAAAGAGCTAGCTAAGATAGAAGAGAGAAATGAGCTAGCTAAGATAGAAGAGAGAAAAGAGCTGGCTAGGATGCAGCAACAGACGAGGGAAGCTGAGCTTAGGACTGAACTAGAATCTACAAGATACTGTGCCGACATGGATTTAGAGAAGTCTCGTGTTGAGACGACGGGACAGCGACTCGGTACTGGAAACTGTGCGCATGATCAGTCTCTGTCGCACCTTCTCAAACTGGTCCCTGTATTTGACGAGTCTGTTGTCACAGAGTTTTCAATAGATTTGAGAAGAAGTGCCGGGAGCATCAGTGGCCTGAAGTTTAGTGGGCGACCCTTGTGTCCTCTAGACTCGTAGGTAAGGGGCTCAAGGCTTACGATGCACTGCCTTTGGAGTCCTGGGTTGTTTATGAGGAGCTCAAGGAGGCTGTCCTGCGGGCATATGAGCTACAACCCGAGACATATAGGTTAAAGTTCCGGGGTGTGACTAAGGGGCGAGACAGTACCTTCTTGGAGCACGCCCGGGACCTGTCCGACGCTATGGGAAACTGGCTCAGATCAGAGAAGACAACTACGTTTGATGAGATGAAACAGTTGATGCTTCTAGAGCAGTTTTATAAGTGTACGGGCGGCGACTTGACTTTAAACCTTAAAGAGAAGAACCCAAGAACTCTCGTAGAAGATGGCTGATCGTCGGTTGTCACTAATTCGGGGGTGCGGCTCTGCACAGAGAAACGATGTAGGCGTTAAGGAGCGTTACCCTCCCCCTCCCCGGAATATGGACACACATAAATTTAAAAGCAATGACACCAAGACTGATCACAAACCTAGCACCGCCCCGTTTAAGAAGGGTCAGGGGACTTTTACACCTCAGTATAAGTCCAAGGGGAAATTTGAGTGTTATCACTGTCACGAAGAGGGGCACATGGCAAAAGCTTGTCCGAGCAGACCTCCCACGGCGGCTGTGTCATTGGCTCGCAGCATTGGGGTGTTCCAGAAGTCTTCTGTGTTTGCTGGAGGCATAAGATCAGAGGATGGAGCACCGCCAGTGAAGAAGGATCCGGAAGGCTCGAACCCTGTCCGCGATGCCTTTTGCGACCATAGAGGGCATGGCTGCGTGAAGTGGGGGGGCAAGAAGCACGGGGTACAGCTTTTGCGTGACACCGCTGCCTCTCAGACACTCTTGAAGAATTTCACTGGTAGACCCATAAACGCGGCGCGGGTAGTTGTGGTGCAGGGAGTTAATGCAACTAGGTCATACCCGCTTGTTAGAATGGAGCTTGAAGTTGACGGTGTGACTCGCGAACTGGATGTGGGAATCGTGGAGAAATTGCCTGTTGGGGGCGTCGACCTCCTTCTCGGCAATGACTTTGCGGTGCCTGCTTCTAAGGTTTCACCCTTAGTCGTTGCCGAGGAGCCGGCCGACGTGAGTAGGGAGGAACAGGAGTGGGTTGAGAAGTGTCAGGTGCAACCAATGGCGTGTGTTGTAACCAGATCTCTCGCATCCAGGGAGTCACAGCCTAACCAACAGTCTTCAAATAAGCGGAGGAACGGTCACGAGAAGGTGCTGAAAGCTGATACGGTGGAGAGTCTAGTACCAGCAGCGCTTCTCGGGGACTCAGTATTAGCACCGTTAGTAGAGTATGGAGAAGCACCACCACCTGTCACTGAGAGTGTAGAGGCAGGGCTTAAAGAGACTCAGAGGCAGCAACGGTATACACGGAGAGAGCAACGGGATGCAAAGTTCGATGTTGGGGGAGGGCTTGAGTTGTTTCGCAAACACTTAGACAGGCTAGCTCCCTCAGATATTCACAAATTGCAGCTAGAAGACCCGGAGGTTCTAAAGTGTAGTGACGGTGCTGTCGAACTTGAGAGTAGAGAACGAATGTTGCGTAGTCTGGAGTTGGCTGGCCGCAATCTGGTAGGCTCTCAGGCCCTCATGAAGGACAGGTACGACCACAAGGTGAAACTCAGGGAGTTTCACGTGGGTCAGGAGGTGTTGATACTACTCCCTCTTGTAGGTCACCCTTTATCCGCAAGGTACGCTGGTCCTTATAGGGTAGCAGAGAAGCTCTCGGACTTAGATTACCTGGTGGCCACTCCAGACAGGCGTAAGAGGAATCAGTTATGTCATGTCAACCTGATGAAGGAGTATGTGAGGCACCTCCCTGAGCCTCTCACTGTCCCCGTGATGACTTTCAGCAGTCAAGGTGGAGAAGGAGAATGGGACAGTCATGCGCAGGTGGATGACAACTGGGAATATCATGTTTCTGCAGATCAGTGGGCGGGAAACACGAGACAGGCGGCTCATGAGGCTTTGCAACACCTACCTGAGCAACAGCGTGTGGCTGTCGAGCGCCTATTCTGTTTATACCCTACTGTATTTGCGGAACACCCAGGCCTCACTACTCATGAGGTGCACGACGTTGACGTCAGAGACGTCACCCTTCAAATCAGTGCCCTATAGGGTGCCCCCTGTTAAACTTCCGGCCCTCCGGGCGGAGTTGGAGTATATGTTGCAACAGGGACTGATCGAGAAGGGGGCGGTAAAGTGGACATCTCCCGTAACGCTGCAACCTAAGCCGGATGGCAAGGTGCGCTTCTGTGTTGATTACCGCAGGCTAAACGGCTTGACTCCCACCAACCCATATCCTCTTCCCCGGGTCGATGACTGTGTAGACAAGATTGGCAGGGCCAAGTTCTTGACCAAGGTGGACCTGGTAAAAGGTTACTGGCAGGTGCCTTTGTCTGAACGGGCGAAAGAGGTGTGTGGTTTTGTGGTGGATGGTGCTACATATCGTTGTAATGTCATGCCGTACGGTCTAAAGAACGCACCAGCGACCTTCCAAAGCTTGATGAACGAGTTAGTGGCTGACATTCCGAACTGTACCGTGTACCTGGACGACGTCATTATTTACGATGACGATTTCAAGAGCCACTGTGAACATGTAGAATCCCTATTTAAGAAATTAAGTGAGGCAAACATGGTGGTTAACCTGGGAAAGTGTGATTTTGTGCGGGCTTCCGTGCAGTATCTGGGGTTCATGGTGGGTTTGGGCCAGGTGTGCCCCCCACAGAACAAGATATTGGCTATTAACCACTTCCCCAGGCCGTCCACCAAGAAGCAGATCATGAGGTTTTTGGGCATGATTGGTTACTACCGCCGCTTTATAAAGGGCTATTCTACTGTGCTGGCTCCTCTGACGGACCTATTAGCCAAAGATAGAAAGTTTAAGTGGGCGCCTGAGTGTGAGAGGGCTTTTTTGCTAGTAAAACACCTGTTGTGTACTCACCCAATCCTCAGGGCCCCGGACTTTAGCCGATCATTCCAGCTGGCAACTGAGGCCAGTGGTGTGTGGGCTGGTGCCGTTCTGATGCAATCAGACGAAGATGGGCTGGAGCACCCAGTCAGTTACTTCTCAAAAAAGTTCAACTCGGCGCAGAAGAACTATTCAGTAGTTGAGAAGGAACTGCTGGCGATTGTGCTAGCGCTCAGGCACTTTGAGGTGTATGTTCCAGCCTATGGACCAGTTGTGGTGATCTACACCGACCATCACCCCCTCAAGTTCCTGAATCAATTCCATAACCGGAATATGAGGCTGACCAGGTGGTCATTAATGTTGCAGGAATACAACCTAGACATACGCCATATTGCCGGTTCTGAGAATGTGATTGCAGATTGCTTATCGAGGGTGGAAGACCCGGGGTAGATCATCACAAGGGTAGCCTCCTACTTTGGTTTGATTAGTATGTTTACGTCTGGTGCTTGTTGGCTCGCGTGGGTAGCCCAGCGTATTGGGTCGTAAAGTAGGAGTTTCTGTGTTGGTATAGAAGAAAAAAACTAGGCTGCCCCTGTAGTGCAGCCGCCATAAACATATTACAAATATAAAAATCCTATAAAAACTCTGTCTTTGATAGTTAAATTTTTTTTAAGTATGTTATAGCAGAAATTCTGAGTTGTACTCCTCTCAGAAGGCTGGGCTAGTGAAGCTCGCTCTTATGAGCATAACTATGTAATTTAATCTATTGTGTTGGGAGGGGTTGTTCATTTTTATAATGTGTTATTTTGAAGAGAACTGTGCTTTACATTTCATTGTCGCTGGGTGACTAGGAGTGGCGAATTTTGTATGGGTTCTGCGTGTCAGATTTAGAGCTCATAGTTGGAGCCTCTTAAAAATCTTGGGTGGGGTGTGATGCTCACCGCTTCCCCCAGAACCGCATGGCTTACTCGCTAGGACTCGCCAGGGCAGAGAATGTAGCTACAGTCTACCTATCATTGTGTACTTTCCTTCTCGAGAAAGCTTGTGTTGCAGACAGTTCAGAACTGTTCTTTGTTTTCGTCTGTCACAATCCTTTCTATTTTATTTAGTCAATTGAAAGTATTGTGTTAAGTAATTGAATGATGGGAAGGCGAGCGGGAGAGAGAGAGAGAGAGAGACCAGTTGGTGTGACTTGGTGGTGAGTGTGGCGCGTGGCCGGCCCCCTTACATAGGCCTCGCGGGATTCGTTGCCTCCTGCCTAACACGGCCTACTAGGCGGCTGCTTACTGGGCGACTGTCGCGCGCCCTCGTGCCATTCCTGCGAACTGGGACTCCACCCATGCGGTCCCTGGAAATATCCTGGTCAGATCCGTCCCAGACAGCATACTCTAAGCATCTCCCTTGAACTGTTCTACACTCTTGTCTTAGAATCTTTCTCTTCTACTGCCTCTATCATTTCCACTACTTCCTCACCTTTTATTAATATCAATCCCCCTCTGGGTCCCTGCATCCACACCTTGAATTGGTGGCCAGACTGTATTATATGCTGGATCTCACATTTCTTATGTACTAGGCTAAGGTTGAAGATAGTCATTGTCTTTTTTTGGGAGATTGTATTGCTCGGACTGTCTCCATCAATCACTAATGTTTCTACAGGGTTAAATAATGCTAGACTAGGGATCAGGTACCTTGCTGTTGGTGTTTTCACTGTGTGTAGGCTACTTTTGAGCTGCACGACACTACGGATTCTGTGGGTTACCTGGGTGGATCTTTTGTCTGTGTACCTTGGAGTTTAGACTGTGTAGTGCGTGAGGGCTGCTTGCCTAATCCACCCAACACTGTTCTAACTCTATTTGCTTTTACTTTTGAGGGTCGCCAGGAGGATACTCGATACTTGTGATCGAGAATCCTCAAGAGAGCACCCCTTCATATTAACGTGATCAAGCCGCACAGACCCAAGGTCCACACTAGGCTAGGAGCTGCCTTGCTCCACCAGAATTCTGTACCTTTGCACATCCCAGCTAGACTTTATTAACCCGGGTAGACATTAGCTGGATTAGATCATATACTCTTTTATGCATACCCATTATTTCTACACAAGCATTTTGAGGTCTAGGTTGCTGTAGAGAGACACAACCAGCATAGACCGGTTTTGTTAATAGGAGTACTACTTTTTCGTGGCGAGCATTATTACTGTTGCACCGCTTATAATATTCTTGTGTCCAATAACATTATAGGTCCAGCCTTTTTGTGTATTTAGCCTACACGTGCATTGTCCTGCCTCCTGCTATTTTGTGGTTCCATTTCCGATACGTTCTTCTTAGTAGCATCCGACATTATTCAGAAGATTCCTTGTTCGGTGCTTGAGGACTTTACAACACTTTCTTTCATAAGGGAGTGACAGATATTATTGATTAACGTAACGTTAAGTAAACCTTCTTCTTGTTTGCATTAGATCACTCTTGTGATTTAATTAAGTTAACTATCTTTTCCTTGTGTACCATAACTAAGCAACCATATGTTATAGGTAATAGGCTGTTTCAGAGAACATCAGCCTATAGTAGAAGCACATAGATACTGAGAGTTAAGATACCCCGCTATCGCAGATATAACTCTGGAGGGTATATGTGTTCTTTGTTCGACGGGATTATATATCAGGGGTTGGATCTAGCGTTTCTGTTGTTGCATTTATGCCAGTCTAGTCCAATGTATAAGAGCCACTGATTTATACGAGACCCAATCGTACCAACCCTCTCTCACTCGCTACACACGTAATTATGTAACGAAATGACCGTATTTTAGCGATTTTGCCCTTCGGTTGCACGATCGTTGCAAGACAACTAGTGATTGTAGAAGGATGGTTCGGGTGTCATTGGAAAGCTCAATTTATGCCCTTTCAGGGATACATACTTGTATTACGCTCTGGCTCTTGTTTATGCATGAAAAAGAGCACGGAAACAACCCCATTTATGGTAAAAAAAAAAAAACGCTGGGCGTCACGGTCAAATATACCGCCTAGGCCGCTCGTTGAGTGTTAATCCTCTTGACTCCCAGAAATACTTTCTAAGTTCATTGAAATTATCTAATGGTTGAAGAGATGGTGGTGGTGGTGGTGAAGAGATGGTGGTGGTGGTGAAGAGATGGTGGTGGTGGTGGTGGTGGTGGTGGTGGTGGTGGTGGTGAAGAGATGGTGGTGGTGGTGGTGAAGAGATGGTGGTGGTGGTGGTGGTGAAGAGGTGGTGGTGGTGGTGGTGGTGAAGAGATGGTGGTGGTGGTGGTGGTGAAGAGATGGTGGTGGTGGTGGTGGTGAAGAGATGGTGGTGGTGGTGGTGGTGAAGAGATGGTGGTGGTGGTGGTGAAGAGATGGTGGTGGTGGTGAAGAGATGGTGGTGGTGGTGGTGGTGGTGAAGAACACTTTCATGAACTATACTTTGTTGGTGTACATGTAATTACTGTTGCAAATTCACTATAAGTAAAATACGAGAAACTGTCTTCTCAACCTACTGCAACCTCTTTTTCAGCCTCTCAACCTACTGCATCAACCTCTTCAGCCTCTCATGAAGGTATTTTATCGTCTAGGGAACATATACTAGGTGTTAGGTCAAGGTTAGGTAGGCTCTTTGGATAGGTTAACGACAAAACTTGGCTCGTATTTAATTGATTTAGCGGGGGTGTGGGGGGCCTGGGGGCGGCAGCCCCCACCCATAATACTAGGTTAGGTTAGGTTAGGTTATTTGGTTAGGTTAATGACAAAACTTGGCTCGGATTTATTGTATTTAGCGGGGGGGGGGGAGGGGCAGCCCCCACCCTTAATACTAGGTTAGGTTAGGTTACTAAGGTTAGGTTAGGCTAATGTTAACCCCATAATACTAGGTTAGGTTAGGTTAGGTTAGGTTATTTGGTTAGGTTAATGACAAAAGTTGGCTCGGATTTAATGCATTAAGCGGGGGTGTGGGGGCAGCAGCCCCCACCCATAATACTAGGTTAGGTTAGGTTAGGTTAGGTTATTTGGTTAGGTTAATGACAAAACTTGGCTCGGATTTCATGGATTTAGCGGGGGTGTGGGGGCGGCAGCCCCCACCCATAATACTAGGTTAGGTGAGTTTAGGTTAGGCTAATGTTAACCCCATTCTTACTGGGTTTTTCCACGTTGAAAAACAAGAAAACCCGAGCCAACTTTCAAAATGAGGTTACTGTGATTTTGGACTCTGAACATTCGAAAAACCCCAGCCAAGTTTGGTCAACACTTTGGGGTTTTCTTCATCTGAAAAAGGGTGAAATCCGAGCCAATTTGTTTTCCAATGTTGCACTTTTTAGACTCTGAAAATTGGCCAAATCCGAGCCAACTTTTGCCAAAACTTAGCTCGTATTTCAACATTTTGTCTTTTTTTCAATTGTATTTATTACATTTTTAGAGTTATTCCCATAATACCCCTATATTTACCTCACCCAAAACCCCGCATTCCCAAACTCTCCCCTAGATTGTTGAGGCATCGGAATTACAATTAATATTACAAATGCTAATAAATAGTGCTTTCCTCACTTTCTAACTAGAAAATACACACTTACAAAGCATTAAAATACAAAAATAAAATAAATAAAACCTAAAATAACAGGCTTACTATTGTTCGGCAGGGAACAAATTGACACGTAAATAGCAGGAAAGTTCTAAATAGTGTCTTAGAAATGGGGTGGAAAGTCTTAAAATTGACTAACTAATGGGGCAAACTTCTTGACATCTGAAAATTAATGGGGCTAAACCTGAGGGAGAAAGTGATCCAGAAAACTGGCTCATGTCCCCTTAACCCGGGAAGTGCGGGAAGACTTATGATCCTGGGCTAAACAAAATTGTTTTGCCCCTGGGCCATGCCAAATATCACTCCTCCACATCCCCTCCTTCTCCACTCCCCCCCCCCCCCCCCCTCCTTCAGTTATCACCTATTTTCCCTGTTATTCCGTTATTCTGTGGTCTATTTTCGTGCTAACATTAGCGAGTTGCAAGCAGAGCGTTGTCATCACTGTTACCAAGCGAGTGCAAGAGAGACAGAGAGAGAGTATCGATCGACAATCTCTCTCCAGACTTGGGGAAGAGTGGAGGGGAGGGAGGTTGCCTCAGCCATACATTATGTAACTCCCGGACTGTATCGCCGATTTTGACCATCCAAACGCTGTTTCCACTTTTGTTATTGCTGTAACAGGTTAATACCTTTATAATCAACGTAAAATAGGCGCATATGGATAAGTATTAATGCTATTTATGGTAAAATAACTGTTGGTGATGGGAACAGCTCCAATACGTGTTGTGTCTCATACCCCCCATGCGCACGTCTTAGGTTAAAGCGTATTGGCATACTTATTAGGAAGAGGATATAAATGTGATTTTAGCTACTTTTTGAGTTTTTTAGTTCTGGAAGAATGTGGTAAAGCAATTTGGGCTAATTTTAATGAATAGGCTAATACATTTCAAAATGTTAAAGCTTCGGATAGGAAATGGCGCTAACTTCAATCCATAGGCCTATATCTAATAGTTTCTATTGTTACAGCGCACGAAGAGCTGTGCAGATTGAATCTTCGGTCGACGAGAATCTTCAATCTTATCAAGAAATCTTCAATCATCTTATCAAGAAATCTTCAATCATCTTATCAAGAAATCTTCAATCATCTTATCAAGAAATCTTCAATCATCTTATCAAGAAATCTTCAATCATCTTATCAAGAATATCTTCAATCGCCTCTACAAACTTCTACTTCAGCTCACCACTACATGTAAATAAGGTTGGAATATTAGATAGGATATATCAATCTTACGCTGGATTTGTTGGTTGTAAATTAAACCTCCCCTCTTCCCTCTGTAAAGAAGTAGAAGTAATAATAAATAGATAAATTATAATGTTAAAACTTACAAAAAGACTTCTATGAACACAGTAAAAAGAAAAAGAAAATAATCAAACTAGATATGTGGAAACATCGCTTAAGTAAAATACTAATTTATAAATTAAAGACAAATTTGAAAAATATATAAAATTAATGTATTTGTAAAAAATAATAATACAGTAAAAGTTTATATGCACTAAAGCAAATATATATTTTCTTTAAAATATAATTGGTGGATAGTTTGGTATTGAATTAGGTTTAAAGTAAGTTTGTGGGAAATTAAAAGTATAAAATATAATTAATCTTTATCTAAAGGGGCAATTTAGCAAACCTTTTAAGTTTGGATACTTTGCACGTCAATGAAATCTGACAGTGTACTGAAGTAGAATGTTCCCTTTAAATAAAAATGTAAAACTGGGACAAAGACAATACAAAGTCAAAACAACACATCAAAATCGCTGTGGAAACAACACTTACTAAAATAAAATTTATGAAATTAAAGAACACAATCCACCACATATGGTGTACATTACTACATGAGCAAGTTAATCTGGTTCCCAAGCAAACTAATTGCACACATAACAACGCACTATCGTCTCGTTCAGGGAATTAGTCAATTTGGGAAGTCAGTTTCCCAAATGTTAGCTATTGCATTAACAAATTAACTGTTGAAAGTACTATCTGGTCCCACAGTACTATACTGTATCTATTAACTGTCTTGATAGCGTAATGCATAGTCCGCGGAATTTAGATGCGAGTATCCTTGGTTCGAGTCCTCGGAGTGCCACATGTATTTGTTGATTTCATTGAGTTTAGATGTGAAGTTGGTTGGTGTAAAAAACATTAAATGTAAAATTGCATACAAAAAAAAAACTTGGACGAACACGGTAAAAATACAAAGAAAGTTGTCAAAACTTGTCAAAATCGCTATGTGGAAACCACGCTTTAGCAAAATAATTTTTTATAAATAATATATTTATCTATATAACATCTATATACTCCGGCACATTCCCCCAATTTATTTTAGTATACAGTATTCTGTGCCTATGATGGCAACCTGTTCACTAGTACTTGTTCAAGAAAGTATCACCCGCTAGTACCTGTCCCATTAAGTGAACGTGGCTGATATGAGTATTGACTTGGAAAGTGCGGGTTTTATACCATTGTGCCCGGAATCTAAGAATATTTAGAATAACGATATTCCATACAGCATGGAAAATAATCTGTATACAAATAACTTTAGTACGACGCCATATTTCAATTGTACAGAAAATTCCATTTTCTTGAGCTAAAGAAGGACTTGTGGTAGTCAAAGGGCGAAGTGCTTTAGCTTTTACCCTTTGGATGCCTAGAGGTCCTTACTAAACTGATTATGGGAATTATAAAATGTGAAATAGCGACCAGGATACAGTTGGCTTTTGATTTTTTGACCTTATGGTATTTATGTATGGAAAAGTAAAACCAAATGGATTTCAGTTTGTTATGCAGTTTGTCTGTATATACCGAGGCACATTCCCCATGGCTTGGGGTGGCCGACTAGAGACAGAGCCCGAACAGAAAAAAGAAAAGAAATACTGCTATATGCTGTAGGTAAATATTGATAATGTGAAGTTCTTAGTTTCCTCCCTAACCGCTATAAATGTCTGAAAAGAAATGGCCCAAACACCCCCTTTGAGATAAATTTATACTTATTTCGGTAGAAAAATGTATGGTTCATCATATATTGCAGGCTGGACTTTATTTGTCGCCAGGAAATTAGACCAATAAATTAGCAATTTATTAAGATCGGCAACATGGAGCGAAAGTTACAAATCTTCTAAAGTAATGAGGCTAAAAATTACTTGAGTCGAGGGTGCAGAAAATGTAAGAAATTATAATGTAAAACTTGGAAAATAAACAAATCAAAACTTATACGAACACAGTAAAAAGAAAAAAAAAAAGTAATCAAAATCGCTATGTATAAATGTCAAAGTCCATGTAGATAATATTTCCATACATAAATATCCGGTATAAATGAATGTGGTGAACTGTAAAGTGAAGGTTGAAAGTGAAGTCGCCCACCTCTATTTATTTTATTTATAATTTTGTATTACTTAATTTGGTCTCTATACTTCAATGAAGCTTAAAAGACTAAGAACCTGTTGTACATTTATTGATAGAAAAATGTGCCATGTTACTATTATAATATGAAAATTGGCAAATAAACAATCCTGAAGGAGTTTAAAGTTTGTTCAATGATGTTGAAAGAGTATTTTTTTTTGTTAAACCAATAGAGGAAAATGAGGATAAGGTGAGACATCGCTTTTGTCAGTGGGTGTACCGAAGTTATAAAATATACAACCTTCCCCCTCCTCCCCCCTTTTCTATTACAACTTGTAAATCCAGCATAACGTGATGTATCCTCTATAAACATAAATGCAGCCAAATGATAGCTTACAGGGTAAACTTTAAACAATAATAAACAGTGGAACAAGCTAGGATACCAGTATTTAAACTGTGATAGTGATGGAATAAAAGGTACGGTTACAAAGGATTTAAATATTTTGGCATGATTTGAACGGTGAATTATATTACAAATTTCCTTAGACCTCAAAGTTTTGAATATGACCCAAAGACTGCCACTTAAGATATAATGGTGCATTTTTCAGTAGAAAAATTGCTCGGCCAAAGGCCAGTTTCTCCTAAAATTTCTTGAAAAAGTGGTGTAATGGTTTAGATTATGTTCTGGGTGTGGTGTCCCGAGTTCGAATCCCGGGAGGACCATATGCTTTCATTAGTTTATTAAAGTGCATTGGGGTTTGTAATTTATAATTTGTAATAACCGTCTTCTTAGCGCAATGGATAAATGCACTGAATTTCGGTGTGAGCATCCTAGGTTCGAATCCCTGGACTGCCACATGTATTTGTTGATTTCATGAATAGAGTTTAGGAGATAAGTCGGTTGGTGGAGGGAACATAATAATGTTTAAGAATGAGGTGTTACTCAAGTCTTAAAATTGCCACACTAATGGGGCAAATCTCAAAATGTTTAACTATCTTAACACTCTTAGTATTTGGATGGAGTTAAAATGCATATCTTGCCAAAAATTATATCCTGCAACCTATCTGCTAATCCAGAATGTGAATGGTTGTGTGCCAGAAGGGATCTGCCCCTTGTACAGTACTGCTGCTCTGAAATGGGATTTAATGCAGTAAGTTTGTTTATAAATTGAGTATTGGAACCGCAGAGCATTTCTCTCGGGGCAGGGGAGATAGAGGGTGTGGGGGGTTATTTATATCAGCAGGATTAAGTGTCAATTTAAAGTATTTTTAGATGTAGAAGTTTATTTATTTGTTTGTTGTTAGTATATTCTGGGCCCATGACTGCAGCCTGAAAACTAGTAAGGTAAAAAAAACTGTCTTCCTGCTAGTAAGCAATAAGGTTGTTAAGTATTGATTCCAAAAGTCAGGTCCTGCCCCCATGGTGCCCCAGGATGATTATGGATGAACGGGAGAGTGAGAGGTGTTGAGGACATAGGCTTGTTTAGTTTGGGGTATTGTTCCACTGGTATTATTTAATTTCTTCATAAGCAATGTTTGGAGATTCTTTGCCCCCTCATGATTAAGAATATCAAAGTTTATTAGATCATTAAACAATTTCTGCAGTTTAGGAAGGTCTTGGGGTTGAAAGCAATTCGATTGTGCCTCTGACGCCCGTAGATCCTTCCTAAGCTGAATAAAAGAATCTAATGATAAGAATAAAATGGTCTTCCTAATCCTGAATGGGTGAATAAACTTAAAAGAATTTCCAAGCTGGTGTTTTGGAAGTAATTTAAGTTTTGTAGGGTTCTTTAAACATTGGTAATGGAGTAAATTTATACAAACCGAACTTGGCAAGGTAACTGTGAATGGGAGAGCTTTGTTACTGATTAGTTTGTATCTTTAACTCCAAAAGTTAAGGAAAGCAATGAATCTGCTGTATCAAAGCTTTAACATAATTTACTTAACCTACACTAATTTTAATGCACTATTGCAAGTTTTTGACATTTTTATGCTCCATTGGTGAATAAATAGTATGTATACCATATAAGCCCTTTATACTTTTTGATATGCAGTATTGTTCAATAGATAGAAAGGTTTATAATAAGTGTTAGGCTGTAAATATATAATAGTACATATGTTTAGTAGTAACCGAACTTAAATAGTGTAAAAATGCTAGGAATCTATTTATACAGTACTCTAAACAGGAATAGGTTGGGTAAAAGATCCGATAAGGTGTGGTTCTATATAGTGAAATTGATTAATAGGAATCAGGTTATCAGAGATGATATTTATTGCTTTAGAATCTTTGTTTACTAGTTTTAAATGACCGAAGTAGAATTTTAGGTAAAGAAAACATTGTAATGGTAACCAAAAATTTGAATATTCAGTTGTATTGCTTGAAAGGGTTAAACGGTTTACTTTAATGCTTTCTTTTGAATTGCTTAGTCTGGCAGCTTGGTTAGAAATTTGAATGTAAAGACTTGCAAAGGAACCAAAACAGGAATGACCCTATATTACAGTTAAGACAAAAGTACTTTTAAAAATAACTATTTAGCAATAAACTTTGAAATGGATTACTGTAAACCAAAGCAAATAATTCTGCCGTAAAGGATTCTATCTAGATTCTAGTTCCCTAGAATAATGCCAAATAAGTCTGAAATAATTGTCATTAAAATAGTTGATACGGTACTCTGTGGAGAATAAAATGCAGTACAGGACTGTATTATAATGTAAAACTTGCAAAATAAACAAACCAAAACTGGGATGACACAAGATAAATGCAAGATCAGAGTTGCAAATGCAGTATCCAGAGGTGTAGTGTTGCTATAGAACTTTCAATTAAAACTGTAAATGTGGAACTGAGAATTTTATCTTAAAGTGTAATAAATAAATTACTTTAAATGAAAAATAGAAGATACAAATTAAATTCTGCTTGTGGTAGAGTTTAACTATTTTGATCAAATATTAGTGCGGTGTCAGAATAAATTTGCAAGGATCTAGGATACTTAACCCTTTGAGTAATACTGTAGTCTTTAATCTTGATATTTTGATTACCATTAGATTATTTACATAAGCTTTTAATGGAACTCTATGACAAAGTTAATTAGATCTCGATAAAGCCTTTGAATAACATGGGTCGTTGTTAAATAGCAAAAAATAGTTTGTATTAACATTAAGTGATATAATGGAGTCCTTGCGCTGTAGGATTTAAGGGTTGCAGAAGTCAGAGCCATGAAAGCAAACTATAATAATTGTCCATTTAATAGTTTAGATACTTCCCACTATTGCAAATTAGCTGAGTAAAGTGGATTGTTGGTTGGTAGAAAAATGTTAGTGTAGTTTAATAGGCTGAAAGGTGAAGAATTCATTATAAGGTTAGCCTGAAGAAAGTAACCCTTGCATTTATCTAAAATCCAGTGAATAGTGCAATCCTTATACTGTAATTTGGGCAGAACTTTTGATTTTGATGGGCAGATGAATTTGGCTATAAAATACGCCCTGGCTGACTCTTCCCCAATGCTAGAAATATTTGGTTAGAAAATAGAATGTATAAGTTTTAAGTAAAGTACTTGTTATATTAACTTAATTTTGAGCCCAGATTAGTCATTGTAAAGTTCTGTAAACCCTACTTGGTTATGTGGAAGTTATTTGGGAAATCCCTAGTTTTGCCCCACGAGTTTGTCGATTCCAGAGGTTGAACCCACAATGCACTCTGGTATTTAATTTTGATTTTCTGATCTCGAGCCTGTAAGTTAAAAATCGGCTTTTGGCTTTGACTGTTTTCTATTGAAAACAGGAAGGTTACCTTGAATGGGCATTTATAGTTTGAAATGTAGGAATATTTTATTACTCTCCCATGCACCCCAACACATACCAATGGGTGTTTAGCAATCCTTCCCCCATGTAGAAGCTATATAATAGGGAGTTGCTTTGGCATATGAGAGATAGATAAAAAAATTGGGATTATTGAGTCTTGTCAATACAGTATGTAGATTTATAGCTGTATTTAGGAGAATTAGCATTGGAAATAGTTATAAATTTATATATCCATAAAATAGTTTGAATGAATCGTAATGGTAGGTTATTGCAATTATTTATTACTGCTTACGGCTCTTAACTTTGTGATAGCCTAGAAGTGACCAGTTATTAGTACAGTACCGGTACCTGTATATGGTCATTATGAATATCTTTTATGGTAGTAGGGAAGGCAGATGGAGATGGTGATGCCTTGGTTTATAGTTTTGTGTATGCGAGGTATATTTTAGTTATAGGTATAAATAATAGGCTTTAGTTTATTTTAGTTCATAGTTTTATTTTATTAATACAGTTGTAAAGGGCTTATTTGTTATTGACTAAATTTTGTATATACGGTATATAGTTTTATTTTTGTTAATGTTTAACATGAGCTAAAAATGTCAATAACCCATGGTGTATTAATGCTTTTGGAATACAATTTGTTTTCGATGTTCTGGTTATTAGACAAATTTGGCAGTTTAAGAGGGACCTTGGAGAGTCGAAAGGGCAATGACTAGATCAACCTTCCGACTCTCACAGCCCCTACCTAAGCTGAATAAATATTCCAGTAGCCAGAATAAAAGGAAGTATTTGTATACTGAAAGTTGAAGGTGCCAGTTTTGTTTGTATAGATGATTAAAGTTTACTTTTTCCGATTCATTTGTTGAGTGTGCATATAATCTTATTTAGTTTAAATATTGACAACTTGAGACTTCAATAGAAAGACAAATTAAATATGAAATTAAATTTTAAAAATAGTTAAAAACAAAGGGATTGCAAATAAATTGCTTGAACTTGAAAAATAAAGACTGAAATAAATTAAAGTACCAAAATCTGGTATACTCAAGAACATACCCCATAGCTGGGGTTGGCTGACTTGAGACAGAGCCCAAACGGTTATAAATTTAAGTAACTTGACATTTTGTAATAATAGTCTTTGTCAAGACTTTGAAATTAAAGTAATGAAATTGGGTATTTATGTATATACCGAGGCACATACCCCATAGCAGGGAGTTTTCAATTTAAATATATAGAATTTGTAGAATATTAAAAAAGAAAAAATATATTTAATCAAAGTTGTCTATATTAATACCGGATAAAGAATTTATGCATAGTGTTCTACAACTGCATAATACAGTAATTAAATCTTTTATGGAATGAAGTTTGAGTGTGCATTATTTGGTATATGTTTGAGGAATAGTTAAGTATTGATTATGAAGGCAATGTAATTCCCTCTGAAAATATAAGTGATGGTATATTTAAGAGGAAAATAATTATATGCTGTCAAAACTATGGTTTCTACCACCATGCACCCCCTGCTCAAGAGCTGGGGTAGGGTGGGTGCCCTGATGATGAGGGGCTTTGAAAATCAATACTTAAATTAATCTTTAATAAATATACTAAAAGTAAACTATATGCAGTAGATATATTCTTACTCCATATACTTTAGTTGAAGTTATCAAGGATTAAGTTTGTCTTACTTGACCAAACTGACTTGATAACACTGAAAAGTTTGCACACTGAAATTAATTCCATTGAAGTACTCTTAGCCATAATCAGTACATGCTATGGAATCTATTGAACCTATTAGGAAACAAATAATGATGGTACAGACTAAGATTTGTATGCAGTGTTGGTAATGTAATATTAATAGAAAATGCCCACTTAAATATAACTTTGGAGATTACATATTTTATTGAAATTTACGTTAAAGCATTGTGCATTTTGATTAATGTATTATTGTCTCGTTAATTTGTTTGGGTATTTATATTGATATTGCGAAGAAAATAGACTGCTTACAAATCTGCTGTATTGTAATATATTTATAGGCCAACCTTCTTGAAACTAAAAAGGCTTGAAGAAATGGGCTGTAACTTACCGATCATATTCCCTGGCTGACTTTTAAAAATATTTATCAGACTTGATTACTGATTTTAGTTAGAGGTTAATGGTACAGATTTTGGTAATTATAAAGAGTAGATTAGTCTATTCCTTATAATTAGGCCAGATATCTTTGCCACTAACCTTTGAGCTCAATAATGGGTAATCATTTGATCTGATATTTTTTAAATAATTAACCAGGAAATTGGTGGTAATTTACAGTTTGTTTACTTTAGCCTTTTTAGTTAACCCATTGAGGAATATGATGCATTTAAAGTATATTTTTGGCTAACTGACAATGATATGCAGTTTAGGAAGACTAGCAATGAAAGGGGTAATAGTAATGTATTAACCCTTGAGATTGGTCAGATACTTCCTAAGCTGAATATAATTGAATGATTGCCAATATTCCCTAAGTGCATCATTACTGTGATTGTTTAGAACTTTGGCCTTTATAATAATTATAATTAGCCCATTGATGAATAAGAATAAGTTAATTGTGGGTATTTGCTTATTTTATGTCTGGAATGAACTTTGCATAATTGAGTTTTGATACTCTTATTATTCCTAGTTTTTTCGGACTTATAAAATTTGTTAGCCAACATGACTTATCCTTTTTGGAGAGGGTTAAAGGTTCAGATTCCAATGGTTTACTGATTTTGTTTTAAGAGTTTACTGTATATTGTAAGCTATGGTTTGAGTGCATTTATGTAGGTTTAAAACTATCTTGGGTTTGCATATTTAAATATGTTTGTCTATCACTGAAAAAGTCTGCCAAAGTACCTTACAGAAATAAGTGATAAGTAAACTTTTATTAAAGGAAGTTAATACAGTACAAATATTTTACTATGTATGGCATTTGAAAATAGTTTTATAAATACAAAGTTTCTTTGGATGTCAAGTGATATCACTTAACATGCAAAGCAACTTTGAATTTATATAGCATATTTGATAAATATCATATGCATAATAAATATTAATTTTGTAGTGTATCTACTTACTATAATAATTATGTACTGACTGCTTATTTAAAAATTATGTTGCTTTGGCTGTTACGTGATAATTAAAATATTTAAATACTGCAACTCAAGATATAAAGTTTAGCAACTTAGAATGAACAGTTTGACAACCAAAGATCATTATGAAATCTAGACATTTCAATCACTTACTGAAAGAGCTGAATCTAAGTATCTGGTGTAGCCAAGTTCTTTTTAGTGATTTGCATTAACTGAAAGACCTGAATCAAAGTCTACCTTTGGTAGTAGCAGTTCTTTTTAGTGATTTGCATTACTGAATGAAAGTCTCACCTTTGGTAGTAGCCAAGTTCTTTTTAGTGATTTGGTTAAATGTTCTAGAAACATAATTAAAGTTCAGAGCATTCATTATTTGTCTGATCTTATTTTCTTAAGATTGGTAGTATGAATTTTCTGTGACTGATTGTCATTCAAATCTTGATAATGTCAATCATCCTTACTGGAAGAGCTTAAACAAAGTTTCTAAGAGTTTACCTTTTAGTTTCATTGGTTAAGTTGTTTTGAGTGATGGTTGAATGTTCTAGGTTTGTAATGACTAAGTTCTGAGCAATCATTATTTGTCTGGTCTTAAAGATTGGAAGTAATGTTTCTCTGACTGGTCTTTGGTTGTCTAAACTGTTCATTCTGGTTGCATAGTGGTCTTTTATGGCTTTAGTGCATTTGAAACTTAACCTCTCACTAGCCAATGCTTGTGATTGGTTCCATAAATCTTTCATGAGTTAAAACTTGATTTTGGCTAACCTCTCAATATTTTAGTGTGCTTGAGAAAGATCTCTTTCCTAAGTTGACTAAAATATTGTGAGGTTGCCAGAAACAAAGTTTAAACTAATGAAAGGGTTATGGGACCAACAGCAAGCTGTGGCTAGTGTGAGGTTAAGTTTCAAATGCACAGAATTTTTGGTCAATAAATACAATGCAAAATTGAACCTATCTTTAAAAGGAGATAGAAAAATTTCAAATGGCCCAAATGTTTGGAGGCCACCCCCTAGACTTTATCACTGAAAATTCTGGGTGTTTGGACTTTGGAAAATTTCACAAGTCTAGTTCTCATCATCATCAGACTGGACTTTTGAAATGTTCCCAAGTTTACACCACTGAAATTTTTCTAAGTTCCACTGGACTTTGAAAAATTTCAGTCTTTGCCACTGCAAAATTTTGCCAAACATATCTGAACTGTGGACTTTTAAAATTTTCCAAAGTCCAAACCAATGACATTTTTTCTTGAGTCCAGTATATGACTGGACTTTGAAATAATTTGGTGGTTTGGACTTTGGAAAATTTTGCATGTCCACAGTTCTGATATGTTCGGAACTCTGCCTGGCAAATTTTTGCAAAGTGACAAAGCTAACTGAATTCTAAATCCCATTCATTGTTTTGACAAGTAATTTTGATTTTTTTTTGCTGAATGGTAATACTTTAATTATTATTATTTTTTATTATTTTTTTTTTTAATACTTTAACAAAATAATCTTACTTTACTGAAAGGGATTTAGATATTCAGAGTCCAGCCTTTGGTAAGAACCTAAGGTGAACTGTATCCTATTACATGTATTATAATAAAACAATAAAGATATTATGGTATTCAAAACTTTTACTGTATTTCCAAATATTACATGACTGTTGTTTGTGATAGAATTACTTAAGTCTTCAAGCACCTTTCAATGGACCTTACTTATATTTCACTTAATGTACTTATAGTAACTCTACTCGACTAGTTCCATCACTTACAAACATTAGGCTTTGGGATTATCAACAACTAAAGTCTATGCTGTTTTAAATAGATAACATTTGATCACTTTAAATACTTTAGTAATATCACAACAATTATAGATTTTTAAAGCATCGGTGACAATGATATTCTTTCAATTTATTACTATACAACTCAATCATAACTTTATAAACCAGCATTGACTAAAGTCATTGGACATGACAAATTAAAATTTAAAACTTCCAAAGACTAGTATATAAGGGCAAAATTACTTCGGAAACTGAACAGTTACTAAAAGATTGTACTAAAATTTCTTTGGGTACTGGATATTTTTTACGTGACTATGTATGTTTTATGAATGATTATTATAATGAACAACTATTATAAATCTTTAAAACTTATTGTTATTTCTGTCTAATAAAATTGACTTGGTATACTTATGTTTCTCAATAAACCTTGTAACATTTGGCTTTGCCAAATTATAATTTAAAACTTTCAAAATAAACAAACCAAAACTTGGACTACACAAGATAGACTCAAAGGAACTAACTTAATAACATTCCAAACTTCATGGATACAATGGACAACTGGTTCAAGTGACTGCTTGATGCATATCAATAATCATGGACTTAACAAGAATATAAATGTCTGAGTGGCTTAGAGACTGGCATCAGAGTAAATGTTCCAAAAATATGGAGTCTCTCATTTTAAACTGAGTAAAGATTAATAAAAGCATAAATAATATAAACTAAATAAAAGGGAATGTGCCTGAGCATGTTCTGATAGTTAATTATACAAATATAAAATAAGGCATCAATTATTGGTACTGAGAAATACAACATAGTAAGGACCTAAGTAAATATGCCATACCTATATTGCTAAGCAATGTTTCATCAATTAATTAAAATAGCAAACTGGGACAAAGGCAAAATAACTAGTCAAAATTTCTATGTGGAAACAAATAAATTATATAGCCTATCATTCATCAGACAAATATTACCATAATCAAAACCAATTATTATAATGTAAAACTTGCACAATAAACAAACTGAAACTATATAAAGACAAAAGAACTTATCAACATTGTGGAAACTATGCTTGAGCAACAAAATTAAAGGGAAATCAAGCATCAACAAATATCTAATGACTGGATGCTCAAGACAACTAAAGTAAAATTATAATAGGCTCCCATTTTTACAAAAATTAATATAATTATCAACTGATTTCACCATTGGATTCAGCGCGTCGTGAGGATTCCAAAAGTATCCCCACATGTCCAAATCTATTTTGTTTAACCCGTCCGGCCCCAGCGACGCGTTTGGTGCGTCGCCTATGTATGTAACGCACAGCCCCAGCGACGCATCTGACGAGTCACCCTAATTGCTCCGACCGTAACCTCAGGTGTAGCCACTCGAGAGGGCTCAGATTTGTATGGGAACTGTGTACGTATCCCACGCAACCGTGCCGATGGTTGAAAACTCAAAGTCCACGTGCGTGCATGTGAGCGCGTAATAACCTGTTTTTGGGGGGAAATTGCCTTCAATTTTTTACTCTTGTAAAATACGTTTTCGGGGGCTCTGTAGGACCATTCCTTAAGCTTTTTGAGCGTTTTTTCGTGGTTTTTCCTTCATTCCTAACCCATTCGCTATTGTTTCTGGAATAAAACCATTTTTTGAAAACGGGCCGGGTTCTGGTGAACAAAAAATACAAAACCAGCCGGGGCACGACGGGTTAAAGCCCAGGCAAATCGGTGATTTTGGTCGAATTTTGACTTGTCAATATTATTACATATTTGGATTCGTCTCGCCGTTGCGGATTCAACGGTATATTTTGTTTTAATTTTGACCTATTTTTAGTCCCCCTAGGCCTATTTTAACACCTTACGAGCGGCCTATGCGGTTTATTTATGTGTACCGCACAGCGGGGTGTTTTTAGCCAAAATAGGGCTGTTTACGTGATCATTTTCATGCCTAAATAAGACCCAGAACGTAAAACAAGTACCTATCCCTGAAAGGGCATAAACAGAGCTTTCGAATGACACCATAACGATCCTTGTATGATGGATAGTTTTCTTGCAATAACCGTGCAACGCGAGTGCAAAAAGCAGGTAATTCGGTACTTTCAGTACATAATTGAGTATGTAGCGAGTGAGAGAGGGAGGAGGGAGCTGAGATTTGTGTCAGTAGGTTCGCCGCGGTGGTCTGGAGCAGTCATACGCTCGCTAGTCTCCTGCCACCACTTGTCTCTCTCTCTCAGCCACATTACGTGCTGAAATTGCCACTCGAGTTATGTCGAGCGCCGCCAAATAGTCCAGCTTTATTTAACTCGACTTATGTTGCTCGCCGCTAATTAACCCGTGGAGCCCCGGCTAGTTTTGTAATGTTTGCGCACCAGAACCCGGCCGGTTTTCAAAAAATGGTTTTATTCCAGAAACAATAGCGAATGGGTTAGGAATGAAGGAAAAACCACGAAAAACCGCTCAAAAAGCTTAAAAAATGGTCCTACAGAGCCCCCGAAAACGGATTTTATAAGAGTAAAAAATTGAAGGCAATTATCCCAAAAAAACAGGTTTTTGCGCGCTCGCGCGCACGCACGTGGACTTTGAGAGTTTTCAATCATCGGCACGGTTGCGTGGGATACGTACACAGTTCCCATACAAATCTGAGCCCTCTTGAGTGGCTACACCTGAGGTTACGGTCGGCGCAATTAGGGTGACGCGCCAGGCGCGTCTCTGGGGCTGTGCGTTACATACATCGCCGACGCGTCAGGCGCGTCGCTGGGGCTGTACGGGTTAAGGGTTAAAGTTTAAAAACTCCATAGACGAGTTATTTATGAACGGATTTGGTTTAAATTTATACCATAAGTACACTTTGGCAAGCTGAATCGAATGGCGCAAACAGAATTAAAATCGGACAATTAGTTTAGGATTTCGATTTTGACTGGGCCTTCCTGGAGGGCCCAGGGGACCGTTTTTTGGACTTTAAAAGTCCTCTGTAGCCCATACTCGAAGTGGGTTCAACGGTATAATTTTCTTTTTAATTTTGACCTATTTTTAGGCCCCCTTGGCCTATTTTAAAGTTTAAAAACTCCATAGATGTGTTATTTATGAACGGATTTTATTTAAATTTATACCATAAGTACACTTTGGCAAGCTGAATCGAATGGCGCAAACGGAATTAAAACCGGACAATTAGTTTAGGATTTCGATTTTGACTGGGCCTTCCTGGAGCGCCCAGGGGACCGTTTTTTGGACTTTAAAAGTCCTCTGTAGCCCAAACTATAAGTCCTAGGGAATTCTACGTGGTGACATTCGATTTTTCTCGCCGAGCTGCTTCTAGACATGGTCTTAGATTTCATTTTCGCCCAGTCATTCGCCCAGAATCGAAAAATAAATCTAAAAAAAACTTGGGCCTAGGCAAATCGGTGATTTTGGTGAATTTATAACGTTGAAAACGCAACAGGGAGACGAATCAAATATGTAATAATATTGAAAAATCAAAATCCGACCCAAATATATAATACATATATATATATATATATATATATATATATATATATAATACAGTGTATATTTATATTAAAATACAAAATACATATATATATATATTATATATATAATTACATATAATATATATATATATATATATCGACTATGGAGTTTTTAAACTTTAAAATAGGCCTATTGGGCCTAAAATTGGTAAAGATTAAAAAAAAAATATACCGTTTGAAAAACGCAACGGGGAGACGAATCCAAATATGTAATATATTGACAAATCAAAATCCGACCAAAATATATATATTATATATATATATAAATATTATTATATATATATATAATATATAATATATTATATATATATAATTATTATATATATATATATATAAAATATATATATATATATATATTTATAAATATATTTATATATAATACGTCTATGGAGTTTTAAACTTTAAAATAGGCCTAGGGGGCCTAAAAATAGGTCAAAATTAAAAAATAATTATACCGTTGAATCCGCAACGGCGAGACGAATACAAATATGTAATAATATTGACAAGTTAAAATTCGACCAAAATCCCCGATTTGCCTGGGAAAACCCAAGGTTTTTTGAGAATGTTTTTCGATTCTGGGCGAATGGCTGGGCGAAAATGAAATCTAAGACCCTGTCTAGAAGCAGCTCGGCGAGAAAAATCGAATGGCACCAAGTAGAATTCCCTAGGACTTATAGTTTGAGCTACAGAGGACTTTTAAAGTCCAAAAAACGGTCCCCTGGGCCCTCCAGGAAGGCCCAGTCAAAATCGAAATCCTAAACTAATGGTCCGATTTTAATTCTGTTTGCGCCATTCGATTCAGCTTGCCAAAGAGTACTTATGGTATAAATTTAAAAAAAAAATCCGTTCATAAAATAACTCGTGTATGGAGCTTTTAAACTTTAAAATAGGCCTAGGGGGCCTAAAAATAGGTCAAAATTAACAAATAATTATACCGTTGAATCCGCAACGGCGAGACGAATCCAAATATGTAATAATATTTACAAGTCAAAATTCGACCAAAATATATACAATATAATTATATATATACTGTATATATATAATTATATATATATATATATATATATATATATATATATAATATATTATATTTTATATATTATAATATATATAAATTATATATATAAAAACATATAATATATATATATATATATTATATTTTATATATATATATATATATATAATATATATTTATATATATAATTCTATTAATCTATCTACTATGGAGTTTTTAAACTTTAAAATAGGCCTAGGGGGCCTAAAAATAGGTCAATATTAAAAAATAATTATACCGTTGAATCCGCAACGGCGAGACGAATACAAATATGTAATAATATTGACAAGTTAAAATTCGACCAAAATCCCCGATTTGCCTGGGAAAACCCAAGGTTTTTTTAGAATGTTTTTCGATTCTGGGCGAATGGCTGGGCGAAAATGAAATCTAAGACCCTGTCTAGAAGCAGCTCGGCGAGAAAAATCGAATGGCACCAAGTAGAATTCCCTAAGACTTATAGTTTGGGCTACAGAGGACTTTTAAAGTCCAAAAAACGGTCCCAAGGGCCCTCCAGGAAGGCCCAGTCAAAATCGAAATCCTAAACTAATGGTCCGATTTTAATTCTGTTTGCGCCATTCGATTCAGCTTGCCAAAGTGTACTTATGGTATAAATTTAAACAAAATCCGTTCATAAATAACTCGTCTATGGAGTTTTTAAATTTTAAAATAGGCCTAGGGGCCTAAAAATAGGTCAAAATTAATAAATAATTTTACCGTTGAATCCGCAACGGCGAGACGAATCCAAATATGTAATAATATTGACAAGTCAAAATTCGACCAAAATATATACAATATAATTATATATATATATACTGTCTATATATTATATACTGTATATATATATATATATATATATTATATATATAATAACACAAGTACATATATATATATATATATTATATTAATATATATATATATATATATATAATATATATTACATATATATATATATAATATTATATATATAATTCGATTCAGCTTGCCAAAGTGTACTTATGGTATAAATTTAAACAAAATTAAAAATAACTTGTCTATGGAGTTTTTAAACTTTAAAATAGGCCTAGGCGGCCTAAAAATAGGTCAAAATAAAATATAATATATCGTTGAATCCGCAATGGCGAGACGAATCCAAATATGTAATAATATTGACAAGTCAAAATTCGACCAAAATATAAATATATTGGTATAAATCGTATATACTGTATATTATAATTTATATATAATATATATATATATATATATATATATATTATACATAAAATAATATATAATATAATTCAAATACAATTATATATTTTATATATAATTTTATTATATATATTATATATATAAAATACATATATAATATATATATATATTTTATGATTAATATATATATTTTATAAAAATATATATATATATATATCGTCTATGGAGTTTTTAAACTTTAAAATAGGCCTAGGGGCCTAAAAATAGGTCAAAATTAAAAAATAATTATACCGTTGAATCCGCAACGGCGAGACGAATCCAAATATGTAATAATATTGACAAGTCAAAATTCGACCAAAATATATATAATATATATATATATACACTGTATATATATATAATTATATATATATATATATATATATATATATATATAATTTATATATATATATAATGTATATAGATATACAAAATACATATATAATTTATTTATTATATATATATATTTATATATATATATAATATATATATAATATATATTATATTTTTTAATATTATAATTCTATATATATATTATATATATATAATTTATAAAAATATATATATATATATATATATATATATATATATATAGTTTTTAAACTTTAAAATAGCCCTAGTGGGCCTAAAATAGGTCAAAATTAAAAAGAAGTATACCGTTGAATCCGCAACGGCGAGACGAATCCAAATATGTAATAATATTGACAAGTTAAAATTCGACCAAAATATATAATATATTTTAATATATTATATAATATTATTTATATATATTATACAAAAAATTAATATATATATATATATATTTATATTTAAATTATATATAAATTATATACAAAATATATATAATATTTATATAATTTTTAAACTTTAAAATAGGCCTCGGGGCCTAAAAAAATAGTCAAAATTAAAAATATTATACTGTTGAATCCGCAACGGCGAGACGAGTCCAAATATGAAATAATATTGACAAGTCAAAATTCGACCAAAATATATATATATATATATATATAGTGTCTATATATTATATACTGATATATATATAATATATATATATATATATTATATATATACCAGTATATATATATAATATAATACTATATATAATATATATATAATATATATATAATTATATATATATATATATATATACAGTATATATATATACAAAATACATAGATATATAATTCGATTCAGCTTGCCAAAGTGTACTTATGGTATAAATTTAAACAAAATCCTCTCCTAAATAACTCGTCTATGGAGTTTTTAAACTTTAAAATAGGCCTAGGCGGCCTAAAAATAGGTCAAAAATAAAATATAATTATATCGTTGAATCCGCAATGGCGAGACGAATCCAAATATGTAATAATATTGACAAGTCAAAATTCGACCAAAATATATATAATATATTGGTATATAATTATAATTATATACTGTATATTTATAATTATATATATATATATATATATATATATATATATATATATATATATATATATATATATATATATATAAACATACATACATATAATTTATATATTATATATATATAATTTATATAGATATACAAAATACATATATATATAATTTATTTATTATATATATATAATTTATATATATATATATATATATATATATATATATATATATATATACAAAATACATATATATAATTTATATAAATATATATATATATATATATATATATATATATCGTCTATGGAGTTTTTAAACTTTAAAATAGGCCTAGGGGGCCTAAAAATAGGTCAAAATTAAAAAATAATTATACCGTTGAATCCGCAACGGCGAGACGAATACAAATATGTAATAATATTGACAAGTTAAAATTCGACCAAAATCACCGATTTGCCTGAGAAAACCCAAGTTTTTTTTAGAATGTTTTTCGATTCTGGGCGAATGGCTGGGCGAAAATGAAATCTAAGACCCTGTCTAGAAGCAGCTCGGCGAGAAAAATCGAATGGCACCAAGTAGAATTCCCTAGGACTTATAGTTTGGGCTACAGAGGACTTCTAAAGTCCAAAAAACGGTCCCCTGGGCCCTCCAGGAAGGCCCAGTCAAAATCGAAATCCTAAACTAATGGTCCGATTTTAATTCTGTTTGCGCCATTCGATTCAGCTTGCCAAAGTGTACTTATGGTATAAATTTAAACAAAATCCGTTCATAAATAACTCGTCTATGGAGTTTTTAAACTTTAAAATAGGCCTAGGGGCCTAAAAATAGGTCAAAATTAATAAATAATTATACCGTTGAATCCGCAACGGCGAGACGAATCCAAATATGTAATAATATTGACAAGTCAAAATTCGACCAAAATATATATATATAATATATATATATATATATATATATACAGTATATATATATATATATATATATATATATATATATATATATATAAACATACATACATATAATTTATATATTATATATATATAATTTATATAGATATACAAAATACATATATATATATATATATATATATTATATTTATAAATTATATATATATATCTATATATATCTATATATATACAAATATATATATAATTTATATAAATATATATATATATATATATATATATATATATATATATATATATATCGTCTATGGAGTTTTTAAACTTTAAAATAGGCCTAGGGGGCCTAAAAATAGGTCAAAATTTAAAAATAATTATACAGTTGAATCCGCAACGGCGAGACGAATACAAATATGTAATAATATTGACAAGGTAAAATTCGACCAAAATCACCGCTTTGCCTGAGAAAACCCAAGGTTTTGGAGAATGTTTTTCGATTCTGGGCGAATGCCTGGGCGAAAATGAAATCTAAGACCCTGTCTAGAAGCAGCTCGGCGAGAAAAATCGAATGGCACCAAGTAGAATTCCCTAGGACTTATAGTTTGGGCTACAGAGGACTTCTAAAGTCCAAAAAACGGTCCCCTGGGCCCTCCAGGAAGGCCCAGTCAAAATCGAAATCCTAAACTAATGGTCCGATTTTAATTCTGTTTGCGCCATTCGATTCAGCTTGCCAAAGTGTACTTATGGTATAAATTTAAACAAAATCCGTTCATAAATAACTCGTCTATGGAGTTTTTAAACTTTAAAATAGGCCTAGGGGCCTAAAAATAGGTCAAAATTAATAAATAATTATACCGTTGAATCCGCAACGGCGAGACGAATCCAAATATGTAATAATATTGACAAGTCAAAATTCGACCAAAATATATATAATATATATATAATATATATACACTGTATATATATAATTATATATATATATATATATATATATATATATATATATATATATAAACATACATACATATAATTTATATATTATATATATATAATTTATATAGATATACAAAATACATAATTTATATATATAATTTATTTATTATATATATATAATTTATATATATATATATATATATATATATATATATATTATATTTATAAATTATATATATATATATCTATATATATACAAAATACATATATATAATTTATATAAATATATATATATATATATATATATATATATATCGTCTATGGAGTTTTTAAACTTTAAAATAGGCCTAGGGGGCCTAAAAATAGGTCAAAATTAATAAAAAAATAATATACCGTTGAATCCGCAACGGCGAGACGAATACAAATATGTAATAATATTGACAAGTTAAAATTCGACCAAAATCACCGATTTGCCTGAGAAAACCCAAGGTTTTTTGAGAATGTTTTTCGATTCTGGGCGAATGGCTGGGCGAAAATGAAATCTAAGACCCTGTCTAGAAGCAGCTCGGCGAGAAAAATCGAATGGCACCAAGTAGAATTCCCTAGGACTTATAGTTTGGGCTACAGAGGACTTCTAAAGTCCAAAAAACGGTCCCCTGGGCCCTCCAGGAAGGCCCAGTCAAAATCGAAATCCTAAACTAATGGTCCGATTTTAATTCTGTTTGCGCCATTCGATTCAGCTTGCCAAAGTGTACTTATGGTATAAATTTAAACAAAATCCGTTCATAAATAACTCGTCTATGGAGTTTTTAAACTTTAAAATAGGCCTAGGGGCCTAAAAATAGGTCAAAATTAATAAATAATTATACCGTTGAATCCGCAACGGCGAGACGAATCCAAATATGTAATAATATTGACAAGTCAAAATTCGACCAAAATATATATGATATAATTATATATATATATATATATACACTGTATATATATAATTATATATATATATATATGTATATATAAACATACATACATATAATTTATATATTATATATATGTATAATTTATATAGATATACAAAATACATATATATATGTATATATATATATATAAATTAATTTATATATATACATATATATACATATATATATATACTTGCATATATATATATATATATTTATATTCATATGCCAAAGTGTACTTATGGTATAAATTTAAACAAAATCCGTTCATAAATAACTCGTCTATGGAGTTTTTAAATTTTAAAATAGGCCTAGGGGCCTAAAAATAGGTCAAAATTAATAAATAATTTTACCGTTGAATCCGCAACGGCGAGACGAATCCAAATATGTAATAATATTGACAAGTCAAAATTCGACCAAAATATATATAATATATATATATATATATATATATATACACTGTATATATATAATTATATATATATATATATGTATATATAAACATACATACATATAATTTATATATTATATATATATAATTTATTTATTATATATATATAATTTATATATATATATATATATATATATATTATATTTATAAATTATATATATATATCTATATATATACAAAATACATATATATAATTTATATAAATATATATATATATATATATATATATATATATATATATATATATATATATCGTCTATGGAGTTT
>CM064538.1:18186145-18267810 GCA_032716605.1 Paralithodes platypus | reverse complement strand
AATACACGATTAACCCCTCGAAAATAACATTAATTAATTAAACATTAATTATGCGAGGTGGTACCACCCTACACGAATCGAGAGCTAAGAAGGGGCCAAAAAAAAAAAAAAAATCCGCTATTCCCGCTTGATACGGCTAGCACCGTCTACGTTTCGCGAGGCCCAGGAGTAGCTCTGAAAAAAGAATAAGACGGGCCAGACTCTGCCTTCCCTCCCGCTTTTACAAAGACAACTCCCTCCCTCCCTCCCACAGTCCCGCTCAAGCGCTCATAGCCGTGCGGAGTGACCAAACGTTTTGTAGGGCCTGCCACTTTTTTCGCCATGTTCCAACGCCAATATAAGAATATAACACACAAAATGAAGGTGGAATTGTTGTTTCGCAAGAAAAGAAGAGAAGGAAACTGTGCAATAGGCTTGTGGCATAGTAAACTGTTTCGTACGATTTGGATATAGGACACGCGGAGAAGTTGGAGAAAAATCGTAAGTCCTACGGTCCTAGTCCTAGTCCTAGCCTATCTACTACTAATTTTAAGGTAGTTTCATATTTTTATTCATTGTTCTTCTTATATATAAGATATAGACTGTACTGTAGAGCCAAAAATGTCGAAAATAGGGCCAAAAATTTCGAAAATAGGCCATAATTAAGAGATGTCACCCAATCTAATTATTCCCATTTAAAGTTAGTTCCACAATACCCGAATTCACAATACGCGATGCCTCCTGTCACCCCTATTCTCGCGAATTGGGGGTCCTGACTGTATATGTTTTCACCAACCAACTTCACTTCTAAACTCGATTAATGCAATCAATAAATACATGTGGCACTCCAAGGATTCGCACCTAGGATACTCACACCGAAATTCTGCGCATTTATGCATTACACTATCAAGACAGTTAAGGAAATATGCTAACAACATTATAACCTATACAGATTGGTGGTGGCTTCCCGTACAGTACAACCGTTTGGAGGACTACAGAGGATAATTGTTCAACCCTTCAACTACTGGGGCCATCGGACGCAACAAAGACAAGAACGCTGCCAAAGTAATGTGAGTGTGTAGGAATTAGTTTTACTGTTTATTTGTACTGTTGGTTGGGTGATAATGTAGAGTTTATTTTTACTGTTATTGTAGTGATAGGCGTATAGGATGTTTCATAACAGCTGACGGTAAATATCCATGTCCCCATCGTGATTGCTCTGCTTGGCTAATTACAGTGGGATCGCCTATCTCGATGGGTATTGGGACCGAAAAAAGCAATCGAGATTCGAAATATCGAGATGAGAAGTCAACTTCTTATGGGAAAAAATACAATAGGGACCAGCGAGTCGGAAAGTAACCCACATCAAATCTAACAATCACCACTTTTGACCCTGTAACTTGTACTTACGATCACTAAGCAGCTGTATTATCCCCCATTTTGCTCAATCTGGATCAATATGTGTACAGTATCTTATGACTCCCTAACCCTTCAGCTACAACTATATCTACAATATTCCATGTAATTGAGCATAAAAGAAAGCATCTTCACTTGAACAAAAACAAAAGTCGACTGGTGATCAACATGTGTTGTATCGTGAAGCTACAAGTTGCTAAAATGGCCGCAAATCTACCGACTTCAATCAATTTTCCATGGTATAAAGTTTAATCAAGTTTTCTTTTGTCTTTACTATTATTATATATTAGATTTTCCTCATACAAATAATGATGTATATTAAAACATGGTAAAGTAATTTATATTACTACGTAAATGAAAGCGGCAGAGATGAGTCAGATACATACATACATACATAAAATTTTAAGACTGAGTGTTCCACACATAAGTGCAGTTCAGTCTCTTTTCCTAATGGCAGCATTCCAGGCAACCCTGTTAAGGGCTGCTTCACTTGTCAAGTTCTTGGATTTGAGATCGGCGCGTATAGTTCCGATCCCAGGTCTTCCCCGGTCCACCCCTTGGTGCAGCTCCCTCCACAATCACAGACCTGCATTTTTTCACCCAATTTTGTTCATCCATTCTCTCCACATGTCCATAGTATCCCAGTCTACTTGTACGCAACACCTCGCTAATACTCTTTATACCTAAACATCTCCTCAGCTAAACATTTGTTATTCTATCCTGTAGCCTGGCCCCACACATCCATCTCACCATTCTCAGCTCATTACGCACCATTCTGTTGACAACCTCTACTTTCACGGCCCATGTTTCTGAGGCATACGCCATTGCACTTCTAACACATGAGGCATACACCTTTCCCTTCAGGGGAAAGGTATTCTTTTCATGGTCAGAATTGGCATAAATTCTCTGAACTTCCCCCAGCCACACCTAATTCTAGCAACAGTGGCAGCCTCGGCCCCACCACCGGCAGAGATGGTATCTCCTAGGTAACAAAACTTGTTCACCACTCCAAAGACTCATTTCCAAAATTCACAGCCACAGGATCATCTCTTAACACAAGCTCGCCTTTGCACACTACGCACTCAAATTTCTCTATTTCTGACTTATCCTTCGGCAGGGCCCCTTTATTCTACTACAGCGCTTACTCCCATGGTGTACCCAACATCGACAGATGCTACATTGAATTGAGTTAAACGCCCACTCCCTTTCCACACACTGCACATGGGTATGCACCGCTCTTTTCCACATTGCCTCGTCTCAAACTACAATGCATAACCTTGGTTTTGTTTAAGTCAGTTAGACTACCGCTCGAAACTATCGATACTAGCGGTACATTAGTATACAGGTAAACAAAACACAATGACTCTGAGGTTCACACATCGATTTGGTCAAGATTACTCTGTTTTATATTAGTATATAAGCATCTAGCATCGATATTTAGCTATCGAGATTTGTGATTGGGGAGAGGTTGAAGGTGGCATCGAGATGCGAAATATCGAGATGAGATTGATCGAGATATGTGAGCCTACTGTATGTTGTTAATTAGGAAAAGTTGGCATTAATATGATTTAGATATGTAGGCTAATAGTTTTCATATATTTCAATGAAGTAACGAGGGATATGTTGGTAAGGAATTCAATTTACTGCCAGGTGAAAAAAGACTGACAATAGTGATAATTAGTGGATGGACTAGCTGTATACCAGTGTAGAAAAATAGTGCTAAAAAGATACATAGGGGGCCTCCGAGTCAGACGGACCCGAAGTTGACAGGTCAATCCTGTAAGTTTAATTACACTGCCACGGATTGTCCTATTCACTGGGGACAAGTCCACTTGGAGACGTTTTATGTATAGCCACCCTCATAAAGAGGAATAAGACATCCGCAATAGATAGATCGACAATTACAATAGTACTTGCCGCATAATTGTGTTGTTTGCATTCTGTTAAAGTGATAACTCTGGTGTAGGGGTTTTCCGTTTGTCCAGACATTTAGGCTCGAACATTACTTGATTTTGGCCCTGTCACTTTTTCAACTTGGAGGGAGGCACTCGTTACAGACAGTTTTGCCTTTTGCCTACCTCATAAAAAAAAATAGTTTGAAAAGTGAACATCTTGCAAATATTCTACTTTATTTGCTATTGTGCTCCCTCAATCTTTGATTTAAAAATAATAATACGGTTTAGCCTAGCTAGAAATAAGCCATAATCCACGAACGAAGCTTTGTCATTTTTAGTATGACGGTATTATTGGTATATTATTTAGCTAGGGTAAGACGGGGTAATTTCGCCAAAAATCGCGTATTTTGACAAATAGAAACTGCCACAAATGGAATTTTTAAAATTTTTATCTATACATTCAGCCTTTCTGCTATAGATGCCCAAAAAACGAAAAAAATATACAATGTTTTGGTCATGCTGCTGAATTTTTGAAAAAAGTCACTCGCGGCGAAATTACCCCGCCCGGCGGGGTAATTTCGTCGCGACCTATTTTACGCATCATTTAGCTAGTAAACTAGATAACATTATATGATTAATGGCCAGACAAAACACTAGCACGCAGGTAAAAGGAATGAAAACATTCACAAACCCAAACTGAAACTAAACATGCCAATAGAAAAACGTTGCACTCACACACACAACAAGCGGCTCGCTTGGTGTAGTGACTAGCGTCTCGGACTTCCACCCAGAAGGCCCGGGTTCGCGCCCACGCTCGCCGCATTAAAGATTTTTCACAAGCACTGAGTCGTTACCATCCCTCATGAGCAAAGGGATGGGGTAGTAGTACAGGACCCCAATGGAAATACGCCTAATCGGCCTTATTGAGCTATCCTTAGCTAGCTTAGCATGCGCTAGCTTTAAGAACTATTATTATTATTATGAACAGGGCGGGCAGAGATGCAGGTGTGTCACACGTGTAGGCTTATGCGCCTTTGTGTCTATTGCGGGTGTGGATGTGTCTAGTGCGAGTGTGGAGTTGTGGACATGTAGTGCGGGTGTGGACGTATTTATTAGGCCTACAGGTGTGGAAGTATTTAGTGCGGGTGTGGACGTGTCTCGTGTGGGTGCGGCATGTAGGTTGCTAGTACAAAGTACCAGGCAGCAGCTGACGGCTACTGCCAACACTGTGTCACATGCAAACATACACACATATAAACCACCCACAAACACCCCCACACACACCCGACCATACTGTCAGACGCGCCGCTAGCCCCGGCTCCAGGCCCCGCGAAACTACAACAAAACCTAAGCCAAACTAGCTCTACAACCTAAGCCAAACTATATATACAACCTAAACCAAACTTGCTCTACAACCTAAACCAAAACTGCTCTACAACCTAAGCCAAACTGCATCCGAATCCATGCAATAGTTTCGGAGATATCGGCGTTTGAATGCAAATTATTAGCGCCGCGGCGAAATTACCCCGTCTTACCCTATAAACTCCAGAAGTTCCTATATAAGTTGAGAAAATTGTCTACAGCCAGGTATGCCTAGTTAGAAACCTACAAAATCATCATCATCAGCCATTAGGAGTCCACTTGCTGGACAAAGGCCTCCCTTAACCTTTTCCACGACTCCCGAGACTTTGCCATCCGTTGCCATGTTACCCCTGCAGTCTTTTCTCTCTGTCTCTTCACCTCCTGTCTGGTCTTCTATCGTCCTTTCCTTCTCTAGGGGTCCAGTGAGTTGGTGTTTTACTCCACCTATTGTCCTCTCTTCTTGCTACATGTCCTGCCCATCTCAACTTCTGCTCTTTAATAGTTTTAAGAATATCCTTGACTTTGGTTTGCTCTCATACTCACGATGCTCTCTTCCTATCTCTAAGTGTTATTCCTAGCATTGATCTTTCCATTGCTCTTTACGTACTTCTAAGCTTATTCTCCATTGGTTTTGTTAGTTTCCAAGTTTCAGATCCATAGATCATGGTTGGTAGCACACACTGGTTATATACTTTACGTTTAAGGCATATTGGTAGTGTACTTTTCATGATGTTCTTCTGTTTGCCGAATGCTTTCCATCCTAGAGTGATTCGCCTTACTATTGCATGTTCATTGTCGTTTGTTAGTTTCATTACTTGGGCAAGATAATTGTATTCTTCTACTTCCTCTAGAATATAGTTGTCAATCCTAATTATTCTGCATTGACCCTTATCATTGTACATAACTTAGGTTTTACTCCTGTTAATTTTTAGACTTATTTTGAGTTTCTTTATTGAGATTATTGAGCATATCTTGGAGTTTTTCTGCATTATCTGAAATTAATACAAAGTCATCTACAAATTGGAGATGGTTAAGGTATTCCCCGTCTACATTAATTCCGTTTGATTCCCATGAAAATGTTCTGAAAACCCCTTCAAGACAAGCTGTGAACAGCTTGGGTGAGATTGTGTCTCCCTGCCTCACTCCTTTCCCAATCTTTATCTTCTTTGTGTCTGTGTAATCGGACCACAGCAGTGCCTTTTGCGTATACTGTATATTTTCTGAAGAGTTTTATATACGTTTCATTAATTTGTTGTTCATGTAGCAAGTTTGGTATAGCTGTTATCTCTACTGAATCCAATGCCTTTTCGTAGTCTACAAAAGCTAAACAAAGAGGTTTATTATACTCCGAGGTTTTCTCTATTAGCTGGTTCATTGTATGCAACTGATCCATGGTTGAATATCCAGTTGTAAATCCTGCCTGTTCCGAGATTGATTTTCATCTATAATTTTACCTAACCTATTTGTGAGGATTTTTTAGAACAACTTGTAAATAACTGATAAACTAATGGGACGGTAGTTGCCGAGATCTTTCTTATCGCCTTTTTTGTGAAGTAGAATCACTATTGCATTGCACCAAGTTTCTGGAACATCCCGCTCACACAAACATTGGGTGAACAGCTGAGCTACATTAGACCTCTTCTCCTGCATCCTTCAGAAGATCTCTTGTTACTCCATCATCTCCTGGAGATGTTCCACTTTTCATTTTGTTTAACCCTCCAGCCCCGTCTATGTATTATATATATATTCCCCGAAACCCGGGGGTTTTGACCGAAAAACGTCTATGCCTAGGCTACCGCATCTTTGTTATTTGGCTTGCTTCCGCATTCCCGCGCATCCCCAAGCGTAGATGTGTTTCGTACCTGTAGAATGTCATTAAGTAGAGCTCTCTAAGTCAACTGGTTCAGTTGTGATGATGATTTCATTGGAGATAACTTTATGGCAAAAACAGCCACTTTACACTACTTTTCGATACTTAATAATAACATACAGGCACACACGAACAAGCGACGCACTCCTTCTTGTGGCCGGAGATGCGGGGCGTCGGTCCAGCCGGCTGTTGTTTACATGCGTCGGACGTACGCCTCGCACACCAAGCTTACAGGCTTTGAGCTCATGGGTGTCTAAGAGCCCTTCCGGGTAGCTCGGGTGTGTTTTTTATGGGTGTTTAAGAGCCCTTCCCGGTCTGAAGGGTTAAGGCAGACCTTACCTCATCTACAGATATATGTGGGACCTTGCCTGTGTCTGTTGTTGAATCATTTGATGGAACTGTTTTCTTAGAACTTTTGACTTGTTCTGTACAGTTTATTATTTCACCATTGCTGTCTCTCAAAGGATTAATTTGTTGCTTACCTAAGGCTAGTTTATGTTGTGTTACTTTGAGGCTTTTTCCTTTCCTAATAGTTTCTTCAACTAAGTCCATGCTTCTTTTCTTTCTTCTTCCCGTCGTCATTTGTTGATTAGCTCGTTTAGTTCTGCTCTCTCTATTTCATCTCTGTTTTGATTTTCATTGCTTTTCTTCATTTTATTAGATTTACACGAGTCTGTGAGTACTTGCTTTCTTTACTGGTGTTTGTGTTCCCTATCTTTTCTGCTGTTTGTGTAATTGTTAATGTTAGGTTTTCGTTTACTTTGTTGATGTAATTTTCATTGCTGTTGAGAGCTTGGAATATATTTTTAAGTTGTAACTGGAACTCCGTCTTATTTCTATAGGCATATTTTCTTCCCGGGAACTAATCTTATTTCTTTTGGCTTTAAGATTGAACTTTTCTATGCAGCATATCATCACTGATATGTTAAAAGGGAAAATTGAGACGTCGTAAATAGGGTAGGCCTGTAGGCCTGTAACTGCAAGGTCTTTACTAAACTGAATAAAGTCTTGGGCCTAGAAAAATTATAGTCAGTCTAAATCATAAACGTCCCTCAAACTCTTTTACAGTACTGTAATTAGTAAACAGAATATATAATATCACCAACCCACCAATTAACTTGCAAATAAACCTAATGAATGAAATCAATGAAAGAAGTAAATATATGTACTGTATGTGGTACTGTACTCTAACGATTTGAACGTAGGATACTGGCACCGAAATTCCAGAATAAAGCCAGAATAAAGTTTAAAAGACGTTACCGGTACTGGACGGGTTAATAAAATTGTCTATCCTAGCCGATTCACAAGTTGTGCCACCAAATTTGTGTACTATCGCTTGTTTTTCACCCACAATAATCGCCTTAACCGTACTTTACTACCGTATGCATCCCATAGTGATTTTCCGCACTCAAACACCATATATTTTGGAACCTCACAAAATAACTATATAGCTACCGTACTATATACGTCTGTAATACGAAAACACAGTTATTTGTTTTAGTTTTGGAAGGTTCATAAACATATTTTCTAACAGCAATATTGGAATATACTGTACTGTATATATATAATTTAAAATGGTAATTTTCTGCTCATATACTGTACAGTAATAGGGCCGTCGGGTGGAAAATATTAACTCTTGGTCTGTTTTTGACCATACATACAAGTTTAAAGACCGTTTTGTCCACAGAGATTGTTAGTCTCGCATCCTAAATGGCGGAAGGGCTGCATTTGTTTTCACGTTTTTTTTAGTTTTTAGATCGGACTGAAGTACAGTACTGTAATTGATCCAACATAGTTCTAGGTCTACCCCTATGCGCCATAAGAATAATATTTTATACACTTTATTATACATACATGAAACGAGGAAAGGGTATTTTATTAGTTTCAGTTAGGAAAAAAAATTAAAACCTCTAATTATCATCGTGAAAATGTATGGCTAAAAATAATCCGTCCGTGCATACCGGTAATTGAACAGACAATTTTAAGAATATTTTCAGTGACAACCTAGAATTTTGAAGAGTGCACTAAATAGTATTTTATGTTATTTCCATCGGTATCATCAAAATTAATGTCCCATGAATATTTGATTTAAAAACAAACGGTTGTTGCTTCTTCATATTTTGCAATTATTTGTCTTTATTATATTATATCTATTCATTGTCGATAGTATCAATTGCTTGCTTTTGTGATTTCCTTAGTTGTTTGTATGATAAATGTAGGTTATTTGTAGGGTAGTAATTGATAGGGGTCACTTGAGGCATGCTATGCTTACAGGTACCTACCCGATAGCACTATCGTTAGTGAGTGCTATTTGTATTTTTTCTATTGTTAATGTCTTGTGAGGTTGCAAATTTGATTTCAATAGAATATTTTGTAGTTTCTTTATTCATGCAGAGTTTAGTAAAATTTAGCAGAACGTACCGGGCTTCCCAAATTGACTAATTCCTTGAATGTGACGATAGTGCGTTGTTATGTGTGCGTTTGGTTGGGAAACAGATTAACTTGCTCATGTAGTAATATACACCCTATTTGGTGGATTGTTTTTTTATTTCATAAATGTTATTATAGTAAGCGTTGTTTCCACATATAGATTTTGATTAGTTATTTTGCCTTTATATTGTCTGTCCATGTTTTGATTTTAGTTTGCAAGTTTTACATTTTAATTTTAATAATTGATGATTTGTTATGTTTGTAAGTAGGCTTACCTGGATGTCGTCACATTGGGTCGCCTAAGTTAGCCCTATTAGTGTTGAGAATTTAAGACATTTGCTCCATTAGTTTGGCATTGTTAACCTGCTGAGACCCAGCGTCGCACGTGTTGCGTCTGCAATGTTCGATCACCAGAACCCAGCGACGCAATGGTTGCGTCCAGGTTAATTACTTCGGTCCTATGGCACCTAGAGGGCTCAGATTTGTATGGGAACTGTGTAAGTATCCCACGCAACCATGCCGATGGTTGAAAACTCTCAAAGTCCAACCGCGTGCGCGTGAGCACGCAAAAACCTTTTTTTGGGGGAAATTGCCTTCAATTTTTTACCCTTGTAAAACCCGTTTTCGGGGGCTCTATAGGACCATTTTTTGAGCTTTTTGATCGGTTTTTCGTGGTTTTTCCTTCATTCCTAACCCATTCGCTGTTGTTTCTGGAAAAACAAAATTTCAACCCTCTAGGCCCTGGTGGGACATTTATTACTAACTACAGTGCATTCATTCGACATATATCGACAGGCCCCGCCCGCTTCCACCAGCGCCGTAGACGAAGTAGAGCTTATCATACCGCAATCTCGGGCAAGTCACTTGTCACCTTTCCACGGAGCTGATAAGAGCTCCAAGTAAAATTAATTATACGATGTAAGAGCGCTTTAATACATGCATATTTGCAGTTATTCTTTACTATACAATATTACCATATACCATAGTACAGATAAGTAAACTCCATTATCATTGTTACCTCGTCTACTTGGGCAGAGCAGAGGTAGAAAATTATTAAGCTAGGCTTAGCGAGCGACTGCGTTTGGGTGTATAGGGTACGGTACCGTAACCATAATGCCTCCCCCTGCCTCCCTCTCTCTCTCTCTCATATTGTGAAGTGATCAAAGTTGTCAATGGTCCAAGTATGGGTGAAAGCCGTTGCTGGTAAACCTGTGAATGAAAGACTCCTTCAATCTTCCTGCCTTGAGTTCTGATCTTATTAATTAATGGTTGTGAAACTTTCGTTGCCTCAGAGGTTTTCTTCACCACCACATCAACTGGCTCAGTTTTCTCCTTATCAAAATACATGAATACATTCAAGACAATATTCCTGGCTTGACTGACAAGTCGGGGAGAACCAGCAGGTCTGCCAGGGGTATGGGCAGGAGACGCCATCTTCCCCCTTCAGAAGACAGGAGGGAACTGAACTGACGTTTGAATGACAGCGCAGTGACAGTTGAAACCTTGAGAGAGAAGCGTTGCCAATGTAGCTTCCTTACCGCTAGATCAAAAAGTATTTACTTGAACAAGGGAATGGAGCTGTTAAAGACAGGCTCCAGTCTTAACATTTCTTTCTCACTCGTTGATGTCGAAAGGTAGATGGCTTTGTAGGCCATATTTAATAATTTAAAATGATAAATAAATATTCACTTGATCTAGCGGCAAAATTTTACACCTAGCAATAAGAATGCTGGCTATACTCCGAATCTTTTAGCACATGTTATCAATATTGGAGTAATATTCTAGCAATATTAAGTAGGCATTTACTAGTTTGTATTCTTCTAGTTACTTCTGCAAACAGATTAAATAATATTTTTGTGCTGATTTGGTAACCCTGTTGGACACCCGTACCTCGCACAGTACAAAGGAGTACAAAGGAAATCAAGCAACAACAGATCCAGTGACCCTTCTAGGTTGCTTGTCCTCCAAAACACTGAGGATCAAGTGTCCAAACAGTGGTTTAGAGTGGGTAAGGGAACATTGGAAAGGGAATTACTGCCCTGGAACTAATGTCCGTGGCAGGATTAGGAAGTTAGTAGGGGACAGATGGGTTAGTAACTGAGGGGGGGATAAAATAAAGTTATTCATTTACAAACGCAGTCAGTCGCGGGTTTGATGCGAGATATTTGTCTAGGCGGAGTTTAAATGAATCAACGGTGATGCAGTCTATAACGTTTCGGGGAAGCCCATTCCACAGTTGACAACTCGATGAAGAAGAAATTCTTAGATTCGTGCGAGTTAAAAGATTACCAATAATTTTGCAACCGTTTCCCCGCGTGTAATTAGATGGTCGATAGTGAAGTACTTACTACAGTTCATATTGTCGATGCCTTTGATGATTTTGAACACTTGAATTAAGTCGCTCTTAATCTGCGCTGGGTTAGAAATAGATTTAATTCTCTAAGACGCTCTTCGTATGGTTTGTTCTTTAGGCAAGGTATCATTTTGGTAACTCTACGTTGAACTCGTTCTAGCTTGTTTATATCTTTTTGGTAATAAGGGCACCAGATTGAACGCAGTATTCCAGAAGAGGGCGGACTAAGGAATTGTAAAGGGTTAAGATAACTTCTTTGGATTTATGCTCAAATGACCTGCCTATAAGCCAATTATTTTGTTTGCCTCTTAAACATTCTGAACATTGTTGACTCGGTTTTAGGTTACTCGATATTGTTACTCCCAGATCGGTTTCTCTGTTTACATTCTTAAGCTGAGTGCCATTCATCGAATAGTTTGCTTTCTCATTTAGGTATCCGATATGTAGTACTTTACATTTATCCGCATTGAAACTCATTTGCCAATTTGGGCCCAACATGACAATTTATCTAGATTGTGTTGCATATCGTCAACTTGTTCTTTCGAGAGTACGCTATTTGCAATTTTTGTATCGTCAGCAAATTTTGAGATTGTACAGGTGAGACCCTCATCTATGTCGTTGATGTAAATTAGAAAGAGAATTGGTCCTAGTACCGATCCCTGGGGTACCCGCTACTTACATTGTCCATTTTGATGCCTTACCGTTTATGACTACTCTTTGCTTTCTGTCGCTGAGCCAATTTTCTATCCATTTCAACACACCGTCTTGTATTCCATGCGCTTTTAGTTTTAGCAGTAAACGTTTGTGGGGAACTTTGTCAAAGGCCTTTGAAAATCAAGGTATATAATATCTACAGCTTTACTCTCATCGTAGAGGTTGAGGATATCGTGGAAGAAGTCTAAGAGGTTTGTTAAACAGGAACGTTTTTTACGAAAGCCGTGTTGAGTATCTTTAAGTATGTTATTTTCCTCTAAGTGATTTACGAGTCTGTCTCGTATGACAGTTTCTAGCATTTTACATACAACTGAGGTTAAGCTAATTGGACGATAGTTACTGGATAGGGATTTGCTGCCTTTTTTGAATATCGGTGTTACGTTGGCTAGCTTCCACTGATCGGGCAGATCAGCCGTATGCCAGCCGTCATGCCAGCCGTATGATAACGGTTGGGGAAGTGGGCGGGGCCTGTCGATATATGTCGAGTGAATGCACTGTAGCTGGGGCTCAGCGGGTTAAGACCTTTTAGTGTCCTGTAGATGACGAAGTGTTGTTGGCGAACGATAGCCAGTCTGCAGTTACCGAAAAATGGGGAAATTGATCTCGAAGGGGGTCTTGGGGTTACTGTTTTAAGCTTAAGATCACAGGGAGGAACTGAACTTATGTGGGCAACTGTACATGTGGTGACATTAATGTCACCAAGCGGCTCGCTTGGTGTAGTGACTAGCGTCTCGGACTTCCACCCAGAAGGCCCGGGTTCGCGCCCACGCTCGGCGCATTAAAGATTTTTCACAAGCACTGAGTCGTTACCATCATAAGCAAAGGGATGGGTAGTAGTACAGGACCCCAATGGAACGCTAATCGGCCTTATTGAGCTATCCTTAGCTAGCTTAGTGCTAGCTTTAAGAACTATTATTATTATTATTATTACAATGTAAAACTTGACAAATTATCTATAAATTATCTATAAATGAAAGCTAACTACATTATAACCTCTACAGATTGGTGGTGGGTTCCAAGATATACAACCATTTATGACACAACCACAAGAGGACGCTACTTCCGGGACCATCGGATGCAACTGTTTCAGCACAACACGACTCTCATGGTAGGTGTGTTGTTGTTGTTGTTGTTGTTGTTGTTGTTGTATGGCAAGATTTTGTTGTTCCCAAGTCCATGTTGCCTAAGTTGTACAGTCGGCCTAATAAGTAATGTCTCGGCACCAAGTATAATTTGATCAATAATTGGTATCTGCAATATCTAAACACAATGTCTTCATTTCAAGGGAGATATACAAACAAGTTCCTGCACTTAACCACCTTATTCAACATCTGACAGACATTAATACAGCACAGAGCGAGCCAAACGTACTAACAGCTGAGATATGACTTATTAGCGCCATCGTACCGTAGTGTCCCATTTTTTGTTTTTAAACTACAGTACAGTGTTCCCTGTTGTGAACCTGACAGAATACCCTGCATCGTGTGGTATTTGTAGCGCATCTATGATAGTGAGACATTTGGCCTTTATAACATCTTAACCCCTTCTGTACTCTCTAGGTCTATAATTATATTCTATCTAGATTTTGCAATTTTTTTTGAGTTTAAGAAGGATCTGTGATACTAAAAATAGTTAGATACTTTGAAGCTTGTTAATGGCTGGAGGCCCTTTTTCAACTGATTAAAATAGTCTATTAGTAGCCACAGTAAAGTTTAAAGCACAGCACGGTACTGAAAATGTTAACTAGAAACGCTATAGTAGTGTGCAAAGGCGAGCTTGTGTTAAGTGATGATCCTGTGGCTGTGAATTTTGGAAATGAGTCTTTGGAGCTGGTGAACAAGTTTTGTTACCTAGGAGATACCATCTCTGCCGGTGGTGGGGCCGAGGCTGCCACTGTTGCTAGAATTAGGTGTGGGTGGGGGAAGTTCAGAGAATTTATGCCAATCCTGACCATGAAAAGAATGCCTCTCCCCCTGAAGGGAAAGGTGTATGCCTCATGTGTTAGAAGCAGGGCTTAAAAACTAAATTATTTTTAAAACGGTTCGTTCCGATCAGAAACAGTATTATTAACGTTTCGTTTTTCGTTCCTCCTCCAAACATAACGTTCCTGAACCGGTTAGAAAGAAATGAAAACCGGTTAGAACGTTATTTTCAAACCATGTAGTGAATATGCTATTAGCCCTAATAAATAATAATGCCTATACATGACTACATTCTTCTATCTATCTATTGCCTGCCGCCGTGATCCCCGAAGGGGTGGCCACGAACGAACCGCCCCCATGCACCTCTGTCCCCAGTCAGTCGACGCCCCTCCCCCCAACCAGCACCGCCTTCGTTCGTATACTTCCTCACTCCATCCTTCCACCTCTCATTCGGTCTACCTCTCCCTCTCTGTCCCTCCACCTCGCTCTCGTACACCCTCTTAGTCATTCTCTCGCTTTCCATACGTTCCATAATTATGCCGAACCATCTCAAGTCATTCCTTTTCACACTTTCCAGCACATCTACCTCCACACCACACCTCCTTCTTACTTCCTCATTAGTCTGTCTATCCCTCCATGTAACTCAGCACGCACTTCTTAAGTAATTCATTTCCACTGCTCTCACTTTTGGTCTGAGTCTCAACCAACGTCCAGGCTTCACTTCCGTAAGTCAGTGTCGGGATTACCACACTGTCATGCAAGGACTTCTTCACTTCCATACTGACCACCCTATTTCTTGTTACTGCTTTCAGCGTTCCTACAACCCTCTTCCCCTGTTGTACCCTGTCCCGCACTTCTTCATCCATAGTCCCATCTTTACTCAACACACTGCCCAGATACTTAAAAGAGTTGACTATCTCCATAGCCTGACTGTTCAGCTTCACCTCACACTCTGTGACTTCACCCCTTTCGAAGACCATAACCTTGCTCTTCCCCGCATTTACCTTCAAATTCTGTTTTTCGCACACTGTTCCAAACTCATTTACCAGACATTCTTATAGATGGTAATAAAGCCATACATTTCATGGTACACAGTAACCATGCCAAAATCAAACCCTTATTGGTCGTAAGAACGATATTATTATACAACTTAAATAAGGCAACACATTTACATATACAAGACAGGAAGCGTAGTGTAGGAGTAGGCCTATGCAATCTAAGTTACCGTAAAGTAAAGACATGAATCACTAAATTATATATTAATATTATATTTGGCAAAAAAATATATTAATTCTTAATATCACCAACCCACTAATTAAATAAACCTAATCAATGAAATCATGTGGTACTGTACTCCAATGACTCAAACTTAGGACACTCACACCAAAATTTGGCGCACCTAACATTAGGCTATGAACATAGTTAATAGTGTAAGCACATACTCACGATATATTATCCATTTTCGAATACTGGATATTAATCTAAGCATGTTCTTAAACCCAACTGCAGTATCATAGATTCATAGCTCAATGATTGCACGAATGGAAGGTGTAATTGATGGGACCTTAACCACAAGGGAAGATCTCGCTAAGAATTACTCCTGAACCTGAATTAATTAGTAATATCACTGTTATGCCCTGATTTTCTACAGGTTTAACTGAGTGTAGGTGGGTTCGGCAGGACTGGGCTATGGGACTTCATGCACAGGACACAAATGAAAACAGTAGAGGGCATAAATAATAGCTGAGTAAATGGTTTATAATGCAGCTTTATTCTCCAAAAAATCACTGGTAGAATATTGGTTATATGTGAATTCGAAACAATGGCAAATTGGATAAGGCTGGTGTGTACTTCTGGACTTTTTTTAATCTCTTAGCACTGTTCGCGGATTTGGATAGAGTTCGTTCGCTTCCCACTTCCAACGTTCAGGAATAATTCTTCTGATCACCTGTCCTCAACGATACGTAGGCTATGCAAATCACTAGTTATCTTGAGCTGGTGTGTCGGGGGTTAACAGCGACTCCGTGGCCGTCCAAGTTGTCCGGTAGTGTAGAGAAGGTTTACAGTTGGGCTAATTTGTCTAGCCGTTGATGACGCGTCGTTATGGGACTCCTACTGAAAGCCTTAAATGCCTCTGTCATCGGCGTAGCCAGAGAAAACAGTGGATCGAAGTAACGTAAGACAGTCGGGAGAACGACTTTTCTTACTAATTCTGGCCTTATGGGAGGTTCAGACGTGCAAACGGCTTTTCGCCTTTCGGTCAAACAGACAATTGTTTACCCAGGAATCTTCTCGTCGAGTCTTCTCCTAAACTCGCGTAATCCCTTCTAACATAACCAGATCGTTCTACCTGGGACCGGTTATGAGTTATGATTGCTCTTAAGCCCAAAGTAGTGGCGAACCGGCTGACAATACGTTTATGAGACAATCAAAAAGAATTTATGAATCGGTTGTTGAAAGATATAATCTTGCCCCTGGTTTCCAGTTGCAACAATATATTTGTCAAGGATTGATTCACTCTCTCACGGATGCACTTGGATCGCGAACACCGAAAATCACTGTATATCCTGAGGACGGAGCTGGGTAATATATCCACAAATGCGGCACTTCCGTTACGTGGGTTATATCTTCCGTAACTGGTTTGTTTTTGGCGCAGGACTATATATGGAGGGGGGGGAGAGGGGGTTCCTTTGTCTAACTTTGGGATGTCGGAGGGGAATACAAGTTAATTTAATCCCTTGGTTGTTGTTGTTCCCTAAGCTGCCTGGCCGAACAGCCCCGAGTCCCTGAGGAAGGCCATGGCCACGATCGGGCTTTCCCACAGAGCTATCATTGAGTGTAGATTGTGTTGTTGGCGTAAGTGGTTGTGTGAAATGCAGTCTTCTATGATGTGTTTAATGGTATGGGGTGCTGTGTTACATCCCGGGCAGGCGTCGACCACGGAGTCATCCAGTCTCTTCTGATAGCTCAGGAGAGCTGGATGGTATCCGCATCTCAGCCTGGCCAGGTGGACTCTGTCCTCGTGAGGAAGGGAGGATTCGGAAGGATGGATTTCGGGAGGTCGTGCATGCAGCTGCGTGTTGTCTGTGAGTGAGTGGATGGATCGGCGAGAGATATGAGTATGGATGTGCTTCTGGAAGTTGGTTCGGGTGGGCATGTAAAATCAGTGAAAATAGGCTAGCCTAAACAGACCTCGGATGCGGAAATACCCTGAGCCGAACAGGCCAAGTGGGATATCTCTATTGGTCTAACTGGTAAGGTGCCTGCCTCACACCCAAGGGTCGAGAGTTCGTGCCCCCACCAGGGCATGATATTTTCGTGAGGCTATTTCCGCCTTTAACGAAGTTTAGGTGTGCTGGTTAAATTGTTCAGATGGTTGAGAGTAAGATCGGAGCTCCATAAATCCTCTTTCGGGTATGGTGTAAAAACCGACCCCCACAGGCAGGGAGGAGAGAGGACAATAATTGTACTCGCCTAATTGTAGTATACAGGATTTGAGCCTAAGCTTGTGTTGTCCTGTCTCTCTCTCTACATTTATCCAATTTTGCTTTAAAAGTTTGGATATTTCTTGCTCCCACCACCTCCCCATCCAACTTATTCTAACACTCAATGCTTCTATACGGGAAGCTGAACTTTCTTACATCAGACTTACATATAACTTTCCTCAACTTACAATCATGACCCCTGGTTTTTCCCTCGTCCCTCACCACAAAATCTCCCTTGTCGATCTTCTCAAAACCTTTCACACACTTAAACATCATGATCATGTCACCTCTCTCTCTCCTCTCCCTCAGCATTGGCAGCTTTAGCCTCTCCAATCTCTCTCCTCATAAGGCAGGTCTCTAAGGCTAGCTATCATCTTAGTGGCAACTCTCTGAACTCTTTCCAGTTTTTATTATGTTTTATAAGGTGTGGAGACCACACCACTGCTGCATACTCCAGTCTTGGTCGTATTATTGTCCCTATTATTTTGCTAACATCTCTTCATCTAAATAATTCAGAGCTATTCTCATGTTAGTCAACACTGCATAGGTTTCACCAGTTATTTTATTTATATGCTGTTCAGGTGACAAGCTGTCTGCCACAACTACCCCTAGGTCTTTTGCTTTCACAGCTTTACTAATTATTTCATCTCCTATTTTATATCCCCAAGGTCTATATTTACTTTTTCCCATCTCAAGAACCTGACACTTACTCGTGTTGAATTCCATTTTCCAAGTTTGACTCCACTCATATAACTTATCTAGGTCTCTCTGTAATTCTTCACAACTACTCCTACTTGTAATATGCTTCATTAATTTTGCATCATCAGCAAACATAGATATATATGAGCCTATTCCCATTTGAAGGTCGTTGATGAAAACGACCTCCTGTGTGTGATACCGTGTGCTGGGTGTTGTTTTGATATTTCTTGGTGTCTGTGGGTGTGTTGTTCAATCCCTTGGTTGAAGAGGGCAGCATTAAAGGTCTATTATAAAGTTAGCATGTAGGCCGCAATATGATTTACCTTTTTTCTGACATTTACTCTAAGACAAATTATTAATATGAGTTGAGAGGAGGATGTTGGGGAAATTAAAAAAACTAGTTTGTCCAGCGCCTTTGGACTCAAGCGGTAAGGCAGCCTACGTTAATATTATCTCTAGGATCCTCCTCTGAGCTAGCTGAAATGCTATTAGGAGCCTAAGACGGGTTAAGGGGGACTTGGGGGTTAGATAGGAACGGGATAGGAATAGGATTTAGGCTGGAATCGAAAAATTGGAGGTTGGTATGGGTTGTAAACACCCGGAGTTTCTAGCAAGAATTTGGTGGGCATGTAGGATGTCGGTAGTCCTACGCGAGGGGGAGATGCTGGGCCTCTTCGAGGGGAGGAAAGGGGGGATTAGCCTCGCGCGCATTAATTCACTGCCCCAGGTTGTAGGGGTGGTTAGTTATGTTAGGGGATAGTTAAAGGAGGTACCAAAATAGGTTTGTACTCTCTGCTTACGGAAGCTTGAGAAAATGACTTGCTCGGCACAAATTAACATCCGGATGGCGTCTTTTTTTAGAGGGTGTTATTAAGCTCGGGTTGGTATGGAAAGAAACGACAAAGTGGAAAAAAGGTTACAACTGAGCATGCTTGTTACTATGCAAAGTATTGGTGGATCAATGAGAGTTAACTTAGGAAATGTTGACATGCATGAAGGACGGTAGTTTGCAGTCGTTAATATAAAAGTACCGGTATAGAACCTGGTTGAATAACTCAAGTTCAAGTGTATAACTACTTAGGTGTTAGAAACAAATCCCGGAGCATGGGGTAATATACGTTTATCTTCTTAACCCGGCAACTGCTGGAAGACACTTAAGAGTTTCCCCGGGCGATTGCTGGAAGACTTAAGAGTCTGGGAAAAAAAAATATCCATTTAAAACCCAAAAAAAAAAAAAAAAAAAAAAAAAAATGTTTTGCCCCTGGGCCATGCCAAATATCACTCTTCCACCTCCCCTCCTTCCCCACTTTTCTCACCTCCTTCAGTTATCACCTATTTTCCCTGTTATTCCCTTATTCTGTGGTCTATTTTCGTGCTAACATTAGCGAGTTGGTAGCAGGGCGTTGTCATCACTGTTACCAAGCGTGGGAAAGAGCGAGAGAGAGACTATTGCGTAACAGTGTCTCTCCAGACAAGGGGAGGAGAGGAGGGGAGGGAGGTTGCCTCAGTCATACATTATGTAACTCCCGGCCTGTATCGCCGATTTTGACCATCCAAACGCTGTTTCCACTTGTTTTATTGATGTAACAGGTTAATACCTTTATAATCAACCTATAATAGGCGCATATGGATAAGTATTAATGCTATTTATGGTAAAATAACGATGTTAGTGATGGGAACAGCTCAAATACGTCAGCACAGGAGTGTGGTGCCTCATACCCCCGATGCGCACTTCTTAGGTTAAATGAAGAGAAAAACTAGGTGGCTTCCCTAGAGCTCTCTGGAGAGGATTGTATTCAGATTTGTCATAATTAATCATATAAAAGAACAGAGATACGAAAACAGAGTAGTGTGGACTGTGGACTAGAAGGGGTGACTGATTAGATGTATAATAGGTGTGGAAAGAGACGGAAAGGAGGAACACAATGGTGAAGGAAAAAAATACTTAACTTACGAAACAAAATGCATGTATAATTGACGGTATTAGTCGTCGTTAAAATAAAGCGAATGAACCCTGGTTGAAATGCACGGAATACGATTCGACATGGGCAGTGCCTCTGTGTCATATCCATATCGATCGGGCAATTTCTGGTTCATATAATATCCTAGGCACTAAAACGAAACAGCTGAGCTTGGGGTCGGTGGAGGTGACATTTTTATGGCCTATACCCTCTTTCAAGGGGGTAGGAGGGGGCATAGCCTCGCGCGCTTTACCCCTACGGTTCAGGTGGTGAGTGTGGTTTACTTAGGTTAGAGGATCGTGAACGAGATACCAGAATAGTTTTGCACTCTCTGTATACTGGGGTTCGAGTCAGAACTGACTCGGCACGGAATATAAAACATCCTGATGGGCGTCATGCGAGGGGAAGGTTTGTGAAGTTGGGTTGGTAGGCCTACGGGGAGAGGAAAAAGGACAGGGTGGCTCAAAAGGTTACCACTGGGCACGCGGTCACCAAGCAGAGTATTGTGGATAAAAGTTTTTCTTTAACTTAGGAATGGGTACATGCATGAGTGACATCGATCTATCTCATAATGGAGAGAGAGAGACTAGGTAGTTTTCCTGCACTTCTCTGGAGATGACCGTATGCAAATTGGTTATTATTAATTATATAAATCAACAGATATGGATTAGTACAAGCACAGGGTTAGGTTAGTTTTCTGTGGATCGGTGGCAAACATAGAAAAACGGGTTTTCATGGGGTAACAATTTGAGGCGGTTGTACCGAGTTTGACCCGTAGCCAAACTCACACAAAATTAATACGACGATATTGTCCGGCACGACAATTTCCTAAGCACAGACCAGCATACGAAATTGGGGATGGTCTGGGGCTTTCTTAATCAACACAGTCACCGTGGACACACACGACGCGGGTATTATGGTTTTAAAATGGTGATGGGCTGGTCTATCAGAGTGAGAACTGAGCGATCTCTGCCATACCCATAGCTTACTCCGACTGTTCCTTTTACTTATGTATTTCCTAGATCTCAAGTGACGGCGTCTTTTCCGTGGATTGACCTCCCAATCTACCAAGATTGGAAGCCAAAGCGTCACATTTTTCCTTTGCCCCTCAACTTTCTCTTCATAATTGCTGAGGGGCACAGGGCCCTGGGTGGGACTTTGGTTTCCCGGGCGTTTCCGCACCCTCCTCAGCTCCCCGCCATGGAGTGGCTTCGGTCACCCAGGCTTTATTGTGGTAGGCAGGGAGGGTTCTGTGGGGGCGCTCAGTTATGGCCTTGGCCTTGCTCGGGGCCTTGGGGCTGTTCGGCCAGGCAGCTTGGGGAACAACAACAACAACAACAACAACAACGTTGTCTAAAATTAGGAGGCAGGGTTGCTACATAATTAAATACATGGCTGACCTAATCACGATCTGATTGGTTTGAATGGAGACAAGGGTGTCTTTAGATCACCGTCGTACCTACACACTGAAAGTAACATATATAGTCTGCATGCATGGTTGGTACCTTCATTAAATACATACTTAGTCGGTACATCAAGAATGTTCATTGTTAAAGTAATGTGGTTTGTATATTAGAAGGCTGTGATTGAGAAGACGTATACATATGTGGAGTTATGTGGAAGGAAGAAAACCGAAGTTGGTGTGTTGTGTGAGTGTCTTGGATGTGGGAACATACTACTTGTGGTCGACGTGCCTTTGGGGCCTTTTGTTTTCCGGCCGTGTTGGGGTCGGTCCTTTGGTCCCGTCGTTTGAACCTAACATATTCGAAAGGTTGTGAGTATAACACCTTTGGTCGAAGTGTCTTTGGGATCTCTTGTTTTCCGGCCGTGTCGGCTTCCTTTGATCCTGTGGGTGCGTACTTCTCTTTCCGGCTGCTGGGTCCTTTCGTCCCCTGCCGGCTTCCGTTCTGGTTCTTGCGGAATTGTTACTGGGTTGTTGGTCGGAGGTTGGTGGGGGGCATTCCTTTTGGTGGTATTTTAATCACCAACCCACTAATTAAATAAACCTAATCATTGAAATCAATGACTACATGTGGTAGGCTACTCCAAGAACTCGAAACTGGCAACTCGATACTCATACCTCTCGTTCCCCGTGCAATACAGTAGTTGTAGGCGCCTCCCTTTTGAATAGAGAGAGAAAGAGAGAGAGAGATAGGGTACCGGTAAATCCTCCTTGAATTGAAGAATGCTTGCAGATATGAGATGTATTTAATTAAATCATTTGGCTACTGGAAGTGAAAATGGATTATTGACCAAATATGGCATGGAACGAAAAAATAACGTTTTTAACCGGTTACAGGGATTTTAAAATAACGTTTTTGCTCCGGAACAGTAAATATGATAACGTTTTCGTTTCCGTTTTTGTTCCGAGCATAATTTCGTTCGTTTCCGTTTTCGTTTTCGTTCCCTTAAATCGTTTCCAAGCCCTGGTTAGAAGTGCAATGACGTATGCCTCAGAAACATGGGCCGTTAAAGTAGAGGATGTCAACAGAATAGAGCGTAATAAGATGAGAATGGTGAGATGGATGTGTGGGGCCAGGCTACAGGATAGAATAACAAATGTTGAGCTGAGGAGACGTTTAGGTATAAAGAGTATTAGCGAGGTGATGCGTAGTGCGCAGTGGCGGTATCGTAACCAATGAGGTTTAGTTTTCCGAGTGACGTATCTGCTACTGCTGAAGGCCCAAAACATGGTTAAAGTTTTCAATTTCATCTTTGCCTAGTACTTGCGACACCTCGGTTGGGTTACCTTCTTAGGAAGGTAATCAAGTCGTACCCCACCTGCTCGTGGTGACCTCGCAAACACCCATTTCTATTTATTTTTTCCATTTATTCTTTTTTCAAGATAGGGCGACACAAACGGGGGCGGCGCTACCTGGGTTTATCCCAGGTAGTAGTTTAATTTTACTGTAATTTTATTAAGTGTTTTGTATATTTTTAACTGTAGGCTACATAAATATAAACAATGGCCGGCCAAGGCAAACGGAGGCAGAGTTTATTGGGAGATGAAGAGAGCTATGAATTTGAGGGATTTCTGGCAGAGGGTAATGAAGTGGAGGATCAATTGACTGTGGTGAAGAGACAGATGATGGGTCTGTTAAGATGGAAGGGAGTTATGGAGAATTGGAGGAGAGATATAGGTGTGAAGGTGGAGTCACTGACAGAAATATGTGGAGCCAGTTCAGTAGCAACTGCAGATGGGCCATTAATTGCTAACCTACTATGGGTTTCAGAGGCCGTGTTACATGGTTTTTCGGGAATAACTTATTAACACAAATTTGGATTAGTATGATATTTTGACACAGCTTTATTCACACCCTGCCCTAATTTTCGCCAATATCGTGCATTACCAAAAGTGTAGAATTAAGGTACTTGTCCCTGTGTCATGAGGTTAAAGTCGCACCTGGATGATGATGGAACGAACAAGGTTAGTCACCCCCCCCCCATCTCTCTTTCTTTCCCTCTCGCTCTCTCTCTCTCTCTCTCTTCTCTCTCTCTCTCTCTCGCTCTCTTCTCTCTCTCTCTCTCTCTTCTCTCTCCTCTTTCTCTCTCTCTCTCTCTCTCTCTGTCTTCTCTCTCTCTCCTCTCTCTCTCTCTCTCCTCTCTCTCTCTCTCTCTCTCTCTCTCTCTCTCTCCCTGCACATGGAAACTACGGCCACTGGCGCATGCATTATAAAAATGAGGCATGCAAATGTGTTAATTTTATATTTATATTGTATATGACATAACGTGAATGTAAGGACAAGAGTATGGTAGGGTGCTGGTATATACGACGTGTATCATCGATGAGCAATGGTTCGGTTGTTCCGGGTGTTGTGTGTTTTCGTCGGGTGCCACGGGCTTTCTGTACGGCAGCAGTCTTTACAGTCAGACATACGTGACATTGGCTCCAGCAAGGCAAATTATGGCACCATGTGGCGTCATGTCCGCGTGGTAAGACGCATTTGTCATGCGTCTTTACTACATATACAGCAGGGAAAAGCGCCAATCGGCGTGTCCAATCATTTGTCCACCTTCATGTCTCCGCTTCCTTTCGTTGTATAAAATGACCTATTAATAAAACCTGGCCACACTCACCCCTCCACATTCCTATAAACTTTGTAAATGTCCCATTGTCCCACCCTTCTCCTCCGTGTTTTTTGGTATTGTTTGTTTATTGTCGGCAGCATCTTCCTCAACGTACATCACTCATAACAATTCATGGACCTCACATTTCTAATTATGGAAGTATTCTCTACAAACGGATTTACGAATATGATTTTCTATACATCAATTACGAACCTACATATACCATTGATTGTAAAGCAGTCCCAGCCAATAATCAACCCAGATAGTAATTGCATAACGAAAATCGTACCGGTCCACCATTTTGTATAAGTGACTGTACTTACTTACCCTACACTACCCTTCCCCCACAACATTTTCCCATCCTCCACCCTTCCCACCCGTAATTAATGACCAAGCGTCAACTGCCCCATCCCACCTGACATCCAACACAACCTGACGATACGATGACCATATTACACCTTACAGTAGATGCATATCATGCCAACACAAAACCACACAACACCTGGAAACCACCAAACCACTGCTCTTCCATCACACGCTCGTTTTATACCCACCACCCTACCCTACTGTTACCCTTGCAGTCAGTTTGTCACTATCCTATTAATATAAATTACACATTTTGCATGCCTCACTTTTATATGTATAATGAATGCGCCAGTGGCTGTAGTTCCATGTGTGAGAGAGAGAGGGAGAGGGAAAGAGAGAGAGAGAGGGAGAGGGAAAGAAAGAGAGATGGGAGGTGACTAACCTTGTTCGTTTCCTCATCATCCAGGTGTGACCAGGTGCGACTTTAACCTCATGACACAGGGACAAGTACCTTAATTCTACACTTTTGGTAATGCACGATATTGGCGAAAATTAGGGCTGTGTCAAAATATCATACTAATCCAAATTTGTGTTAATAAGTTATTCCCGAAAAACCATGTAACACGGCCTCTGAAACCCATAGTAGATGCTGTGATAAGGAAAGTAGATGAGCTGGAGGCAGAGAACATGGCACTCAAGGAGCAGCTAAAGGAGTATGAGGGCCATTTAAGTGAGAAAGTAAAGGGAGTAATAAGTGAGGAGAAAAATGAGTGGACAAGGGTGGGGAATGCTAAGGTGGATGCATTGGAAGAAATCATGAAGGAGCAGGTGGAAGAGAGAAAAAGAGAAAAGAGAGTTTGAGAAGAATGTAGTGCAGGTTTTGAAGAGCAAGGAAAGGTAGTGAGGGAAACAGTAGATAGAGGTAAAAGCATAATAATTTTTGGAGACATTGAAGAACATTTAGCAGATATGAGGGAAAGAAGGGGAAGGGATGAGGTCAAAGTAAAGAAAATATTGGAGTGTCTAGACGAAGGCTGTGATTGGGGGAAAGAACTGGACGAAGTAAGACGGCTAGGAAGATATAAAAAAGGTGAGATGAGACCGATAAAAGCAGAGTTTAAATCTAGGTCAGTGGTTGAAGCATTAACCATTGTAAGCTGGAGGCTAAATAGTTGTACTGGAATGAAACATATTAGGGTGAAAAAGGACTTAAGCATAGAGGAAAGGGAAAGTTGAGAGAAGTTCAAGCAAGGGCTGACGATGAAAATCGAAAATTGTCAGATGAGGAGAAAAGGATTTTTTTTTGGAGAGTAAAGGAAGGGAAACTAAGAAGTACACTCAGAGTCAGAAAGAACGGAAAATACGAGGAGAAATGAACAAGGAGACAGTGAGTCAGGTAGTGGATCAAATCGGGGACAAGGAGATAGTGAGGGAGGAGCAGGAGATAGAGACAGTGAGTCAGGTAGTGGATCAAACCGAAGACAGAGAGATGGTGAGGGAGGAGCAGGGGATGGAGACGGTGAGTCAGGTAGTGGATCAGCCCGAGGACGGAGAGATGGTGAGGGAGGGCGGGAGATTGTGGGGGGGGGGGGGGGGGAGAATAGAACTAGCAGGGAATGTGGAGGTAGGTCAGGGAAGGGATGGAGGAGGAGGTGAACCTGATAGGGGCAGGGAGGGAAGAGAAACAAGGAGGAGGATTCCAATATACTGCCTACTACACTAATATAGATGGAATAAACAGTAAAAAGGTATAGAATTGGATGATATATTAAGAAAGGATCAACCACAGATAGTCTGTTTGACGGAGACAAAGATGAACCAGGACTTTGACAGCAATATAGTGTTTAGTGAAGGATATAATATATGGAGATATGATAGAAAGGGAAAAAGGGGAGGTGGAGTAGCAGTATTAGTTAAGAACCCTATGACAGCAAAGCAAGTGGAGTTAAATAATGACAAGGCAGAAATAATGGCAGTTGAACTCAATGATATAGAAGGAAAAAAGCTAGACATAGCAGTAGCTTACATGCCACCAAAGACCAGAGCATGGAGGGAGTTGGAGTTTGAGGAGATGGTCGAGGATATGATTCAGTCGTTGAGAATATTGCTTTTAAGGAAGAATCGATTGATCTTGGTAGGAGATTTCAACTGTAGTGAGGTTGATTGGGAATCGGGAGATGCAGGGCCAAACAGAGATCTTGGGGAAGTCGGCTAGTGGAGTTGGTTACGGAAAATGTACTTGCACAACATGTGAAGGAAAATACAAGAATGAGGGGTAATAACGAACCTTCTAAACTCAATCTGATTTTTACAAAGGATCCTCACAAAATTAGGGATATAAACTATCTATGTCCTGTAGGTAAAAGTGATCACCTATTACTAAAATGGAAGTTGACCTCGAGTAATGCCAATAGATTAGACAATAGCTACATAAATGACAGATTCAATTATAGTAAAGCTGATTATGTATCCTTGAAAAGATATTTAGAGGGAGTAGATTGGGATCTTATTTTGAAGGAACAGGACGTACAAGGTAAATATAGTAGATTCCTTGAAATTTATAGAGTAGGAACCAATCTGTTTGTCCCAAGATATAAAACTGGAAATTTTACTAAGCAGAAAGATTGGTTTAATTTGAAATGCAAAAGAGCTTTGGGTAGGCGTGATGCAGCTTGGGCTAGATTAAGAAGAAGGAACACTGAGAGTAATCGGAATAAATATAAACAGGAGAGGAATAGATATGTTAACATAATTAGGCAAGTTAAAATGAACTATGAGAAGAACATAGTAAATAAATGTGAAAGTGACCCTAGATTATTTTATAAATATATAAACAGTAAGTTGAAGGTAAAGAAACAAATGACTAAATTAAGAGTTGATGCTAGGACGTATGAAAATGTATCGGACATGTGCGAGGTAATGAATAACAAATTGGGGTCAGTTTTTACTAGAGAGGAAGGTTTTGACGAACCACAGGCGGGAGTACTGGAGAGTGGTCTTAGTAAGATTGAAATAACTAGAGATGAGCTGTTATCTGCGATGAGAGGACTTGAAGTAAGGAAAGCTATGGGACCGGATGAAGTGTCTGCCTGTGTTTTAAAGGAGTGTGCAGAGCAATTAGTGGAGCCAGTGAGGGACATAATTCAAGCTTCCTTAGATAAAGGACAGGTTCCTGTTGAATGGAAAAGAGCTAATATCATTCCGATATACAAGAATGGAAACCCTGAGGACCCTCTAAACTATAGACCAGTTTCATTTACTAGTATTGTATGCAAGATTTGTGAAAGCTAATTAGGAAGAGATGGATGAAAATGTTGGAGAGAAAGAAGATAATAACCCCAAAGCAATTTGGATTCAGAGAAGGGACATCTTGTGTTACCAGTTTGCTATGTTATTACAGTAGGGTGATAGATGTACTCCAAGAAAGAGGCGGATGGGTGGACTGCGTCTACTTAGACCTTTCCAAAGCATTCGATAAGGTACCACATAAGAGATTGTTATCTAAGCTTGAGACGCTAGGATGTGTTAGGGGGAGTTTGCTGAAATGGATGGAGAGCTATTTAACAGATAGGGAAATGAGGACCAACATTAGAGGAACTTACTCATCGTGGCGGAAAGTTGAGAGTGGTGTGCCGCAGGGATCTGTGTTGGCACCTCTCATGTTCCTTATGTACGTGAATGACCTGCCGATAGGCATAAACTCCTACATGTCAATGTTTGCAGATGACGTAAAAATTATGAGACAAATAACAAATAAAATTAGTTGTGAGGAGCTGCAAGGGGGACCGTTTTTTGGACTTTAAAAGTCCTCTGTAGCCCAAACTATAAGTCCTAGGGAATTCTACTTGGTGCCATTCGATTTTTTCTCGCCGAGCTGCTTCTAGACATGGTCTTAGATATCATTTTCGCCCAGCCATTCGGCCAGAATCGAAAAAAAAAATCTCAAAAAACCTTGGGTTTAAGCCCAGGCAAATCTGTGATTTTGGTCGAATTTTGACTTGTCAATATTATTACATATTTGGATTCGTCTCGCCGTTGCGGATTCAACGGTATATTTTGTTTTTAATTTTGAAGTATTTTTAGGCCCCCTAGGCCTATTTTAAAGTTTAAAAACTCCATAGACGAGTTATTTATGAACGGATTTTGTTTAAATTTATACCATAAGTACACTTTGGCAAGCTGAATCGAATGGCGCAAACAGAATTAAAATCGGACCATTAGTTTAGGATTTCGATTTTGACTGGGCTTCCTGGAGGGCCCAGGGGACCGTTTTTTGGACTTTAAAAGTCCTCTGTAGCCCAAACTATAAGTCCTAGGGAATTCTACTTGGTGCCATTCGATTTTTCTCGCCGAGCTGCTTCTAGACATGGTCTTCGATATCATTTTCGCCCAGCCATTCGGCCAGAATCGAAAAAAATAATCTCAAAAAACCTTGGGTTTAAGCCCAGGCAAATCTGTGATTTTGGTCGAATTTTGACTTGTCAATATTATTACATATTTGGATTCGTCTCGCCGTTGCGGATTCAACGGTATATTTTGTTTTTAATTTTGAAGTATTTTTAGGCCCCCTAGGCCTATTTTAAAGTTTAAAAACTCCATAGACGAGTTATTTATGAACGGATTTTGTTTAAATTTATACCATAAGTACACTTTGGCAAGCTGAATCGAATGGCGCAAACAGAATTAAAATCGGACCATTAGTTTAGGATTTCGATTTTGACTGGGCTTCCTGGAGGGCCCAGGGGACCGTTTTTTTTGGACTTTAAAAGTCCTCTGTAGCCCAAACTATAAGTCCTAGGGAATTCTACTTGGTGCCATTCGATTTTTCTCGCCGAGCTGCTTCTAGACATGGTCTTCGATATCATTTTCGCCCAGCCATTCGGCCAGAATCGAAAAAAATAATCTCAAAAAACCTTGGGCAAATCTGTGATTTTGGTCGAATTTTGACTTGTCAATATTATTACATATTTGGATTCGTCTCGCCGTTGCGGATTCAACGGTATATTTTGTTTTTAATTTTGAAGTATTTTTAGGCCCCCTAGGCCTATTTTAAAGTTTAAAAACTCCATAGACGAGTTATTTATGAACGGATTTTGTTTAAATTTATACCATAAGTACACTTTGGCAAGCTGAATCGAATGGCGCAAACAGAATTAAAATCGGACCATTAGTTTAGGATTTCGATTTTGACTGGGCTTCCTGGAGGGCCCAGGGGATCGTTTTTTGGACTTTAAAAGTCCTCTGTAGCCCAAACTATAAGTCCTACGGAATTCTACTTGGTGCCATTCGATTTTTCTCGCCGAGCTGCTTCTAGACATGGTCTTAGATATCATTTTCGCCCAGCCATTCGGCCAGAATCGAAAAAAAAAATCTCAAAAAACCTTGGGTTTAAGCCCAGGCAAATCTGTGATTTTGGTCGAATTTTGACTTGTCAATATTATTACATATTTAGATTCGTCTCGCCGTTGCGGATTCAACGGTATAATTTTGTTTTAATTTTGAAGTATTTTTAGGCCCCCTAGGCCTATTTTAAAGTTTAAAAACTCCATAGACGAGTTATTTATGAACGGATTTTGTTTAAATTGATACCATAAGTACACTTTGGCAAGCTGAATCGAATGGCGCAAACAGAATTAAAATCGGACCATTAGTTTAGGATTTCGATTTTGACTGGGCTTCCTGGAGGGCCCAGGGGACCGTTTTTTTGGACTTTAAAAGTCCTCTGTAGCCCAAACTATAGGTCCTAGGGAATTCTACTTGGTGCCATTCGATTTTTCTCGCCGAGCTGCTTCTAGACATGGTCTTCGATATCATTTTCGCCCAACCATTCGGCCAGAATCGAAAAAAAAATCTCAAAAAACCTTGGGTTTAAGCCCAGGCAAATCTGTGATTTTGGTCGAATTTTGACTTGTCAATATTATTACATATTTGGATTCGTCTCGCCGTTGCGGATTCAACGGTATATTTTGTTTTTAATTTTGAAGTATTTTTAGGCCCCCTAGGCCTATTTTAAAGTTTAAAAACTCCATAGACGAGTTATTTATGAACGGATTTTGTTTAAATTTATACCATAAGTACACTTTGGCAAGCTGAATCGAATGGCGCAAACAGAATTAAAATCGGACCATTAGTTTAGGATTTCGATTTTGACTGGGCTTCCTGGAGGGCCCAGGGGACCGTTTTTTGGACTTTAAAAGTCCTCTGTAGCCCAAACTATAAGTCCTAGGGAATTCTACTTGGTGCCATTCGATTTTTCTCGCCGAGCTGCTTCTAGACATGGTCTTAGATATCATTTTCGCCCAGCCATTCGGCCAGAATCGAAAAAAAAAATCTCAAAAAACCTTGGGTTTAAGCCCAGGCAAATCTGTGATTTTGGTCGAATTTTGACTTGTCAATATTATTACATATTTAGATTCGTCTCGCCGTTGCGGATTCAACGGTATATTTTGTTTTTAATTTTGAAGTATTTTTAGGCCCCCTAGGCCTATTTTAAAGTTTAAAAACTCCATAGACGAGTTATTTATGAACGGATTTTGTTTAAATTGATACCATAAGTACACTTTGGCAAGCTGAATCGAATGGCGCAAACAGAATTAAAATCGGACCATTAGTTTAGGATTTCGATTTTGACTGGGCTTCCTGGAGGGCCCAGGGGACCGTTTTTTGGACTTTAAAAGTCCTCTGTAGCCCAAACTATAAGTCCTAGGGAATTCTACTTGGTGCCATTCGATTTTTCTCGCCGAGCTGCTTCTAGACATGGTCTTAGATATCATTTTCGCCCAGCCATTCGGCCAGAATCGAACAAAAAATCTCAAAAAACCTTGGGTTTAAGCCCAGGCAAATCTGTGATTTTGGTCGAATTTTGACTTGTCAATATTATTACATATTTAGATTCGTCTCGCCGTTGCGGATTCAACGGTATATTTTGTTTTTAATTTTGAAGTATTTTTAGGCCCCCTAGGCCTATTTTAAAGTTTAAAAACTCCATAGACGAGTTATTTATGAACGGATTTTGTTTAAATTTATACCATAAGTACACTTTGGCAAGCTGAATCGAATGGCGCAAACAGAATTAAAATCGGACCATTAGTTTAGGATTTCGATTTTGACTGGGCTTCCTGGAGGGCCCAGGGGACCGTTTTTTGGACTTTAAAAGTCCTCTGTAGCCCAAACTATAAGTCCTACGGAATTCTACTTGGTGCCATTCGATTTTTCTCGCCGAGCTGCTTCTAGACATGGTCTTCGATATCATTTTCGCCCAGCCATTCGGCCAGAATCGAAAAAAAAATCTCAAAAAACCTTGGGTTTAAGCCCAGGCAAATCTGTGATTTTGGTCGAATTTTGACTTGTCAATATTATTACATATTTGGATTCGTCTCGCCGTTGCGGATTCAACGGTATATTTTGTTTTTAATTTTGAAGTATTTTTAGGCCCCCTAGGCCTATTTTAAAGTTTAAAAACTCCATAGACGAGTTATTTATGAACGGATTTTGTTTAAATTGATACCATTAGTACACTTTGGCAAGCTGAATCGAATGGCGCAAACAGAATTAAAATCGGACCATTAGTTTAGGATTTCGATTTTGACTGGGCTTCCTGGAGGGCCCAGGGGACCGTTTTTTGGACTTTAAAAGTCCTCTGTAGCCCAAACTATAGGTCCTAGGGAATTCTACTTGGTGCCATTCGATTTTTCTCGCCGAGCTGCTTCTAGACATGGTCTTCGATATCATTTTCGCCCAGCCATTCGGCCAGAATCGAAAAAAAAAATCTCAAAAAACCTTGGGTTTTTGCCCAGGCAAATCTGTGATTTTGGTCGAATTTTGACTTGTCAATATTATTACATATTTAGATTCGTCTCGCCGTTGCGGATTCAACGGTATATTTTGTTTTTAATTTTGAAGTATTTTTAGGCCCCCTAGGCCTATTTTAAAGTTTAAAAACTCCATAGACGAGTTATTTATGAACGGATTTTGTTTAAATTTATACCATAAGTACACTTTGGCAAGCTGAATCGAATGGCGCAAACAGAATTAAAATCGGACCATTAGTTTAGGATTTCGATTTTGACTGGGCTTCCTGGAGGGCCCAGGGGACCGTTTTTTGGACTTTAAAAGTCCTCTGTAGCCCAAACTATAAGTCCTACGGAATTCTACTTGGTGCCATTCGATTTTTCTCGCCGAGCTGCTTCTAGACATGGTCTTAGATATCATTTTCGCCCAGCCATTCGGCCAGAATCGAAAAAAATAATCTCAAAAAACCTTGGGTTTAAGCCCAGGCAAATCTGTGATTTTGGTCGAATTTTGACTTGTCAATATTATTACATATTTAGATTCGTCTCGCCGTTGCGGATTCAACGGTATATTTTGTTTTTAATTTTGAAGTATTTTTAGGCCCCCTAGGCCTATTTTAAAGTTTAAAAACTCCATAGACGAGTTATTTATGAACGGATTTTGTTTAAATTGATACCATAAGTACACTTTGGCAAGCTGAATCGAATGGCGCAAACAGAATTAAAATCGGACCATTAGTTTAGGATTTCGATTTTGACTGGGCTTCCTGGAGGGCCCAGGGGACCGTTTTTTGGACTTTAAAAGTCCTCTGTAGCCCAAACTATAAGTCCTACGGAATTCTACTTGGTGCCATTCGATTTTTCTCGCCGAGCTGCTTCTAGACATGGTCTTCGATATCATTTTCGCCCAGCCATTCGGCCAGAATCGAAAAAAATAATCTAAAAAAACCTTGGGTTTTTGCCCAGGCAAATCTGTGATTTTGGTCGAATTTTGACTTGTCAATATTATTACATATTTGGATTCGTCTCGCCGTTGCGGATTCAACGGTATATTTTGTTTTTAATTTTGAAGTATTTTTAGGCCCCCTAGGCCTATTTTAAAGTTTAAAAACTCCATAGACGAGTTATTTATGAACGGATTTTGTTTAAATTTATACCATAAGTACACTTTGGCAAGCTGAATCGAATCGCGCAAACAGAATTAAAATCGGACCATTAGTTTAGGATTTCGATTTTGACTGGGCTTCCTGGAGGGCCCAGGGGACCGTTTTTGGACTTTAAAAGTCCTCTGTAGCCCAAACTATAAGTCCTAGGGAATTCTACTTGGTGCCATTCGATTTTTCTCGCCGAGCTGCTTCTAGACATGGTCTTAGATATCATTTTCGCCCAGCCATTCGGCCAGAATCGAAAAAAAAAATCTCAAAAAACCTTGGGTTTAAGCCCAGGCAAATCTGTGATTTTGGTCGAATTTTGACTTGTCAATATTATTACATATTTAGATTCGTCTCGCCGTTGCGGATTCAACGGTATATTTTGTTTTTAATTTTGAAGTATTTTTAGGCCCCCTAGGCCTATTTTAAAGTTTAAAAACTCCATAGACGAGTTATTTATGAACGGATTTTGTTTAAATTTATACCATAAGTACACTTTGGCAAGCTGAATCGAATGGCGCAAACAGAATTAAAATCGGACCATTAGTTTAGGATTTCGATTTTGACTGGGCTTCCTGGAGGGCCCAGGGGACCGTTTTTTGGACTTTAAAAGTCCTCTGTAGCCCAAACTATAAGTCCTAGGGAATTCTACTTGGTGCCATTCGATTTTTCTCGCCGAGCTGCTTCTAGACATGGTCTTAGATATCATTTTCGCCCAGCCATTCGGCCAGAATCGAAAAAAAAAATCTCAAAAAACCTTGGGTTTAAGCCCAGGCAAATCTGTGATTTTGGTCGAATTTTGACTTGTCAATATTATTACATATTTAGATTCGTCTCGCCGTTGCGGATTCAACGGTATATTTTGTTTTTAATTTTGAAGTATTTTTAGGCCCCCTAGGCCTATTTTAAAGTTTAAAAACTCCATAGACGAGTTATTTATGAACGGATTTTGTTTAAATTTATACCATAAGTACACTTTGGCAAGCTGAATCGAATGGCGCAAACAGAATTAAAATCGGACCATTAGTTTAGGATTTCGATTTTGACTGGGCTTCCTGGAGGGCCCAGGGGACCGTTTTTTGGACTTTAAAAGTCCTCTGTAGCCCAAACTATAGGTCCTAGGGAATTCTACTTGGTGCCATTCGATTTTTCTCGCCGAGCTGCTTCTAGACATGGTCTTCGATATCATTTTCGCCCAGCCATTCGGCCAGAATCGAACAAAAAAATCTCAAAAAACCTTGGGTTTAAGCCCAGGCAAATCTGTGATTTTGGTCGAATTTTGACTTGTCAATATTATTACATATTTAGATTCGTCTCGCCGTTGCGGATTCAACGGTATATTTTGTTTTTAATTTTGAAGTATTTTTAGGCCCCCTAGGCCTATTTTAAAGTTTAAAAACTCCATAGACGAGTTATTTATGAACGGATTTTGTTTAAATTTATACCATAAGTACACTTTGGCAAGCTGAATCGAATGGCGCAAACAGAATTAAAATCGGACCATTAGTTTAGGATTTCGATTCGGCTTGGCCTTCCTGGAGTGACCAGGGGACCGTTTTTTGGACTTTAAAAGTCCTCTGTAGCCCAAACTATAAGTCCTACGGAATTCTACTTGGTGCCATTCGATTTTTCTCGCCGAGCTGCTTCTAGACATGGTCTTCGATATCATTTTCGCCCAGCCATTCGGCCAGAATCGAAAAAAAAATCTCAAAAAACCTTGGGTTTAAGCCCAGGCAAATCTGTGATTTTGGTCGAATTTTGACTTGTCAATATTATTACATATTTAGATTCGTCTCGCCGTTGCGGATTCAACGGTATATTTTGTTTTTAATTTTGAAGTATTTTTAGGCCCCCTAGGCCTATTTTAAAGTTTAAAAACTCCATAGACGAGTTATTTATGAACGGATTTTGTTTAAATTTATACCATAAGTACACTTTGGCAAGCTGAATCGAATGGCGCAAACAGAATTAAAATCGGACCATTAGTTTAGGATTTCGATTTTGACTGGGCTTCCTGGAGGGCCCAGGGGACCGTTTTTTGGACTTTAAAAGTCCTCTGTAGCCCAAACTATAAGTCCTAGGGAATTCTACTTGGTGCCATTCGATTTTTCTCGCCGAGCTGCTTCTAGACATGGTCTTAGATATCATTTTCGCCCAGCCATTCGGCCAGAATCGAAAAAAAAAATCTCAAAAAACCTTGGGTTTAAGCCCAGGCAAATCTGTGATTTTGGTCGAATTTTGACTTGTCAATATTATTACATATTTAGATTCGTCTCGCCGTTGCGGATTCAACGGTATATTTTGTTTTTAATTTTGAAGTATTTTTAGGCCCCCTAGGCCTATTTTAAAGTTTAAAAACTCCATAGACGAGTTATTTATGAACGGATTTTGTTTAAATTTATACCATAAGTACACTTTGGCAAGCTGAATCGAATGGCGCAACAGAATTAAAATCGGACCATTAGTTTAGGATTTCGATTTTGACTGGGCTTCCTGGAGGGCCCAGGGGATCGTTTTTTGGACTTTAAAAGTCCTCTGTAGCCCAAACTATAAGTCCTACGGAATTCTACTTGGTGCCATTCGATTTTTCTCGCCGAGCTGCTTCTAGACATGGTCTTAGATATCATTTTCGCCCAGCCATTCGGCCAGAATCGAAAAAAATAATCTCAAAAAACCTTGGGTTTAAGCCCAGGCAAATCTGTGATTTTGGTCGAATTTTGACTTGTCAATATTATTACATATATAGATTCGTCTCGCCGTTGCGGCCGCAACGGTAAATTATTTGTTTTTAATTTTGACCAATTTTTAGGCCCCCTAGGCCTATTTTAAAGTTTAAAAACTCCATAGACGAGTTATTTATGAACGGATTTTGTTTAAATTTATACCATAAGTACACTTTGGCAAGCTGAATCGAATGGCGCAAACAGAATTAAAATCGGACCATTAGTTTAGGATTTCGATTTTGACTGGGCTTCCTGGAGGGCCCAGGGGACCGTTTTTGGACTTTAAAAGTCCTCTGTAGCCCAAACTATAAGTCCTACGGAATTCTACTTGGTGCCATTCGATTTTTCTCGCCGAGCTGCTTCTAGACATGGTCTTCGATATCATTTTCGCCCAGCCATTCGGCCAGAATCGAAAAAAAAAATCTCAAAAAACCTTGGGTTTAAGCCCAGGCAAATCTGTGATTTTGGTCGAATTTTGACTTGTCAATATTATTACATATTTAGATTCGTCTCGCCGTTGCGGATTCAACGGTATATTTTTTTTTAATTTTGAAGTATTTTTAGGCCCCCTAGGCCTATTTTAAAGTTTAAAAACTCCATAGACGAGTTATTTATGAACGGATTTTGTTTAAATTTATACCATAAGTACACTTTGGCAAGCTGAATCGAATGGCGCAAACAGAATTAAAATCGGACCATTAGTTTAGGATTTCGATTTTGACTGGGCTTCCTGGAGGGCCCAGGGGACCGTTTTTTGGACTTTAAAAGTCCTCTGTAGCCCAAACTATAAGTCCTAGGGAATTCTACTTGGTGCCATTCGATTTTTCTCGCCGAGCTGCTTCTAGACATGGTCTTAGATATCATTTTCGCCCAGCCATTCGGCCAGAATCGAAAAAAAAAATCTCAAAAAACCTTGGGTTTAAGCCCAGGCAAATCTGTGATTTTGGTCGAATTTTGACTTGTCAATATTATTACATATTTAGATTCGTCTCGCCGTTGCGGATTCAACGGTATATTTTGTTTTTAATTTTGAAGTATTTTTAGGCCCCTAGGCCTATTTTAAAGTTTAAAAACTCCATAGACGAGTTATTTATGAACGGATTTTGTTTAAATTTATACCATAAGTACACTTTGGCAAGCTGAATCGAATGGCGCAAACAGAATTAAAATCGGACCATTAGTTTAGGATTTCGATTTTGACTGGGCTTCCTGGAGGGCCCAGGGGATCGTTTTTTGGACTTTAAAAGTCCTCTGTAGCCCAAACTATAAGTCCTACGGAATTCTACTTGGTGCCATTCGATTTTTCTCGCCGAGCTGCTTCTAGACATGGTCTTAGATATCATTTTCGCCCAGCCATTCGGCCAGAATCGAAAAAAATAATCTCAAAAAACCTTGGGTTTAAGCCCAGGCAAATCTGTGATTTTGGTCGAATTTTGACTTGTCAATATTATTACATATTTAGATTCGTCTCGCCGTTGCGGATTCAACGGTATATTTTGTTTTTAATTTTGAAGTATTTTTAGGCCCCCTAGGCCTATTTTAAAGTTTAAAAACTCCATAGACGAGTTATTTATGAACGGATTTTGTTTAAATTTATACCATAAGTACACTTTGGCAAGCTGAATCGAATGGCGCAAACAGAATTAAAATCGGACCATTAGTTTAGGATTTCGATTTTGACTGGGCTTCCTGGAGGGCCCAGGGGACCGTTTTTTGGACTTTAAAAGTCCTCTGTAGCCCAAACTATAAGTCCTACGGAATTCTACTTGGTGCCATTCGATTTTTCTCGCCGAGCTGCTTCTAGACATGGTCTTCGATATCATTTTCGCCCAGCCATTCGGCCAGAATCGAAAAAAATAATCTCAAAAAACCTTGGGTTTAAGCCCAGGCAAATCTGTGATTTTGGTCGAATTTTGACTTGTCAATATTATTACATATTTGGATTCGTCTCGCCGTTGCGGATTCAACGGTATATTTTGTTTTTAATTTTGAAGTATTTTTAGGCCCCCTAGGCCTATTTTAAAGTTTAAAAACTCCATAGACGAGTTATTTATGAACGGATTTTGTTTAAATTTATACCATAAGTACACTTTGGCAAGCTGAATCGAATCGCGCAAACAGAATTAAAATCGGACCATTAGTTTAGGATTTCGATTTTGACTGGGCTTCCTGGAGGGCCCAGGGGACCGTTTTTTGGACTTTAAAAGTCCTCTGTAGCCCAAACTATAAGTCCTAGGGAATTCTACTTGGTGCCATTCGATTTTTCTCGCCGAGCTGCTTCTAGACATGGTCTTAGATATCATTTTCGCCCAGCCATTCGGCCAGAATCGAAAAAAAAAATCTCAAAAAACCTTGGGTTTAAGCCCAGGCAAATCTGTGATTTTGGTCGAATTTTGACTTGTCAATATTATTACATATTTAGATTCGTCTCGCCGTTGCGGATTCAACGGTATATTTTGTTTTTAATTTTGAAGTATTTTTAGGCCCCCTAGGCCTATTTTAAAGTTTAAAAACTCCATAGACGAGTTATTTATGAACGGATTTTGTTTAAATTGATACCATAAGTACACTTTGGCAAGCTGAATCGAATGGCGCAAACAGAATTAAAATCGGACCATTAGTTTAGGATTTCGATTTTGACTGGGCTTCCTGGAGGGCCCAGGGGACCGTTTTTTGGACTTTAAAAGTCCTCTGTAGCCCAAACTATAGGTCCTAGGGAATTCTACTTGGTGCCATTCGATTTTTCTCGCCGAGCTGCTTCTAGACATGGTCTTCGATATCATTTTCGCCCAGCCATTCGGCCAGAATCGAAAAAAATAATCTCAAAAAACCTTGGGTTTAAGCCCAGGCAAATCTGTGATTTTGGTCGAATTTTGACTTGTCAATATTATTACATATTTGGATTCGTCTCGCCGTTGCGGATTCAACGGTATATTTTGTTTTTAATTTTGAAGTATTTTTAGGCCCCCTAGGCCTATTTTAAAGTTTAAAAACTCCATAGACGAGTTATTTATGAACGGATTTTGTTTAAATTTATACCATAAGTACACTTTGGCAAGCTGAATCGAATGGCGCAAACAGAATTAAAATCGGACCATTAGTTTAGGATTTCGATTTTGACTGGGCTTCCTGGAGGGCCCAGGGGACCGTTTTTTGGACTTTAAAAGTCCTCTGTAGCCCAAACTATAAGTCCTACGGAATTCTACTTGGTGCCATTCGATTTTCTCGCCGAGCTGCTTCTAGACATGGTCTTCGATATCATTTTCGCCCAGCCATTCGGCCAGAATCGAAAAAAATAATCTCAAAAAACCTTGGGTTTAAGCCCAGGCAAATCTGTGATTTTGGTCGAATTTTGACTTGTCAATATTATTACATATTTGGATTCGTCTCGCCGTTGCGGATTCAACGGTATATTTTGTTTTTAATTTTGAAGTATTTTTAGGCCCCCTAGGCCTATTTTAAAGTTTAAAAACTCCATAGACGAGTTATTTATGAACGGATTTTGTTTAAATTTATACCATAAGTACACTTTGGCAAGCTGAATCGAATGGCGCAAACAGAATTAAAATCGGACCATTAGTTTAGGATTTCGATTTTGACTGGGCTTCCTGGAGGGCCCAGGGGATCGTTTTTTGGACTTTAAAAGTCCTCTGTAGCCCAAACTATAAGTCCTACGGAATTCTACTTGGTGCCATTCGATTTTTCTCGCCGAGCTGCTTCTAGACATGGTCTTAGATATCATTTTCGCCCAGCCATTCGGCCAGAATCGAAAAAAATAATCTCAAAAAACCTTGGGTTTAAGCCCAGGCAAATCTGTGATTTTGGTCGAATTTTGACTTGTCAATATTATTACATATTTGGATTCGTCTCGCCGTTGCGGATTCAACGGTATATTTTGTTTTTAATTTTGAAGTATTTTTAGGCCCCCTAGGCCTATTTTAAAGTTTAAAAACTCCATAGACGAGTTATTTATGAACGGATTTTGTTTAAATTTATACCATAAGTACACTTTGGCAAGCTGAATCGAATGGCGCAAACAGAATTAAAATCGGACCATTAGTTTAGGATTTCGATTTTGACTGGGCTTTCCTGGAGGGCCCAGGGGACCGTTTTTTGGACTTTAAAAGTCCTCTGTAGCCCAAACTATAAGTCCTACGGAATTCTACTTGGTGCCATTCGATTTTTCTCGCCGAGCTGCTTCTAGACATGGTCTTAGATATCATTTTCGCCCAGCCATTCGGCCAGAATCGAAAAAAAAAATCTCAAAAAACCTTGGGTTTAAGCCCAGGCAAATCTGTGATTTTGGTCGAATTTTGACTTGTCAATATTATTACATATTTAGATTCGTCTCGCCGTTGCGGATTCAACGGTATATTTTGTTTTTAATTTTGAAGTATTTTTAGGCCCCCTAGGCCTATTTTAAAGTTTAAAAACTCCATAGACGAGTTATTTATGAACGGATTTTGTTTAAATTTATACCATAAGTACACTTTGGCAAGCTGAATCGAATGGCGCAAACAGAATTAAAATCGGACCATTAGTTTAGGATTTCGATTTTGACTGGGCTTCCTGGAGGGCCCAGGGGACCGTTTTTTGGACTTTAAAAGTCCTCTGTAGCCCAAACTATAAGTCCTAGGGAATTCTACTTGGTGCCATTCGATTTTTCTCGCCGAGCTGCTTCTAGACATGGTCTTAGATATCATTTTCGCCCAGCCATTCGGCCAGAATCGAAAAAAAAATCTCAAAAAACCTTGGGTTTAAGCCCAGGCAAATCTGTGATTTTGGTCGAATTTTGACTTGTCAATATTATTACATATTTAGATTCGTCTCGCCGTTGCGGATTCAACGGTATATTTTGTTTTTAATTTTGAAGTATTTTTAGGCCCCCTAGGCCTATTTTAAAGTTTAAAAACTCCATAGACGAGTTATTTATGAACGGATTTTGTTTAAATTTATACCATAAGTACACTTTGGCAAGCTGAATCGAATGGCGCAAACAGAATTAAAATCGGACCATTAGTTTAGGATTTCGATTTTGACTGGGCTTCCCTCCCCCAGGGGACCGTTTTTTGGACTTTAAAAGTCCTCTGTAGCCCAAACTATAAGTCCTAGGGAATTCTACTTGGTGCCATTCGATTTTTCTCGCCGAGCTGCTTCTAGACATGGTCTTCGATATCATTTTCGCCCAACCATTCGGCCAGAATCGAAAAAAAAAATTCAAAAAACCTTGGGTTTGCCCAGGCAAATCTGTGATTTTGGTCGAATTTTGACTTGTCAATATTATTACATATTTGGATTCGTCTCGCCGTTGCGGATTCAACGGTATATTTGTTTTTAATTTTGAAGTATTTTTAGGCGCCAACCGATTTTAATTCCATCCATTTTTACGGCCTTGCGAGCCGTTTTAAGAATTCCCAAAAATGATTTTTGTGTTTTGTGGGTCGGAATCTGAATTAATTTTGGGGAACTCTCCGCTTCGAGAGGATTCCAACGATATGGTCACAAGTTAAAATAGATTTTTTTTTTTTGGAAAAATAGATTTGGACATGTGGGGATACTTTTGGAATCCAATGGTGAAATCAGTTGATAATTATATTAATTTTTGTAAAAATGGGAGCCTATTATAATTTTACTTTAGTTGTCTTGAGCATTCAGTCATTAGATACCTGTTGATGCTTGATTTCCCTTTAATTTTGTTGCTCAAGCAGTTTCCAGTGTTAAATTCTTGTCTTTATATAGTTTGTTTATTGTGAAAGTTTTAAATTATAATAATTAGTTTTGATTATGGTAATATTTGTCTGATGAATGATAGGCTATATAATTTATTTGTGTTCACATAGCAATTTTAACTAGTTATTTTGCCTTTGTCCTAGTTTGCCATTTTAATTTATTGATGAAACATTGCTTAGCAATATAGGTATGGCATATTTACTTAAGTCCTTTGTATTTCTCAGTACCAATAATTGAAGACTTATTTTATATTTGTATAATTAACTATCAGAATATGGTCAGGCACATTCCCTTTTATTTAGTTTATATTATTTATGCTTTTATTAATCTTTACTCAGTTTAATGAGAGACTCCATATTTTTGGTAAATGTACACTGATGCCAGTCTCTAAGCCACTCAAACATTTATATTCTTGTTAAGTCCACGATTATTGATATGCATCAATCAGTCACTTGAACCAGTTGTCCATTGTATCCATGAAGTTTGGAATTTTATTAAGTTACTCCCTTGGAGTATATCTTGTGTAGTATACTCCCTTGGAGTATATCTTGTGTAGTATACTCCCTTGGAGTATATCTTGTGTAGTCAAAGTTTTGGTTTGTTTATTTTGAAAGTTTTAAATTATAATTTGGAAAAGCCAAATGTTACAAGGTTTGAGAAACATAAGTATACAGTCAATTTTATTAGACAGAAATAACAATAAGTTTTAAAGGTTTATAATAGTTAATTATAAATCATTCATAAAACATAAGTCACATATAAAATATCCAGTAAAACCTTTCAGTAACTGTTCAGTTTCCAAAGTTCTTTTGCCCTTGTATACTAGTCTTTGGAAGTTTTAAATTTTAATTTGTCATGTCCAATGACTATAGTCAATGCTGGTTTATAAAGTTATGATTGAGTTGTATAGTAATCAATTGAAAGAATATCATTGTCACCGATGCTTTAAAAATCTATAATTGTTGTGATATTACTAAAGTATTTAAAGTGATGTTATCTATTTAAAACAGCATACTTTAGTTGTTGATAATCCCAAAGCCTAATTTTTGTAAGTGATGGAACTAGTCTAGTAGTTACTATAAGTACATTAAGTGAAATATAAGTAAGGTCCATTGAAAGGTGCTTGAAGACTTAAGTAATTCTATCACAAACTATTTGGAAATACAGAGAAAGTTTTGAATACCATATCTTTATTGTTTTAGTATAATACAGTTAATAGGATACAGTTCACCTTAGGTTCTTACCAAAGGCTAGACTCTGAATATCTAAATCCCATTCAGTAAAGTAAAATTACTAGTATTAAAAAAAAAAAAAAAGTATTAACACATTCAATAAAAAATCAAAATGACTTGTCAAAACAATGAATGAGATTTAGAATTCTGTTAGTTTTGTCACTTTGCAAAACTTTGCCAGTCCGAGCTCCGAACATATCAGAACTGTGGACATGCAAAATTTTAGTCCAAACCACCAACCATTTTCAAAGTCCAGTCATAAACTGGAATCAGGAAAAAATTTCATTGGTTTGGACTTTGCAAAATTTTGCAGTGGCAAAGACTGAAATTTTTCAAAGTCCAGTGGAACTTTGAAAAATTTCAGTGGTGTAACTTGGGAACATTTCACAAGTAGTCTGATGATGATCAGAACTAGACTTGTGAAATTTTCCAAAGTCCAAACCCCCAGAATTTTTCTAAGTCCAGCCTCTGCTGGACTTAAAAAATTCTGGAGATTTTCAGTGATAAAGTCTAGGGGGTGGCCTCCAAACATTTGGGCCATTTGAAATTTGTCTGGGGTGGCCTCCAAACATTTGGGCCATTTGAAATTTTTCTATGTCTAGGCCCACTTTTACCCTGCATTTATTGACCAAAAATTCTGTGCATTTGAAACTTAACCTCACACTGGCCACAGCTTGCTATTGGTCCCATGTTTTCATTAGTTTAAACTTTGTTTCTGGCAACCTCACATTATTTTAGTCAACTTAGGAAAGAAATCTTTCTCAAGCACACTAAAATATTGAAAGGTTAGCCAAAATCAAAAGTTTAACTCCTGAAACATTTATGGAACCAATCACAAACATTGGCTAGTGAGAGGTTAAGTTTCAAATGCACTAAAGCCATAAAGACCAGAATGAACAGTTTAGACAACCAAAGACCAGTCAGAGAAACATTACTTCCAATCTTTAAGACCAGACAAATAATGATTGCTCAGAACTTAGTCATTACAAACCTAGAACATTCAACCATCACAACTTAACCAATGAAACTAAAAGGTACTTTAGAAACTTTGTTTAAGGTCTTCCAGTAAGGATGATTGAAATTATAAAGATTTGAATGACAACAATCAGTCGCAGAAAATTCATTACTACCAATCTTAAGAAAATAAGACCAGACAAATAATGAATGCTCTGAACTGTAATTGTTTCTAGAACATTTAACCACATCACTAAAATGAACTTGGCTACTACCAAAGGTGACTTTTAGTAATGCAAATCACTAAAAAGAACTGCTACTACCAAAGGTAGACTTTGATTCAGGTCTTTCAGTTAATGAAAATCACTAAAAAGAACTTGGCTACACCAGAGATACTTAGATTCAGCTCTTTCAGTAAGTGATTGAAAATGTCTAGATTTCATAATCTTCGGTTGTCAAACTGTTCATTCTAATTTGCTAAACTTTATATCTTGAGTTGAAGTATTTAAATATTTTAATTATCACTTAACAGCCAAAGCAACATAATTTTGAAATAAGCAGTCAGTACATAATTATTATAGTAAGTAGGTACACTACAAAATAATATTTATTATGCATGATATTTATCAAATATGCTATATAAATTCAAAGTTGCTTTGCATGTTAAGTGATATCACTTGACATCCAAAGAAACTGTATTTATAAATCTATTTTCAGATGCCATACATAGTAAAATATTTGTACTGTATTAACTTCCTTTTATAAAAGTTTACTAATCACTTATTTTTGTAAGGTACTTTTTCAGTGATAGACAAACATATTGAAATATGCAAACCAAAGATATAAAGTTTTAAACCTACATAAATGCACTCAAACCATAGCTTACAATATACAGTAAACTCTTAAAACAAAATCAGTAAACCATTGGAATCTGAACCTTTAACCCTCTCCAAAGAGGTTAAGTCATGCTGGCTAACCAATTTTATGAGTCCAAAAAAACTATGAATAATAAGAGTATCAAAACTCAATTATGCAAAGTTCATTCCAGACATAAAATAAGCAAATACCCACAATTAACTTAAAGGCCAAACTTCTAAACAATCACAGTAATGATGCACTTAGGGAATATTGGCAATCAGTCAATTAGATTCAGCTTAGGAAGTATCTGACCAATCTCAAGGGTTAATACATTACTATACCACTTTCATTGCTAGTCTTCCTAAACTGCATATCAGTCAGTTAGCCAAAAATATAATTTAAATGCATCATATTCCTCAATGGGTTAACTAAAAAGGCTAAAGTAAACTGTAAATTACAACCAAATTTTCCTGGTTAATTATTTCAAAAATATCAGATCAAATGATTACCCATTATTGAGCTCAAAGGTTAGTGGCAAAGATATCTGGCCTAATTATAAGGAATAAACTAATTACTCTTTATAATTACCAAAATCTGTACCATTAACCTCAAACTAAAATCAGTAATCAAGTCTGATAACATTTTTAAAAGTCAGCCAGGGAATATGATTGTTAAGTTACACCCCATTCTTCAAGCCTTCTTAGCTTCAAGAAGGTTGGCCTATAAATATATTTCAATACACCAGATTTGTAAACAGTATTTTCTTTGCAATATCAATAACCCAAACAAATTAACGAGACAATAAAATACATTAATCAAAATGCAGTGCTTTAAAGTAAATCTCAATAAAATATGTGATCTCCAAAGTTACATTTAAGTGGGCATTTTCTATTAATATTACATTACCAACACTGATACAAATCTTAGTCTGTACCATAATTATTTTTTTCCTAATAGGTTCAATAGATTCCATAGCATGTACTGATCATGGCTAAGAGTACTTCAATGGAATTAATTTCAGTGTGCAAACTTTCAGTGTTATCAAGTCAGTTTGGTCAAGTAAGACAAACTTAATCCTGATAACTTCAACTAAAGTATATGGAGTAAGATTATATCTACTGCATATAGTTTACTTTTAGTCTATTTATGAAGATTAATTTAAGTATTGATTTTCAAAGCCCCTCATCATGCAGGGCACCTACCCCAGCTCTTGAGCAGGGGTGCATGGTGGTAAAAACCAGTTTTGACAGCATATAAATTTCCTCTTAAATATACCATCACTTATATTTTCAGAGGAAATTACATTGCCTTCATAAATCAATACTTAACTATTCCTCAAACATATACCAAATAATGCACACTCAAGCTTCATTCCATAAAAGATTTAATTACTGTATTATGCAGTTGTAGAACACTATGCATAAATTCTTTATCCAGTATTAATATAGACAACTTTGGTTAAATATATATATTTTTTAAATATTCTACAAATTCTATATATTGAAATTGAAAACCCGTGCTATGGGATGTGCCTCGGTATATACATAAATACCCAATTTCATTACTTTAATTTCAAAGTCTTGACAAAGACTTCTTATTACAAAATGTCAAGTTACTTAAATTTATAACCGTTTGGGCTCAGTCTCAAGTCAGCCAACCCCAGCTATGGGGTATGTGCCTGACTATACCAGATTTTGGTACTTTAATTTATTTTTTAAGTATTTATTTTTAAAGTTCAAGCAATTTATTTGCAATCCCTTTGTTTTTACCTATTTTTAAAATTTAATTTCATATTTAATGTCTTTCTATTGAAGTCTCAAGTTGTCAATATTTAAACTAAAGATTATATGCACACTCAACAACTGAATCGGAAAAAGTAAACTTTAATCATCTATACAAACAAAACTGGCACCTTCAACTTTCAGTATACAAATACTTCTTTTTATTCTGGCTACTGGAATATTTATTCAGCTTAGGTAGGGGCTGTGAGAGTCTGAAGGTTGATCTATTGCCCTTTCGACTCTCCAAGGTCCCTCTTAAACTGACAAATTTTTCTTAATAACCAGAACATTGAAACACAAATTTTATTCCAAAAGGATTAACACACCATGGGTTATTGACATTTTTAGCTCCATGTTAAACATTAACAAAAATAAAAACTATATATATAAAAAATAGTCAATAACAAATAACCCTTTACACTGTATTAATAAAATAAAACTATGAACTAAAATAAACTAAAGCCTATTATTTATACCTATAACTAAAATATACCTCGCATACACAAAACTATAAACCAAGGCATCACCATCTCCATCTGCCTTCCCTACTACCATAAAAGATATTCATAATGACCATATACAGGTACCGGTACTGTACTAATAACTGGTCACTTCTAGGCTATCACAAAGTTAAGAGCCGTAAGCAGTAATAAATAATTGCAATAACCTACCATTACGATTCATTCAAACTATTTTATGGATATATAAATGTATAATATTTCCAATGCTAATTCTCCTAAATACAAGCTATAAATCTACATACTGTATTGACAAGACTCAATAATCCCAAACAATTTATCTCTCAATATGCCAAAGCAACTCCTATTATATAGCTTCTACATGGGGGAACGATGCTAAACACCCATTGGTATGTGTTGGGGTGCATGGGAGAGTAATAAAATATTCCTACATTTCAAACTATAAATGCCCTTCAAGGTAAACTTCCGGTTTTCAATAGAAAACAGTCAAAGCCAAAAGCCGATTTTTAACTTACAGGCTCGAGATCAGAAAATTAAACACCAGAGTGCATTGTGGGTTCAACCTCTGGAATCAACAAACTCGTGGGGCAAAACTGGGGATTTCCCAAATAACTTTCAAATTACTAAGTAAGGTTTACAGAACTTTACAATTACTAATCTGGGCTCAAAATTAAGTAAATATAACAAGTACTGTACTTAAAATTTATACATTCTATTTTCTAACCAAATATTTCTAGCATTGGGGAAGAGTCAGCCAGGGTGTTTTTTATAGCCAAATTCATCTGCCCATCAAAATCAAAAGTTCTGCCCAAATTACAGCATAAGGATTGCACTATTCACTGCATTTTAGATAAATGCAAGGGTTACTTTCTTCAGGCTAACCTTATGAATTCTTCACCTTCCAGCCTATTAAACTACACTAACATTTTTCTACCAACCAATAATCCAGTTTACTCAGCTAATTTGCAATAATGGGAAGTATCTAAACTATTAAATGGACAATTATTATAGTTTGCTTTCATGGCTCTGACTTCTGCAACCCTTAAATCCTACAGCGCAAGGACTCCATTATATCGCTTCATGTTAATAAAAACTATTTTTTGCTATTTAAAAACTACATGTTATTCAAAGGCTTTATCGAGATCTAATTAACTTTGTCATGGAGTTCCATTAAAAGCTTATGTAAATAATCGAATGGTAATCAAAATATCAAGATTAAAGACTACAGTATTACTCAAAGGGTTAAGTATCCTAGATCCTTGCAAATTTATTCTGACACCACTAATATTTGATCAAAATCATTAAACTCTACCACAAGCAGAATTTAATTTGTATCTTCTAGTTTTAATTTAAAGTAATTTATTAATTACACTTTAAGATAAAATTCTCAGTTCCACATTTACAGTTTTAATTGAAAGTTCTATAGCAACACTACACCTCTGGATACTGCATTTGCAACTCTGATCTTGCATTTATCTTGTGTCGTCCCAGTTTTGGTTTGTTTATTTTGCAAGTTTTACATTATAATACAGTCCTGTACTGCATTTTATTCTCCACAGAGTACCGTATCAACTATTTTAATGGACAATTATTTCAGACTTATTTCAGACTTATTTGGCATTATTCTAGGGAACTAGAATCTAGATAGAATCCTTCATGGCAGAATTATTTGCTTTTGCTTTACAGTAATCCATTTCAAAGTTTATTGCTAAATAGTTATTTTTAAAAGTACTTTTGTCTTAACTTATAGGGTCATTCCTGTTTTGGTTCCTTTGCAAGTCTTTACATTCAAATTTCTAACCAAGCTGCCAGACTTAAGCAATTCAAAAGAAAGCATTAAAGTAAACCGTTTAATTTAACCCTTTCAAGCAATACAACTGAATATTCAAATTTTTGGTTACCATTACAATGTTTTCTTTACCTAAAATTCTACTTCGGTCATTTAAAACTAGTAAACAAACATTCTAAAGCAATAAATATCATCTCTGATAACCTGATTCCTATTAATCAATTTCACTATATAGAACCACACCTTATCGGATCTTTTACTCAACCTATTCCTATTTAGAGTACTGTATAAATAGATTCCTAGCATTTTGACACTATTTAAGTTTGGTTACTACTAAACATATGTACTTTTATATATTTACAGCCTAACACTTATTATAAACCTTTCTATCCATTGAACAATACTGCATATCAAAAAGTATAAAGGGCTTATATGGTATAACATACTATTTATTCACCAATGGAGCATAAAAATGTCAAAAACTTGCAATAGTGCATTAAAATTAGTGTAGGTTAAGTAAATTAGGTTAAAGCTTTGATACAGCATTCATTGCTTTCCTTAACTTTTGTTGTTAAAGATATAAACTAATCAGTAACAAAGCTCTCCATTCACAGTTACCTTGCCAAGTTCGGTTTGTATAAATTTACTCTATTAGCAATGTTTAAAGAACCCTACAAAACTTAAATTACTTCCAAAACACCAGCTTGGAAATTCTTTTAAGTTTATTCACACCATTCAGGATTAGGAAGACTATTTATTCTTATCATTAGATTCTTTTATTCAGCTTAGGAAGGATCTACGGGCATCAGAGGCACAATGTAATTGCTTTCAACCCCAAGACCTTCCTAAACTGCAGAAATTGTTTAATGATCTAATAAACTTTGATATTCTTAATCATGAGGGGGCAAAGACTCTCCAAACATTGCTTATGAAGGAATTAAATAATACCAGTGGAACAATACCCCAAAACTAAACAAGCCTATGTCCTCAACACCTCTCACTCTCCCGTTCATCCATATATCCTGGGCCACCATGGGGGCAGGACCTGACTTTCGGAATCAATACTTAACAACCTTATTGCTTACTAGCAGGAAGACAGTTTTTTTACCTTACTAGTTTTCAGGCTGCAGTCATGGGCCAAGAATATACTAACAAAAAACAAAATAAACTTCTAAAAATACTTTAAATTGACACTTACTCCTGCTGACATATCACCCCCCCCCCCCTCCACCCCTCTATCTCCCCTGCCCCGAGAGAAATGCTCTGCGGTTCAATACTCAATTTATAAACAAACTTACTGCATTTAATCCCATTTCAGAGTTGCAGTACTGTACAAGGGGCAGATCCCTTCTGGCACACAACCATTCACATTCTGGATTAGCAGATAGGTTGCAGGATATAATTTTTGGCAAGATACGCATTTTAACTCCATCCAAATACTAAAAGTGTTAAGATGGTTAAACATTTTGAGATTTGCCCCATTAGTGTGGCAATTTTAAGACTTGAGTAACACCTCATTCTTAAACATTATTATGTTTCCTCCACCAACCGACTTATCTCCTAAACTCTATTCATGAAATCAACAAATACATGTGGCAGTCCAGGGATTCGAACCTCGGATGCTCACACCGAAATTCAGTGCATTTATCCATTGCGCTAAGAAGACGGTTATTACAAATTATAAATTACAAACCCCAATGCACTTTAATAAACTAATGAAAGCATATGGTCCTCCCGGGATTCGAACTCGGGACACCACACCTAGAACATAAACCATTACACCACTTTTTCAAGAAATTTTAGGAGAAACTGGCCTTTGGCTGAGCAATTTTTCTACTGAAAAATGCACCATTATATCTTAAGTGGCAGTCTTTGAGTCATATTCAAAACTTTGAGGTCTAAGGAAATTTGTAATATAATTCACCGTTCAAATCATGCCAAAATATTTAAATCCTTTGTAACCGTACCTTTTATTGCATCACTATCACAGTTTAAATACTGGTATCCTAGCTTGTTCCACTGTTTATTATTGTTTAAAGTTTACCCTGTAAGCTATCATTTGGCTGCATTTATGTTTATAGAGGATACATCACGTTATGCTGGATTTGCAAGTTGTAATAGAAAAGGGGGGAGGAGGGGGAAGGTTGTATATTTTATAACTTCGGTACACCCACTGACAAAAGCGATGTCTCACCTAATCCACATTTTCCTCTATTGGTTTTAAAAATAAATAAATAAATACTCCTTCAAACATCATTAAACAAACTTTTAAACTCCTTCAGGATAGTTATTTGCCAATTTTCATTATAATAGTAGCATGGCACATTTTTCTATCAAAAAATGTACAACAGGTTCTTAGTCTTTTAAGCTTCATTACAGTATAGACCAAATTAAGTAATACAAAATTATAAATAAAATAAATAGAGGTGGCGACTTCACTTTCAACCTTCACTTTACAGTTCACCACATTAATTTATACCGGATATTTATGTATGGAAATATTATCTACATGGACTGACATTTATACATAGCAATTTTGATTACTTTTTTTTTTCTTCTTTTTACTGTGTTCGTATAAGTTTTGATTTGTTTATTTTCCAAGTGTTACATTATAATTTCTTAAATTTTCTGCACCCTCGTCTCAAGTCATTTTTAGCCTCATTACTTTAGAAGATTTGGAACTTTCGCTCCATGTTGCCGATCTTAATAAATTGCTAATTTATTGGTCTAATTTCCTGGCGACAAATAAAGTCCAGCCTGCAATATGACGAACCATACATTTTTCTACCGAAATAAGTATAAATTTATCTCAAAGCGGGTGTTTGGGCCATTTCTTTTCAGACATTTATAGCAGTTAGGGAGGAAACTAATATAGCAGTATTTATTTTCTTTTTTTCTGTTCGGGTTCTGTCTCTAGTCGGCCACCCCAAGCCCTAGGGTATGTGCCTCGGTATATACAGACAACTGCTATCCATTCTATTTTACTTATCCATTATTTGCCTCGGTATATACAGACAAACTGCTATCCATTCTATTTTACTTTTCCATTATGTGCCTCGGTATATACTACAAACTGCTATCCATTCTAATTTTACTTTTCCATTATGTGCCTCGTGATATACAGACAAACTGCATAACAAACTGCTATCCATTTGGTTTTACTTTTCTATACATAAATACCCTAAGGTCAAAAAATCAAAAGACAACTGTATCCTGGTCGCTATTTCACATTTACTTGAGGCAAGTAAATTGTTCCATAAATTTAATCTTTTTAGGGTCAATTATTGTGACTGTATTCTAAAATTTGACATCAATAATTTTAATCAAGCATTTTTAACTTGAAGTTTCTTGTATAACCTCTGCTTACTTTTGTCTGTATTTATTGTTTATCTTTTTCTTTTTCTCTTATTATTATTATTAATATTAAAATTGAAGATTTTTTAAATTTATTGTTCTTGTTAAAAGAGTACTCTTTGTTTAAATCTGTTGTTACTTCATATTTTGCAATTATTTGTCTTTATATTATATGTATTCACTGTCGATAGTATCAATTGCTTACTTTTGCGATTTCCTTAGTTTATTTGTGCTCTAAATGTAGGTTTTTTGTAGGGGAGTTATTGGTAGGGGTCCCTTGAGGCATGCTATGCTTACAGGTACCTACCCGATAGCACTATCGTTAGTGAGTGCTGTACTGTATTTTATATATTATTTTGTAATAGTATAGATATCTTATCAATATTTGTATTTTGTACTATTGTTAATGTCTTGTCATGTTGCAAATTTGATTTTAATGAGTATTTTGACATTTAACATGTAGTTTCTTTATTCATGCAGAGTTTAGTAAAATTTGCCAGAATTCCGGACTTCCCAAATTGACTAATTCCCTGAACGAGACGATAGTGCGTTGTTATGTGTGCAATTAGTTTGCTTGGGAACCAGATTAACTTGCTCATGTAGTAATGTACACCATATGTGGTGGATTGTGTTCTTTAATTTCATAAATTTTATTTTAGTAAGTGTTGTTTCCACAGCGATTTTGATGTGTTGTTTTGACTTTGTATTGTCTTTGTCCCAGTTTTACATTTTAATTTAAAAGGAACATTCTACTTCAGTGCACTGTCAGATTTCATTGACGTGCAAAGTATCCAAACTTAAAAGGTTTGCTAAATTGCCCACTTTAGATAAAGATTAATTATATTTTATACTTTTAATTTGCCACAAACTTACTTTAAACCCAATTCAATACCAAACTATCCACCAATTATATTTTAAAGAAAATATATATTTGCTTTAGTGCATATAAACTTTTACTGTATTATTAATTTTTACAAATACATTAATTTTATATATTTTTCAAATTTGTCTTTAATTTATAAATTAGTATTTTACTTAAGCGATGTTTCCACATATCTAGTTTGATTATTTTGTTTTTCTTTTTACTGTGTTCATAGAAGTCTTTTTGTAAGTTTTAACATTATAATTTATCTATTTATTATTACTTCTACTTCTTTACAGAGGGAAGAGGGGGAGGTTTAATTTACAACCAACAAATCCAGCGTAAGATTGATATATCCTATCTAATATTCCAACCTTATTTACATGTAGTGGTGAGCTGAAGTAGAAGTTTGTAGAGGCGATTGAAGATATTCTTGTTAAGATGATTGAAGATTTCTTGATAAGATGATTGAAGATTTCTTGATAAGATGATTGAAGATATTCTTGATAAGATTGAAGATTTCTTGATAAGATGATTGAAGATTTCTTGATAAGATTGAAGATTCTCGTCGACCGAAGATTCAATCTGCACAGCTCTTCGTGCGCTGTAACAATAGAAACTATTAGATATAGGCCTATGGATTGAAGTTAGCGCCATTTCCTATCCGAAGCTTTAACATTTTGAAATGTATTAGCCTATTCATTAAAATTAGCCCAAATTGCTTTACCACATTCTTCCAGAACTAAAAAACTCAAAAAGTAGCTAAAATCACATTTATATCCTCTTCCTAATAAGTATGCCAATACGCTTTAACCTAAGACGTGCGCATGGGGGGTATGAGACACCACACGTATTTGAGCTGTTCCCATCACCAACAGTTATTTTACCATAAATAGCATTAATACTTATCCATATGCGCCTATTTTACGTTTATTATAAAGGTATTAACCTGTTACAGCAATAACAAAAGTGGAAACAGCGTTTGGATGGTCAAAATCGGCGATACAGGCCGGGAGTTACATAATGTATGGCTGAGGCAACCTCCCTCCCCTCCACTCTTCCCCAAGTCTGGAGAGAGATTGTCGATCGATACTCTCTCTCTGTCTCTCTTGCACTCGCTTGGTAACAGTGATGACAACGCTCTGCTTGCAACTCGCTAATGTTAGCACGAAAATAGACCACAGAATAACGGAATAACAGGGAAAATAGGTGATAACTGAAGGAGGGGGGGGGGGGGGGGGGGGGGAGTGGAGAAGGTGGGGATGTGGAGGAGTGATATTTGGCATGACCCAGGGGCAAAACATTTTTTTTTTAGCCCAGGATCTTAAGTCGTCCCGCACTTCCCGGGTTAAGGGGACATGGGCCAGTTTTCTGGATCACTTTCTCCCTCAGGTTTAGCCCCATTAATTTTCAGATGTCAAGAAGTTTGCCCCATTAGTTAGTCAATTTTAAGACTTTCCACCCCATTTCTAAGACACTATTTAGAACTTTCCTGCTATTTACGTGTCAATTTGTTCCCTGCCGAACAATAGTAAGCCTGTTATTTTAGGTTTTATTTATTTTATTTTTGTATTTTAATGCTTTGTAAGTGTGTATTTTCTAGTTAGAAAGTGAGGAAAGCACTATTTATTAGCATTTGTAATATTAATTGTAATTCCGATACCTCAACAATCTAGGGGAGAGTTTGGGAATGCGGGGTTTTGGGTGGGGTAAATATAGGGGTATTATGGGAATAACTCTAAAAATGTAATAAATACAATTGAAAAAAAGACAAAATGTTGAAATACGAGCCAAGTTTTGGCAAAAGTTGGCTCGGATTTGGCCAATTTTCAGAGTCTAAAAAGTGCAAAATTGGAAAACAAATTGGCTCGGATTTCACCCTTTTTCAGATGAAGAAAACCCCAAAGTGTTGACCAAACTTGGCTGGGGTTTTTCGAATGTTCAGAGTCCAAAATCACAGTAACCTCATTTTGAAAGTTGGCTCGGGTTTTCTTGTTTTTCAACGTGGAAAAACCCAGTAAGAATGGGGTTAACATTAGCCTAACCTAACCTCACCTAACCTAGTATTATGGGTGGGGGCTGCCGCCCCCACACCCCCGCTAAATCCATGAAATCCGAGCCAAGTTTTGTCATTAACCTAACCAAATAACCTAACCTAACCTAACCTAACCTAGGCCAAGTTTTGTCATTAACCTAACCAAATAACCTAACCTAACCTAACCTAGTATTATGGGTGGGGGCTGACGCACCCAGGCCCCCCACACCCCCGCTAAATCAATTAAATCCGAGCCAAGTTTTGTCGTTAACCTAACCAAAGAGCCTAACCTAACCTTGACCTAACACCTAGTATATGTTCCCTAGACGATAAAATACCTTCATGAGAGGCTGAAGAGGTTGATGCAGTAGGTTGAGAGGCTGAAAAAGAGGTTGCAGTAGGTTGAGAAGACAGTTTCTCGTATTTTACTTATAGTGAATTTGCAACAGTAATTACATGTACACCAACAAAGTATAGTTCATGAAAGTGATAACACACTAATAATCATCGATGGGGCCCATAACTGGTTGATCATCATAAACTAATACCCAGTAAAATAACAGTACTTGTATACGGTATGCCTAATGAAATAACAGTACTTGTATACGGTATGCCTAATGAAATAACAGTACTTGTATACGGTATGCCTAATGAAATCATCCTGTACGAAATTGGCCTTTTTGACATGGAAAAGACCCTGTAATCCAAGCCCTAAGGGTCTATTTACGGTTATATATTGAAGAAAGATAGCCATACTCGAGAAATACTGCCAAAAATATCACTAAATGTGAGGAAAGCTCACCAGGCATGAGGCCTTCCAGTATGGAGGTTGTGTTTGAAACTGACGTCACAGGCGAAGTGCATTGTGGGTACAAGTTCAAATTTACATTTTTACAAATCGATATCCCAAAAAGTAATTTGTTTGTAGAGAAATGAGAAAGTAATACATTTAAACAGTATGTAAAACACTGGAAGACACAATTGTAAAAGAAAATAATAATAATTTGTTGGGAAAATAAAAATGTATTGTCTCACTCTCCACTCTGATTGGCTAATGAACATCCGGGAACTTCTGGGAGGAGCCAAGCATGTAAACAAAGTGTTATGAACTCGGTGAACTGGCTGGACAAAATTAGGGCCTAACTAAAATTTGTATAGGGGGGTGACAATCAAATTGACAAAATAAGAAAAGTAGCACTTATCCGCGCATCTGTAGGGTCCCTTGAGTAAGGTAAGATCAACAACAAATAAATACCTGAGACAGGAATCCCGTAATCGAGGAGTAGTAGTGGTGCAGTTAACCCATAACTTGCACCAAAACTTCCTATTTTACACTTGCATATTGAAACTAAATTTTAAGCAGACCATGTACAATTGCCCACATAACTTCTGGTCAAATGTGATCTTATACATGAAAATAGAATGCACACTATTAAGAGTAGTTCTAATGCAGTGAATCACTTCTGATTATTCAACTAATAAGAAATGATAATATTCAAGACTTCTTTCGCAGCCCTATTAGAAATAATTTATTAGGGAAAATAGGGACCAATAGACTCGCCATACTTTTCTCATTATAGTCCGCATGGAGGAATTTCGTTATCGACACTTGAAAAAACCCGATTACACCGAAAAATAACACAAAAATAATGTCCCGAACGAACGTAAACAAAGCATTGCACCCAATGAATCCTTCGACCTGGGTCCTCTTCTTCTTGTTTTGAAAGATGCGGTGAGTGCGATTCACCCAATAAATGGCTTGAACGTTACTCACAAAAACGATATTATATTATATTATATTAGCCTATATTAGGGTTAGGTTAGGTTAGGTTAATCTAATCTAATATAATATTTGTACATTTTGGAAGCGTGCATGGCCTCCCCACAATTTTCCTTACCTACTGTAAAAGCGCGATTCACCCAATAAATGGCGCCATTTGACGGAGTATCTTCAGATTAATGAATAATGGGTAAGTTAATGCAAATCCTCCACTCAAACCATGATAAACAACAATTAAACACTATATTCCTTGGAAAAAATATAAAGAAACTTGGTAAATAAGGCGGCTCTAGCTGTCTTGAATGTTACCTAAGAAATAACTCAAAGTCATGCAAACTAATTCTACTTTCATACACAAGATTACGTAGGAACAGATATTACTTTGGTAACTGTAAAAGGACCGCTAAACATAAAATACCAAGCTCCACAAAATACTAACCAAATATTTGTCCAGAGAGTTGTTCATTGTCCCACAACCTTTTAGGCCCTCTCGTCCAAAACGTCCGTCTATCACCAGGTACCCTCACTAACTCTTGGTCCAACGCATATCAGCACCAGGTACCATCACTAACTCTTGGTCCAACGCATATCAGCACCAGGTACCATCACTAACTCTTGGTCCAACGCACATCAGCACCAGGTACCATCACTAACTCTTGGTCCAACGCACATCAGCACCAGGTACCATCACTAACTCTTGGTCCAACGCACATCAGCACCAGGTACCATCACTAACTCTTGGTCCAATGCATATCAGCACCAGGTACCATCACTAACTCTTGGTCCAACGCACATCAGCACCAGGTACCATCACTAACTCTTGGTCCAACGCATATCAGCACCAGGTACCATCACTAACTCTTGGTCCAACGCACATCAGCACCAGGTACCATCACTAACTCTTTGTTCAACGCACATCAGCACCAGGTACCATCACTAACTCTTGGTCCAACGCACATCAGCACCAGGTACCATCACTAACTCTTGGTCCAACGCACATCAGCACCAGGTACCATCACTAACTCTTGGTCTAACGCACATCAGCACCATGTACCATCACTAACTCTTGGTCCAATGCACATCAGCACCAGGTACAGTCTCAATCCCTAAAAGTAAGCCCCCCTCGATGCTAACAATATAATTAGGTAGGGTCTTTCTGAACGATGGGTAAACTTGGGAACGCAAAAACGAACACACTCCGCTCAAATGAAACAGAAGTTCGAACAGCCACATGAACCTTTTGTGGTTGACTGCAACTACAGTATGTTGCTTATTTTCGCAGGATGTAAATTACTTCAAGTTGTATAACTGGACACGGAAATTAGCACCAGGCCTACTGAGTACTGACCCAAACGAGGCATATTGAGTATGGTTGAGTATGGTTATTTATGTTTGTGAATCAATAGATAAAATAATTACTTATATTCACTGCATTGAAGCAACTTTAGTGGTCAAGCATTATTGATTACATTTAGAACAACTGGCAACCGTTTTTCAACTTCATACTCTATTCCTCTCTATTGATGGTAATATATAAAGTCGATATTCCTGTGTGTCCTGCTAAACTACTCCCCCCCCCCCCCCCACCCCTTTTCCCTAATTTGAAATTAGTTTAGCTTCTATTGCTCTCTGACACTAGGTAGAGAGTACCATGATTCTTTAGGAAGACCATACCTTCCTAGACCGGTAAAATGCACAGCTCACTGTTCAGGCATACCACCATATCTGTGGGTAAAATGTATGATCTTAAGTTTTCAGCTCTAGGAATAGTAAAATTGTTTCTAACAAATTTTCAGTATACATTAAGAGCTTATAGTATGTATGAACTAACTTGGAAATCATTAACACAAAAATAATAAAACTCGACACAAAAAATAGGTTGGTAGAAATGGAGAACCAAGCCAATTCAGATAGGTAGCCGAGAGAGAGAGAGAGAGAGAGAGAGAGAGAGAGAGAGAGAGAGAGAGAGAGAGAGAGAGAGAGAGAGAGAGAGAGAGAGAGAATGGAATGATACTATAAGTTGTTGAATAGTAGTAAAAATATTGCATATGTTAATATATTATTTCACCAAATATTATTGTTACATTCAATCGTGTTACTTTAAACTTTTTACCTACCTCAGATTTAGATCCTCATGATTTAATAATCCACTATTTTTGCGATACTATTGACTTTTGAATACAGAGTTCGTGGCAGACTGAAGTAGCTCCCATGTGGAAAAAAACACTAAACTCTGATTTTATCCAATTACCTTATTTATTAATTAAAAACTTCTGAATTATTTTCAAGGGCATTATATTCAGCCCGTAATTAAAGCATGTTGAAATGCTAGATGAAAGTAATGTAATGACTAATGTGACGCAATCGGCTTCATGATAACTTTGAAATAAGTATATACTGTAGGTAAAGAAATCCAATTCTCGAATAACTTAACAGTTTGAACATTTACGATGTATTTTAACCGTTTGTTCTTGTTATCATAACTTAGTTTGATGCAACTTGTGGAAAATCTGTGGGTATTACGAGGAAAAGACTCATTAAATCCTTTGACTTCCATGCTACTCATCAAACTATAAGCGGAATAAACTGTCAAAAATGCGTCGTGATCCACAAGGGGATAACTTCTAAGGTATACAGCTTAACGTTTATTAATATTCCATCAACTTCCTTTAATCATTATGTTGTTTAATATGAACTTCCGTTCATGAGCATATACTGTATTCTGTGCAACTCTCCAACTCAAGAGCTAACCGATATTCCCATTTTTATTATTTTCTATTCAATAGGTGAGCTCTGGAACTCTCTCCCTGAACCCATCTGTCCCTCATCCTATGACTTAAATACCTTCAAACTCCATGTATCCAGGTATTTGGGCTCGACCGTTCCTTGATATTGGCTCTAACACCCTTTTAACTCTGGGGGAGGCACTCGTAACAGGCAGTTCTGCCTTTTGTCTCCCTCATACACATATACAAAATAAATATACTGTATATACTTCACTACATATTATGTTAGATTGGATAAGTGTTAATGGTATTTTTGCCAAACTGCTGTTTTAGAGAAAGTGAGAGGAAAGGAGCAAACACTCGATAAGGTGATCTGGTAACCTGCAGGAATAATTAATCATGAATGGAGTAGGACAAAATTGTGTTGAGTGCGCATACATTTAAGCAATATGTGACATTTCGTTTTACCTACGGTAGTCAGGTATTGCGCAGGTTTTGTATTGTCGTAAATAGTAGACATGTGTTGCTTGATGAATCATGTTTATTCAGAATTTACTGCCATATTATTAAATCTCACAGAAAGGCTTCCTTAATCGCTCACGGACGAAATTTTCACAAACAAATAGTAATCTTTCTGATTATGGACACATTAAAACTTAAAGCTGTTTAAATCTCTTTATTTATATATTTAGGAAAACACTTTAGCAAGGGTTTAAATTACGAAATAGAATTACCCGGATTATAATCAAGCTTTTTTTTTTTAAAGGACTCGACTCGATCTTGTGACTTCGGGTTGCGATGTACTGTAGCTTGGATTGAATATAGTTGGTCATTCTTCATACCTATCCATTGCATTATTACCTTCGTTAAAAAATAGTGTCTTGTTATTATAAATAGTATTGCTTAAACAGTTTATTCTATTTTGAACTTGTAGGCTTCGGACACTGAGGAATTTGTTTTAATTATTTCAAATGTCATACGTTTCAAGCTAAATATAGCCGTATGAGAAATGTATGTGATTTTTGTTTTATACGCAAATAATTGTGCAATATTTTATTTGGCTGACCTTTAAATAACTGATTGCAATGGAAAGCAAAAAATAACTTTGATGCATCCAAACCATCAAGGGTTCATTTTGCTGTTCGAGCCACCTGCGCTAAATCAGAGTGGAGTGTGTTCGTTTGTGCCACGTTTACTCGTCATCCAGAAAGACCCGGCATACCAATGTTTCTCGAGTCGAGGGGGGCTTACTTTTAGGGATTGCGACTGTACCATCACTAACTCTTGGTCCAACGCACACCAGCACCAGGTACCATCACTAACTCTTCGTCCAACGCCGCACACAGATGGTTATGGACAGTCTACACAGAACTTGTTGTCATGGCCTGAGGCAATGTGTTAGTTCACTTATCTTTTAATAGATGGCCCTTTAATCGCTTCTAATAAAAGGAGGCGGGGTTAATATAGAGGTTGGAAGGAGGAGGAGTCAAATGTGTGTGTGTGTGTGTGTGTGTTCTAGAACAGCACGCAGAATAACTTTATTTTAACATAACACACAGGCTATATTATTAGATTAGCCCATGCCGGATCACAAATAAGTAACACACATCAGGTGTTGCGTTATTTATGGAATTTAATATACAGACAATCAAGGTTCTATCCTTCGAACTTTCCATTCCCCCCTCCTCCCCTTCTCTCTGCTGCCTTCCACTATCTCCCCCCTTCTCTCTTTTTCTCTCCCCCTTCTCTCTCCTAACCGAGTATATAATTTTCCTCATCATCGTGTTCAAAGCTGTCCATAAAAATGACTTTGGTGTTTTAATAATACTGTTCTTTTTACCTTTACTGATTCTCAATTATTAACTCGTATTCTATTCTTTACCTTATACAATGTGTTATAGAAAATAAATAGATATGCTCCGTTGCAAAACACTCAAAGTTGCCAACCTTAGCGTCCTGGTTAGTTTGAACATTCGTATAAATATATAAGTAATTGAAACGGGATGTTACAATCCACGCATCAAGACAAGTTGGATCACATTGTAATCTAGCTTGGACCAAATTATAACCAAATATATGTATCATACAGACAAGATAATATCGGCTCAGTTAGAGAAAATACTTTAGATGAACCGAAACGTGTTTCTTTGTAATAAAAACAAATGTTGATATTAGAGTAAATATTTGTTTTCTTCCATACCACTATTCACAGCACTGTGGTTGACCAATTCATAATCTACCTTAACATGTAATATGACACGCTATGATTATTGCATTATACTTTTCTCAGTGGATTCTTAATTACTAGCTTAATTACTGTGGCTTCCCATTATCAGTGAACAGTTCGGCGCTACCCATTGTAATGATTTACTATAAAGTAAGTCATCGAATTGAACAATTAACGTTAATCCAAGCAATCTGGTTATGTTGTTTTAAAATTGATATAAATTGTTTAGGCTTTTATATTTTTACTTCGAATTGTTTAAATTATCCTCCAAACATAATTAAAAGTATACTATATCTCTGTGTATGTTACCTTGAATTTAATTTAATATGTATTATTTCACCATCATTATGTTACGGTGAACATTGGAAACACATACACATTATAATTATAGTATATATAAAGGGTTCTTAAATGTAAACATTTACAATTTATATTTATTCAATCAATATGATCTCCACCCACAAGCTACATCAACTACCTCCTGTATTCTCGTTGGAGCTGATTACAAAATTTTCCAACTTATATTAGGGCGGCGACGGATTCCCCCCCCCCCCCCCCCTCCCCCCTGCTGATCCCACTCCTCCCGCCCTTTCCAATCTTAACCTGGACCACATTCCACTCCATGACATGATGGCCTACAAATTCTCTATTGGGTTCATGTCACACACCCTTGTGGACCAGCTAAACCCCGGATGGGGTCAGGTCAGGTGAAGGTATTGAAGGATAAGCCTTTACTACGGCAACTCGTAGCTACTTTCTACTTTTCCTATTGTCTGAAGAGTGTAGAGAGGGGAGAAGGGTTGTTGGAGAGAGACGAAGTTGTTGTAGTGGCTTTGTTATGTGTGTTATTAGTCTGTATGCGTCGTAAGGCTCAGGATGGGCATGGCACGCACTGAAGACAGCAGCATTTCCTCAATAATGCTAATACCTTTTCTAGTTTGCCTGGACCAGTGTGTGTGTGTGTTTGTGTGTGTGTGCGTTTTATGTTATCATGTGTGAGTGATTTGTGCCCATTACGTTGTATGTGATCATGTGTGTGATGTGCGTTTTATGTTATCGGGTGTGAGTGTGTGTGTGTTTTGTATCCTGTGTGGGTGTGGGTGTGGGTGGGTGGTGCTTGCATGTGATGGACAGAGGAGAGAGGTTGAAGCGTCGTCTCCCCAAACATTACAAATTGTGGAGGTCATAAGTATATGTATTATTCAACTTATTCCTTAAGCCAACACAAATAACTTGAATCCTAAGTGTTATTGTTACACTTAATATATATACAAACAAATATAGACGTGTTCTTCGGGAATCGTAGCTTAATGAGAGAGAGAGAGAGAGGTGATGGTGTGTGATAAAGTAGAGATTGGGGCGAGGGAGTACCTATGTTTAATGAGAGAGAGAGAGAGAGAGAGAGGTGATGGTGTGTGATAAAGTAGAGATAGGGGCGAGGGAGTACTATGGTTAATGGGAGAGAGAGAGAGTGATGGTGTGTGATAAAGTAGAGATAGGGGCGAGGGAGTACCTATGGTTAATGGGAGAGAGAGAGAGTGTGTGATAAAGTAGAGATAGGGGCGAGGGAGTACCTATGGTTAATGGGAGAGAGAGAGAGTGTGTGATAAAGTAGAGATAGGGGCGAGGGAGTACCTATGGTTAATGGGAGAGAGAGAGAGAGAGAGAGAGTGATGGTGTGTGATAAAGTAGTGATAGGGGCGAGAGAGTACCTATGGTTAATAGTAGAGAGAGAGAGAGAGAGGGGTGATGGTGTGTGATAAAGTAGAGATAGGGGCGAGGGAGTACCTATGGTTAATGGGAGAGAGAGAGAGAGAGGGGTGATAGTGTGTGATAAAGTAGAGATAGGGGCGAGGGAGTACCTATGGTTAATGTAGAGAGAGAGAGGGGTGACGGTGTGTGATAAAGTAGAGATAGGGGCGAGGGAGTACCTATGGTTAATGGGAGAGAGAGAGAGAGAGAGTGATGGTGTGTGATAAAGTAGAGATAGGGGGCGAGGGAGTACCTATGGTTAATGAGAGAGAGAGAGAGAGAGAGAGAGAGAGAGAGAGAGAGAGAGAGAGAGAGAGAGAGAGAGAGAGAGAGAGAGAGAGGTGGGTAAAACTGGGAATGAGAGAGAGAGAGAGAGAGTTTGTGAGAGTTAGTGAGTGAGTGAGTGAGAGGTGGGTAAAAATGGGAATGAGAGAGAGAGAGAGAGCTACATAGAGCTACATAGATACACAGACCACACAGACCTCAAGGTCCTTACTAGGCAGTCTGGCCTTACAAACTATATATGTATATATGCATATATATATATATATATATATATATATATATATATATATATATATATATATATATATATATATATATATATACACCGGTACATACATATACACACATACACACACACACACACATATACACATACATACATACACACATACATACATATATATACAGTATATATATATACATACTGTACAGTGCACACACATACATATTTTTTTTTTTTTTTATATCACCCCAGCCCTCTGCAGATAGAGGTCAAGCCTTCCCTTGAAAGCGTTTATTGTGTCGCTCTCCACCACTCTCGCTGGTAGTTTATTCCACTCTGTCGCCACACTGTAGGTGAAGAAACTCTTTGTGACATCTAGGTTTGCCTTTTTGGTTTTTAATTTCATTCCATTTCCGCGAGTTTGATTAGTATTGTTTAATGTGAATAGTGCATTTACATCGACTTTGTCGAAAACTTTTAGTATCTTAAAGCACTCAATAAGCTGACCCCTCAACCTCCTCTTTTTAAATGAGAACAGGTTCAATCGTTTAAGTCTTTCTTCATATGGTTTATTTCTTAATGAGGGTATCATCTTCGTCGCTCTACGCTGTACTGACTCGATCGAGTCTTACAATGTCCTTGATCAGATAAGGTGACCAGAACTGCACACCATATTCAAGGTGGGGCCTCACCATACTTTTGAACAGTGGCACTATTACGTTTTCATGTTTATATGTAATTTTTCGTTTAATAAAGCCCAATGCTATGTTTGCCTTATTTGCAGCTGCTATACATTGGTCGGAAGTTTTTAGGTTTTCAGATATTAGTACCCCTAGGTCTTTTACTACCGTTGCGGTTTTTATTTGTTTGCCATTCATTTCGTATTTGTATTTCATATTTCTGCTACCAACCTGCAGCACCTGACATTTATCGACATTGAAGGGCATCTGCCATTTTTTCGACCACTCTGATATCTTGTTTAAATCAGATTGCAACGCATTTCTATCATCTTCGTTCAGGACTGTATTTCCTATTTTTGTATCGTCGGCGAATTTGGAAATGGTGTTGTTTACCCCTACATCAATATCGTTAATGTAAATGAGAAACAGGACCGGCCCAAGGACTGAACCCTGTGGAACTCCACTAGTGACAGGCTCCCACTCCGATTCCACTCCATTTATCACCACTCTCTGTCTTCTGTCTGTAAGCCAATTTTTTATCCAAGAATGAATTTCACCTTTGATACCTATCCTCTCCAGTTTAGCCAATAGTTTTCGGTGAGGCACCTTGTCGAAAGCTTTTTGAAAGTCCAAGAAGATTATATCTAGTGATTTCGTCATGTCGTTATATGTGAATAGTTTGTTATAAAATTCAATCAAATTTGTTAGGCATGACTTATTTGATCTAAAGCCGTGTTGACTATTTTTGATTAGGTTGTTTGATTCGAGGTAATCTACTATCTTATCTCTAAGGATTTTTTCCATGATTTTTCCTACAATTGAAGTTAGACTAATTGGTCTGTAATTACTCGCTTTGGCCTTGCTACCCTTCTTGTATATCGGCGTAATGTTCGCATCTTTCCAATCACTCGGTACAATCCCCTGTAGTAATGATAAGTTAAATAGTTGTGTCAGGGGTTTTGCTATTTCGTCCTTAACATTCTTAATTATTTTCGGGTGGAGCATGTCGGGTCCCGGGGTCTTATTTACATTTAAATTACTCAATTTGCTTTGTACTTCGCTAACACTGATGGTGAAATCTCCTATCACATGAGTTGAGGTGTTATTTTCAAGGGTATGATCGATAATTTCTTCTGTGAAAACTGAGCCAAAATATTTGTTGAGCAGATTTGCCGTGTTTGTGTCACCTGTTATTGTCTGGCCATCTTCTATTAGCGGTCCGATTCCTCTTTTGATCTGTTTATTTTTATTTACGTAACTGTAGAATTTTTTGGGGTTTGTGGCACTTTCTCTGGCAATAGTCATTTCGTAATTTTGTTTGTTCGCCCTAATTATTTTTTTCACTTCCCTTCTACTATTTTTGTACAAGTTTTTAATTACTTCAGGGTTTGTGTTATTTTTTACAAGTTTGTGGAGTTGTGGAGTTGAGAGAGAGAGAGAGAAAGAGAGAGAGAGAACGAAAACAAGAGCCAGAGAATATACGAGAACGAGAGATGCGAAAGAGAGAGAGAGAGAGAGTACAACACCCGTCAAGCGTAATAAAGGTTGACACAGTTAAGGGGAGATGGGCGGTTTTTTTTGCGGACCCTTTCTCCTTCACGTTTAGCCCCATTAATTTTGAGATGTTAAGACACTCGTTCCATTAGTTTATCTATTTTGAGACTTACACCCCATTTCTTAGTCAATATTAAGACCCTTCGTGCCGTTTAGGTATCGATTTTTTCCTGGCGAGCGATAACGAGCCTGTAATTTTAAGAGGAACCGGCCTTCGGTCGGGATATTTTTCTACCGAAAAATTTACAAATTTATCATGAAAGAAATCTAGGGGGTGATATTCTAAGCTTTATGGAGGTCTAGCGAGGAAACTCAAAAATATATAAATAAATAATCAGATAGGCCAAAAACCAAGCACTAGCCCGTTAAGGGGAAATGGGCCGTATTTTTGGTGTTAATTTATATATTCATACAATTCTTACTTTCCTCGCTAGACCTCCATCAAGCTAAGAACAAGAAAAGAACCTAGACCCCCCTTCAAGACAAATTTGTACATTTTTTCGGTAGAAGAATTTCCTGGCCGAAGGCCGGTTCCTCTTATAATATCAGGCTTGCTATCGCTCGCCAGGAAAAATCGACACCTAAATGGCACGAAAGGTCATCAAATTGACAACGAAATGGGGCGAAAGTTGTTAAAATCGCCAAACTAATGGGACGAACGTCTTATAATCTCAAAACAAATGGGGCTGAACACGAGGGAGAACGGGGACCAGCAAAACGACCCATCTCCCCTTAATAAAGATTGACCCAGTTAATATAAGCCCGGGAAGAAAAGGAAAGCAAACAAAAAGAAACGCCAATATTAGTTTATAATATATTATATTATGTGTGTGTGTGTGTGTGTACTTACTCTAGTTGTACTTACTCTAGTTGTATTACAGGAGTGAGCATGCTCGTTATTTCCCGCCTCCTATATGTGTAGGTGTTATATGTATCGTTGGAATGGCTGTGGATGTGTGTGTAGTCTGTATTTTTAGCCAATTGGCGACATCGGAAACGAAGGCTTAGGGTGGATCTGTATGGTACCATTCTCACTATAGACGGTATCGTCTCGCCCGAAGGCTTGGGTAGCCATCAGCTTAGGTGAACCATGTGATACCCATCTCTCCTTGTACCATTTTTGCCAACCCCAGATGGGACGTCACAACGTCGTCCACTTATTCCAGGTACCTATTTACAGCTAGGTGAACTGAGGCTAACACATGAAAGGGAGACAAGCCCAATTTGTCTCCGCCCGGCCGGGGGATTGAACCCCCGACCCCTCGTGTGTGAGACGAGAGCGCTACCTACTAGGCTACGGGCTGTGTGTGTGTGTGTGTGTGTGTGTGTGTGTGTGTGTGTGTGTGTGTGTGTGTGCTTGCAAACCATTTGAATCATACAGGGCTGCCCACCAGAATAATACCATAAAAGCATCACAAACACCAACACAATAATACCATAAAAACTTCACAAACACCAACACAACAATACCATAAAAGCGTCACAAACACCACCACAATAATACCATAAAAGCATCACAAACACCAACACAATAATACCATAAAAGCATCACAAACACCACCACAATAATACCATAAAAGCATCACAAACACCAACACAATAATACCATAAAAGCGTCACAAACACCAACACAATAATACCATAAAAGCGTCACAAACACCAACACAATAATACCATAAAAGCATCACAAACACCACCACAATAATACCATAAAAGCATCACAAACACCAACACAATAATACCATAAAAGCGTCACAAACACCACCACAATAATACCATAAAAGCATCACAAACACCACCACAATAATACCATAAAAGCATCACAAACACCACCACAATAATACCATAAAAGCATCACAAACACCACCTCAATAATACCATAAAAACGTCACAAACACCACCACAATAATACCATAAAAGCATCACAAATACCACCACAATAATACCACAAAAGAGTCACAAACACCAACACAATAATACCATAAAAGCGTCACAAACACCAACACATAATACCATAAAAGCGTCACAAACACCACCACAATAATACCATCAAAGCGTCACAAACACCAACACAATAATACCATAAAAGCATCACAAACACCACCACAATAATACCATAAACACATCACAAACACCAACACACTAATACCATAAAAGCATCACAAACACCACCACAATAATACCATAAAAGCGTCACAAACACCAACACAATAGTACCATAAAAGCATCACAAACACCAACACAATAATACCATAAAAGCATCACAAACATCAACACAATAATACCATAACAGTATCACAAACACCACCACAATACCATAAAAGCATCACAAACACCAACACAATAATACCATAAAAGCGTTACAAACACCAACACAATAATACCATAAAAGCATCACAAACACCAACACAATAATACCATAAAAGCATCACAAACACACCACAATAATAACATAAAAGCGTCACAAACACCAATACACTAATACCATAAAAGCATCACAAACACCAACACAATAATACCATAAAAGCGTCACAAACACCAACACAATAATAACATAAAAGCATCACAAACACCACCACAATAATACCATACAAGCATCACAAACACACCACAATAATACCATAAAAGCGTCACAAACACCAACACACTAATACCATAAAAGCATCACAAACACCACCACAATAATACCATAAAAGCGTCACAAACACCAACACAATAATAACATAAAAGCATCACAACACCAACACAATAATACCGGTACCATAAAAGCATCACAAACACCACCACAATAATACCATAAAAGCGTCACAAACACCACCACAATAATACCATAAAAGCATCACAAACACCAACACAATAATACCATAAAAGCATCACAAACACCACCACAAAGTAAAGTAAAGCAAAGTAAAAAGACCTTAGAGTTACATATTGCGAATCAAAGTAAAACAAACCCGAAAGAATTCTATAGTTATATCAGAAAGAAAAAAGTAGTTACTTCAACTGTTGGACCGTTAGTCGATGAAAAAGGAGAATACACCAAAGACGAAGTACAAATGAGTAATGCCCTCAATACCTTCTTTGCATCAGTTTTTACAACAGAAGACATCAGTGATATCCCTACACCATCGCCGATTCAGATTGATAATTCAGATGTTCTAAGCAATATCACCGTTACAGAGAGAGAAGTATTGAATTGTTTAGATAAACTCAAGGTAAATAAAACGCCAGGACATGATACAATCTCGCCTAGAGTTCTAAAGGAAGCTAAGAATGAGCTCTCCAAACCACTGACATTACTATTCAATAAATCCTTGCAGTCTGGAACTATGCGATCAGTGGAAGCTAGCCAACGTAACACCGATATTCAAAAAAAGGCAGCAAATCCCTACCCAGTAACTATCGTCCAATTAGCTTAACCTCAGTTGTATGTAAAATGCTAGAAACGGTCATACGAGACAGACTCGTAAATCACTTGGAGGAAAATAACATACTTAAAGATACTCAACACGGCTTTCGTAAAAAAAGTTCCTGTTTAACAAACCTCTTAGACTTCTTCCACGATATCCTCAACCTCTACGATGAGAGTAAAGCTGTAGATATTATATACCTTGATTTTCAAAAGGCCTTTGACAAAGTTCCCCACAAACGTTTACTGCTAAAACTAAAAGCGCATGGAATACAAGACGGTGTGTTGAAATGGATAGAAAATTGGCCCAGCAACAGAAAGCAAAGGGTAGTCATAAACGGTAAGGCATCTAAATGGACCAATGTAAGTAGCGGGGTACCCAGGGATCGGTTACTAGGACCAATTCTCTTTCTAATTTACATCAACGACATAGATGAGGGTTCTCACCTGCACAATCTCAAAATTTGCTGACGATACAAAAATTGCAAATAGCGTACTCCTCAAAAGAACAAGTTGACGATATGCCAACACAATCTAGATAAATTGTCATGTTGGGCCCAAATTTGGCAAATGAGTTTCAATGCGGATAAATGTAAAGTACTACATGTCGGATACCTAAATGAGAAAGCAAACTATTCGATGAATGGCACTCAGCTTAAGAATGTAAACAGAGAGAAACTGAACTGGGAGTAACAATAGCGAGTAACCTAAAACCGATTCAACAATGTTCAGAAGTTGTTAAGAAGGCAAACAAAATAATTGGCTTTATAGGCAGGTCATTTGAGCATAAATCCAAAGAAGTTATCCTAACCCTTTACAATTCCTTAGTCCGCCCTCTTCTGGAATACTGCGTTCAATCCTGGTGCCCTTATTACCAAAAAGATATAAACAAGCTAGAACGAGTTTCAAACGTAGAGTTTACCAAAATGATACCTAGCCTAGCCTAAAGAACAAACCATACGAAGAGCGTCTTAGAGAATTAAATCTATTTCCTTTAACCCAGCGCAGATTAAGAGGCGACTTAATTCAAGTGTTCAAAATCATCAAAGGCATCGACAATATGAACTGTAGTAAGTACTTCACTATCGACCAATCTAATTACACGTGGGGAAACGGTGCAAAATTATTGGTAAATCTTTTAACTCGCACGAATCTAAGAATTTCTTCTTCAATCGAGATCGAGTTGTCAACTTGTGGAATGGGCTTCCCCGAGACGTTATAGACTGCAGCACCGTTGATTCATTTAAATTCCGCCTAGACAAGACAAATATCTCGCATCAAACCCGCGACTGACTGCGTTTGTAAATGAATAACTTTATCCTCCCCTCAGTTACTAACCCATATGTCCCCTACTAACTTCCTAGTCCTGCCACGTTAGTGGCAGGGCAGTAGTTCCCTTTCCAATGTTCCCTTACCCACTCTAAACCACTGTTTGGACACTTGATCCTCAGTGTTTTGGAGGACAAGCAACCTAGAAGGGTCACTAGATCTGTTGTTGCTTGATTTCCTTTGTACTCCCTTTGTACTCCTTTGTACTTTGTACAATAATACCATAAAAGCATTTACAAACACCACCACAATAATACCATAAAAGCGTCACAAACACCAACACAATAATACCATAAAAGCGTCACAAACACCAACACAATAATACCATAAAAGCATCACAAACACCACCACAATAATACCATAAAAGCGTCACAAACACCAACACAATAATACCATAAAAGCATCACAAACACCACCACAATAATACCATAAAAGCGTCACAAACACCACCACAATAATACCATAAAAGCATCACAAACACCAACACAATAATACCATAAAAGCATCACAAACACCACCACAATAATAATATAAAAGCATCACAAACACCAACACAATAATACCATAAAAGCATCACAAACACCACCACAATAATACCCTAACAGCATCACAAACACCACCACAATAATACCATAAAAGCGTCACAAACACCAACACAATAATACCATAAAAGCATCACAAACAGCAACACAATACTACCATAAAAGCATCACAAACACCACCACAATAATACCATAAAAGCATCACAAACACCAACACAATAATACCATAAAAGCGTCACAAACACCACCACAATAATACCATAAAAGCATCACAAACACCACCACAATAATACCATAAAAGCATCACAAAAACCACCACAATAATACCATAAAAGCGTCACAAACACCACCACAATAATACCATAAAAGCATCACAAACACCAACACAATAATACCATAAAAACATCACAAACACCACCACAATAATACCATAAAAGTGTCACAAACACCACCACAATAATACCATAAAAGCATCACAAACACCAACACAATAATACCATAAAATCATCACAAACACCACCACAATAATACCATAAAAGCATCACAAACACCACCACAATAATACCAGAAAAGCGTCACAAACACCAACACAATAATACCATAAAAGCGTCATAAACACCAACACAATAATACCATAAAAGCATCACAAACACCAACACAATAATACCATAAAAACATCACAAACACCACTACAATAATACCATAAAAGCGTCAAAAACACTACCACAATAATACCATAAAAGCGTCACAAACACCAACACAATAATACCATAAAAGCATCACAAACACCACCACAATAATACCATAAAAGCATCACAAACACCAACACAATAATACCATAAAAGCATCACAAACACTACCACAATAATACCATAAAAGCGTCACAAACACCACCACAATAATGCCATAAAAGCGTCACAAACATCAACACAATAATACCATAAAAGCGTCACAAACACCACCACAATAATACCATAAAAGCATCACAACACCAACACAATAATACCATAAAAGCATCACAAACACCAACACAATAATACCATAAAAGCATCACAAAAATCACCACAATAATACCATAAAAGCATCACAAACACCACCACAATAATACCATAAAAGCATCACAAACACCAACACAATAATACCATAAAAGCGTCACAAACACCAACACAATAATACCATAAAAGCATCACAAACACCACCACAATAATACCATAAAAGCATCACAAACACCAACACAATAATACCATAAAAGCGTCACAAATATCACCACAATAATACCATAAAAGCATCACAAACACCACCACAATAATACCATAAAAGCATCACAAACACCAACACAATAATACCATAAAAGCGTCACAAACACCACCACATTAACACTTATGCTGCAGGCATATTTCCGCTATATTAGGGCTCATTCAGGCAATCCTGAATGATTGAGCAAGTGTCTGAATGATATGAAATGTATTCAGCCAAAAACTACAAGACAATAGTAAAATCTTCCACAGTGGATGAGTACAGTATAAGGGTTCCATATACCTACATTGTCCCTAATAAATGATGTATAATAAGGCTGCGAGCCTATTCCCTATAATTATCAAATACAATACAGCGAATATAATGTACAAATTGTGGATATCCCGTTACGATCAGAAATAAATAAAACACAAATTATACAAGTCCCCAAAGACGTGAGAGTTAGGGACTCCCGAGTAGGCGTGTGGGCACGCACTTCTCTCGCTCTTCCCAAGTCCCAACCCTTTCTTTATCAAACATTTCCCTACCGTCACACTCACCTAGTTCCTTCCTGGCACTCTCAGCATCTTGAAGGGGATATTTACCGACGGCTGAAACGCGCAGGCACACACAAACACGCACAAAAAGAAAGAAAACACCGCGACGAGTATGCACCAGAAGGCCGCATGTTGACGTCTGACGGGCGAAGCTCAGGGAGTGGGGAACCATAGGACTCGTCTTGGAATTAGTGCCTCTATTCCCTTCAAATTCACGGATTCTCTGCTCTAAGCGTGAAGGGATGATATAAAGATGGCTTAATATTGATAGGGATTGCTAAAAATGCCGTAGCAAGCGAGGGAGAGTGGGTAGTTGTGGACGGGCCGGGAAGACGCATGCGCAGTAAGGGAGATGCCAGCAGCTGACTGAGAGATGTGCAAACTCGGCCAAGGAACTCCCATGCTGGTTCAGTTATTAGGGTTAGAATTGTGTATACTACTCGATATCAATCCTTATTAATGTTAACCCTCTCTGTATTAAGGGGGTATGGTTCACTTTTTGGGCGATTTTTGCATGTATTAATTATTTTTCTAGTTCCCTCCCTATACCTCCATCAGGTTTAGAAAAACACTCCCTAGACCCCCCTTCAAGATAGATTTGTACACTTTTCGGTAGAAAAATGTCCCGGCCAAAGGCCGATTCCTCCTAAAATTACAGACTCGCTTTCGCTCGCCAGGAAAAAATCGCCACCTAAATGGTACGAAGGGTCCTAATATTGACAAAGAAATGGGGTGAAAGGTCATAATATCCCCAAACTAATGGAACCAACGTCTTAAAATATCATAACTAATAACTAAACATGAGGGAGGAGGAGGACTCGAAAAACTAACTGCCTCCCCTTAAAACCACTATATTGAAAACTAAATATTTAAACAAATAAATAAACACACACACACACACACACATACACAAACACACACAACACACATACACCAACACATACACACACACACACACACACACACACAACACCCACCAACACATACCTATACACACAACACCCACCAACACCAACACACACACACACACCAACACACACACACACAGGAACAGCACCTTTATCGCCCAAACTATGTATCCTGTCAAAGTATTATCGAATGTATATTATTGTCATGGCCATATTAGGATATCTTTGAGTGGAAAGAGAGGCGTATTTATTGGCTCATTTGTGTATCTTTCTTTCATTATAGTTTCCTCCCTAGACCTCCATCAAGCTTTAAAAAACACCCGCCCAAGACCCACCTTCAAGCTAAATGTGTACATTTTTCGATAGAAAACTGTCCCTAGTGGCATCAATATGGCGGAGGTTGGCCGATCTCTGGTAGTATAGGGTACCAATATGGCGGAGGTTGGCTGATCTCTGTTCTATAGGGTACCAATATGGCGGAGGTTGGCCGATCTGTGTTACTATAGGGTACCAATATGGCGGAGGTTGGCTGATCTGTTACTATAGGGTACCAATATGGCGGAGATTGACCGATCTCTGTTACTATAGGGTACCAATATGGCGGAGGTTGGTCGATCTCTGTTACAACAAGATCTATATTATTCAACTAAAAATATGTACACCTGTAAACAATAAAAATACTACCAATACTTCTACAAATTAAAATAATAATAATAATATTAATCATAAAACAATAACAACAACAGCTATTTCTATATAATTAAATACCTTAATTAGACTCCCAGACCCATCACCTTCATTATCCTCGCTCTCCATGTGTCATTATTAAAACACTACTGTAGCAGTCCAGTTTTATATTAAGGGAGGGTCACCAGCTTTTTTTATCAATCTCTCCTTTTCTCTCTTTCTCTGGCTTGTATCCATTCGGCCCCATTCAGCAAACTGATTAAAGACGTTATCCCCATCCAGGTGTCAATTTCTTCCTGGCGAGCGATAGCGAGCCAGTATTGTATGGAGAAATACCGCTTCGCCAGAGGCATTTTTCTATCAAAAAATGTAGGCTACAAATTTAGCTTGCTGTCAAAACAAAAATATATATATGCTGGCTCGCTACCGCTCGCCAGAAAAATATTGACACCTGGATGGAGGTAAACGTCTTAAAACAGTAGGCTGAATGGGGCCGAATGGAGAAAGAGAGATAACAATTGCAGGTGACCCCCCTTAATTAGACTGTCATTTGTCATTAATAAACAACTACCGTACCAGTCATCTTTTATATAAACAATTATTTAGCCCGAGTCCTGTAATTCCCCGAGGCGACACAGGTAATCCAGGGAGGGGGGGAGGTAGGTAGGGGGACGAGGAGCGATGGAGGGATTGTTATTATTATTATTATTATTATTGTTGTTCTTTATTTATGTTTTGTTTTGTTATATTCCTTCTCATATTCATTCAAGTCTTCTAAAAAAAAATCCGGTTTGTCACACTGAGATGGAGGGAGGGGGGGGGAGGGGGCAGGGTGAGAGGGAGGGAGAGAGAGAGAGAGGGGGACAAGAAGGGAGGGGGATGGGAACAAGGAGGAAGGTAGGGAAGGGGACAAGGAGGGAGGGAGTGGGGTGGGGACAAGGAGGGAGTTGGGGGATAAGGAGGGAGGGGGAGGGAGGAGGGGGTCGGACAAGGAGGGAGGGATGGGGTCCAGGTAATTAGGTCGCTTGAGGGAGATACGTAATGCTGGCGGGATTACTCGGCGATTACCGGAGCCTCGTGTGCGGTTGATTACAAGCGAGATTACTAGGCCGGTGTGTGTGTTTGTGGGGGTGACTTAAGTACTCCAAGATGTGTAATATATAAACAAGGATATCACACACACACACACTCTCTTTCTTTTTGGTCTCTCTCTCTCTCTCACACACCTCAAGGCATGTAAATTATAAACAAGGACATATCACACACACACACACTCTCTCTCACACACACACACACCTCAAGACATGTAAATTATAAACAAGGACATATCACACACACACACACACACTCTCACACACACCTCAAGACATGTAAATTATAAACAAGGATATATCACACACACACACACACACACGCGCGCGATTAGGGATAATTAAGGGTTAGATAATTAACCAAGGGAGTTCTGGAAGTCAATAGTTCAATGCAGGGTCTGTGCAGCATGTGTATCTACAGTATGTAACTCTATGTAGCCCTCACTCTCTCTATCTCTCAAAATTATGTATTAATTATTGCCCTTGTCTTCCTTCTTTCTATTAACCCCTTCTGTACCAACGACGTCTTTTTCATTCTATTCTAGCTATTTTTAGACTATTTTGTTCAGCTTAGGAAGTACGTCTAGCTAATAAAAAGGCTACAGACTCTCTCCATTCATCCTTTAAGTTACCATATATCCATCTTAAGGGAGCTCAGACGGTATTGTGCAGCATCATTTACTGGTTCGGCTCAATGGTTTAAGGAAGGGGTTTAGTTTGCTCTCTAAACCTCTATCAAGCTTAAAAAAACACCCACAAGACTCCCCTTCGATATAAATTTGTACATTTTTCGGTAGAAAATGTCCCGGCCGAAGGCCGATTCCCATTCAAATACAGGCTCGCTTCCGCTCGCCAGGAAAAAAATCACACCTAAATGGCACGAAAGGTCTTAATATTGGCAAACAAATGGGGCAAAAGGTCTGAAAATCGCCAAACTAATGGGGCGAACGTCTTGAAATCTCCTAACTAATAGGGATAAACATGAGGGAGGAGGACTCGAAAAACCAACTGCCTCCCCTTAAGCTTCATAACATCGTCTAAATGTAGCTGAACTCAAATAAATAATCGTCCCTGGTACAGAAGGGGTTAGTTGTTTTCTCTCCTGCGTTTTTTTCTATCTAACTCTCTCTCTCTCTCTCTCTCTCTCTCTATCTTAAAATTATGTTATAATTCCTGTCTCTTTCTGTCTTCCTTCTTTCTATGGTTTTATCTCTCCAGTTTTTGTTTCTAATTCACTCTCATTCACTGACTCTCACTCTCTCTTTCTCTCTCTCCCCCACCACCGCCTCCGCATATAGGGCAATGAATGGAAACTTAATGCAAGGAAATTACTACCAATTGGCTGAGATTTGCGGCTTCTTATCTGCCTCTCCACCCCCTGAGAGAGAGAGAGAGCTACATAGAGCTACATAGATACACAGACCACACAGACCTCAAGGTCCTTACTAGGCAGTCTGGCCTTACAAACTATAATATGCATATATGCATATATACACATACACACATACACATACATACATATACATATATATACATATATATACACATACATATACACATACATACATACACACATATATATACAGTATATATATACATACTGTACAGTGCACACACATACATATACAGTACATACATTTTTTTTTATTTATTTTTTTTTTTTATTTTTTTATTTTTTTTTTTTTTCATTCATATCACCCCAGCCCTCTGCAGATAGAGGTCAAGCCTTCCCTTGAAGGCGTTTATTGTGTCGCTCTCCACCACTCTCGCTGGTAGTTTATTCCACTCTGTCGCCACACTGTAGGTGAAGAAACTCTTTGTGACATCTAGGTTTGCCTTTTTGGTTTTTAATTTCATTCCATTTCCGCGAGTTTGATTAGTATTGTTTAATGTGAATAGTGCATTTACATCGACTTTAGTCGAAACCTTTTAGTATCTTAAAGCACTCAATAAGCTGACCCCTCAACCTCCTCTTTTTTAATGAGAACAGGTTCAATCGTTTAAGTCTTTCTTCATATGGTTTATTTCTTAATGAGGGTATCATCTTCGTCGCTCTACGCTGTACTGACTCGAGTCTTACAATGTCCTTGATCAGATAAGGTGACCAGAACTGCACACCATATTCAAGGTGGGGCCTCACCATACTTTTGAACAGTGGCACTATTACGTTTTCATGTTTATATGTAAATTTTCGTTTAATAAAGCCCAATGCTATGTTTGCCTTATTTGCAGCTGCTATACATTGGTCGGAAGTTTTTAGGTTTTCCGATATTAGTACCCCTAGGTCTTTTACTACCGTTGCGGTTTTTATTTGTTTGCCATTTATTTCATATTTCTGCTACCAACCTGCAGCACCTGACATTTATCGACATTGAAGGGCATCTGCCATTTTTTCGACCACTCTGATATCTTGTTTAAATCAGATTGCAACGCCTTTCTATCATCTTCGTTCAGGACTGTATTTCCTATTTTTGTATCGTCGGCGAATTTGGAAATGGTGTTGTTTACCCCTACATCGATATCGTTAATGTAAATGAGAAACAGGACCGGTCCAAGGACTGAACCCTGTGGAACTCCACTAGTGACAGGCTCCCACTCCGATTCCACTCCATTTATCACCACTCTCTGTCTTCTGTCTGTAAGCCAATTTTTTATCCAAGAATGAATTTCACCTTTGATACCTATCCTCTCCAGTTTAGCCAATAGTTTTCGGTGAGGCACCTTGTCGAAAGCTTTTTGAAAGTCCAAGAAGATTATATCTAGTGATTTCGTCATGTCGTTATATGTGAATAGTTTGTTATAAAATTCAATCAAATTTGTTAGGCATGACTTATTTGATCTAAAGCCGTGTTGACTATTTTTGATTAGGTTGTTTGATTCGAGGTAATCTACTATCTTATCTCTAATGATTTTTTCCATGATTTTTCCTACAATTGAAGTTAGGCTAATTGGTCTGTAATTACTCGCTTTGGCCTTGCTACCCTTCTTGTATATCGGCGTAATGTTCGCATCTTTCCAATCACGCGGTACAATCCCCTGTAGTAGTGATAAGTTAAATAGTTGTGTCAGGGGTTTTGCTATTTCGTCCTTGACATTCTTAATTATTTTCGGGTGGAGCATGTCGGGTCCCGGGGTCTTATTTACATTTAAATTACTCAATTTGCTTTGTACTTCGGTAACGCTGATGGTGAAATCTCCTATCACATGAGTTGAGGTGTTATTTTCAAGGGTATGATCGATAATTTCTTCTGTGAAAACTGAGCCAAAATATTTGTTGAGCAGATTTGCCGTGTTTGTGTCGCCTGTTATTGTCTGGCCATCTTCTATTAGCGGTCCGATTCCGCTTTTGATCTGTTTATTTTTGTTTACGTAACTGTAGATTTTTTTTGGGGGTTTGTGGCACTTTCTCTGGCAATAGTCATTTCGTAATTTTGTTTGTTCGCCCTAATTATTTTTTTCACTTCCCTTCTACTATTTTTGTAACAAGTTTTTAATTACGTCAGTGTTTGTGTTATTTTTTACAAGTTTGTGGGAGTTGATTCCTTTTCCTTATTGCCTTGCCAAATGTCTCTACTGTACCAAGGGGGCATAATTGATTTCAGTAATTCGTTTTGGTTTCCATGGGTACAAATTGTTTATGCGCTTCTGTAATTGTAGACTTAAAATGTCCCCATAGTTCATTTACTTCGTTTATATTTATGAGGTTTTGAGTGTATGTTTGATAGCGATTCCTTAAGTCCGTCATAATTTGCGATATTGTAGTCCGAAACCATTCATGTTGTGTTTACTGAGGAATATTTTGCTTATAACGTTGATTCTTAGATTTTATGATCGGACGTTGCCAGATGTTCACCTACATCCAGGTTTGATAATAAATTTTCTTGGGTAGTGATTACGACGGTCTAATATATCCCTGTCTCGCGTCGGCTGTTTTACGTGTTGAGTCAAAAAATTGTCCTGGATGAAGCTTGTCATTAGGTCGTGACTTAGCATTTTTTCCGGTCGTGGTATTCCAGTCAATTAGGGGGAGGTTATAGTCACCTAGTAAAACTGTTTCGTCGGAATTAAGGGTTTTCTATAGTATTTCATAAAAAATTGTATCATCGGCAACAGTTAGTCTCGGTGGTCAGTACGCTGAAGTGATATTTAAGTTCATGTTTTGTATTTATTTTGACGCACACTATTTCTGCGTTACTTTCGTAGAGTGTCACCTCGACTGGGTTTAAGTAGGTTGCACGGTACATTGCAACCCCCCCTCTTTGTTTTCCATTGTTACGGTCTTTATGAAAAAATGTATATGGCTCTATGTGATATTCATGAAGTAGATCTTTATTTTTAAGGTTCAGATGTGTTTCCGTTATACAAATAACGTCAACTTTCTCATTTAATAACAGACATGTAAGTTCGTCTATTTTGTTTCTTATTGAGCAGGCATTTATGGATATTATTTTTATATCATTTCTCTCAGCATGCGCTGGATTTGTTTTTCTTATTGGTGAGGCTGGGTTGGGGGTTATGACTTGAAGCCGCGGCGGGTTGTCAAATTCATTCAGTGGTTGGGTTGGCTTGGATGGGGTTGGGTGGGGTTGTTTAGTTTGTTTTGTGGTTAAGGTAGGTACGTTTTCAGAACTTGTGGGCCATTGGGGTTGACGGTTTCGTTTAAAAGGGTTTGTGATGGACTTGGAAGGGTTGGGCGGGGTTATTTATTTCTCTTAACTGTGCGGGAGGAGTTTGATTGGGTGGGGTTGTGGGAGGGCTTTTCCGGGGGTAGCGATATCAATACTCAGAGGAGTCTATAGCATAGTTATTTCTCGGTCCTGACTGGCGGTGTTTTCGTGGGCAATGTAGGTTGCTTGATTTAGGGTGTCACTGATGTGCTACCGCCTTTTTCTGATAAATGCCTGCCTCTCCGCTGTACAGGGACGAGTTCCTACAAAGGTGGTCCAATTGTCCACATACCTTCCTCTTGTTCGCACATGACCTTGCTGCGTGTTAGTTTCTATGGCTCTATTTTGTCCGTATGGCTTGTTTTAATCCGGGGTATGACGCCGCTTACCACACATTTCGTGGTCTTCCTTTTCATGACTTTAATTATGCGGTTACTCAAAAAATCTTTTTCCATGGTCTTAATTTGGGGCCTTACCTCCGTCAAAGCAGTCATTTGAGCCAACATTGACGACTACACAGGTGCCCTCTGTATGGCGGAGTTAGTTATGTCTTTCAGGGACTATGTTTCGACTTTACGGCGCCTTCGAGAGAGAGAGAGAGAGAGAGAGAGAGAGAGAGAGAGAGAGAGAGAGAGAGAGAGGGAGGTACAAAGGAAATCAAGCAACAACAGATCTAGTGACCCTTCTAGGCTGCTTGTCCTCCAAAACACTGAGGATCAAGTGTCCCCAAAACAGTGGTTTAGAGTGGGTAAGGGAACATTGAAAGGGAACTACTGCCCTGGAACTAATGTCCCGTGGGCAGGACTAGGAAGTT
>CM064538.1:18088193-18186045 GCA_032716605.1 Paralithodes platypus | reverse complement strand
GTCAAGGATCCAAATTATTGCGAGACTTATGCGGCAGTTTTAAACGAGCAGGTACAACGTGGATTTGTCGGGTGAGAGTAGATCTCAGCTGAGTTATGGGGCATAACATCCATTTACCGTGCGCACCATGGGATTAAAAAGGACAGTTCCACCACTCCTGTTCGTATTGTGTATGACTGTCTCTGCTAAATCCAGTGGATCGCTCCTATAGCCTGAATGATTGTCTGTACATGGGTCCGTCCCTGGTCTCTGATCTCGCGCAAATGCTGTGTGCGTTGCAGATGTCATAAGTTTGCAGGGGTCGCCGATATTGAGAATGCCTTCCTGATGCTTCAACTCCATCATGAAGACAGGAACTCAACAAGATTTTTATGGCCAACGGGACCCAATGGATCTAGATTGGAGTATCTGGGTCTCCAGGTTCAGAGTCGTCTTATTAGGGAGGCGGAATGTTCCCAGTTCCTTCTTCACCGCTACTATCTTGCGTCATCTTGAGGAGGCTGGACTAGATCCTGACTTCAAGAAATGAGATCAAGCAGGGGATCTAGGTGGGACAATCTTCAAGAACTGGAGACAATGAAGATTTGTTGCTCAAGAGATGTGTGGGAGATCCACGATATATGTGCCAAGGCTCATTTTATACTTAAGAGAATGGCCGGGCCACTAATAGTGGTCTTTTGAAAGGTTAATTTGCTTCTGACGGTGTAGCTTACTGAGAATAGTGAGGTTGAAGTTTTTAGGCCACAACGGGGCACACTACAACAGCATTGTATATCCTTCTGTCACACCCCATGCGGCAGTGAGCTTATGACCAAGCGAACACTGCTTAAGCTTGTCAGCGAGGTTTTTTTTGGGTTGATCCCCGAGGTTTGTTGCTGCCTGTAACTATCCGTGCTCGTATTGTTTTTACAGCAACTGTTGGCGGCTAAAACTAGATTGAGGACACGCCCCTCCCGACTGAGTTACAAGACTACTTGGCGGTTGATTTGGTCGGCCCGTTCCACATGTTTGCAAGGTCCAAATTAATCGTTAGGTTATTAGTGGTCAACAGGTGGATCTACATGCCTTTTCTGATGCCTAGCAATAGTGCATATGGTACTAACAGATACATATGCACTGGTAGTGAAGCGACGCTGGCTAGAGCGAAGGCCAAAGTAGCACCTATAAAAGAAGATTACAGTTCCTTAAATTAGAACTTACTGACATTGCTTCTGTCTGCTCGTCTAATAAAGTGTACAATGGATGCCTTATACAGACATACTACAGATTAATAACGTCTATGTCAGGAGCGGGACAGTCAAATAGTCACTTTCATGGGTACAAAGCCAGAAGGTGTTACCTGTTTATGTTTCTAATCGCACTGAATGAGATACATAACTTAGTTCATACAAGCTAAATTTCGCTATGTGAGCACCAGGGATAACCCCAGGGACATAATTTCACGGGGGATCTCGGCGCAAAAGTTTATGTCGTCCTCTATTTGGTGGCATGGACATCCATGGCTTATATCTCCATTCTGAATGGCCTCAGGATTTCAGGGAATGCATATCTGAATCCTTCAAGTCGGACCCAAGAGGATGTGTTAAGTAGTTCGAATGTGAGTATAACACATCAGGATAACAAGTTGGTAGAGTGGGAACGTTACGGCAGCTATGATCAAGTAAATAAGGGTATTTTGCATGGATATACCGTTTCATTAACAACATGAGAAGTCGGGCTCACAGGTCTTTCCTTAGTGAAGATTCGAAGCATATCAGAATCCATGAATTGAGATCAGCAGAAGCGAAAACTAATATGTTTAGTACAAAAGGAATCTTACCCTAACTGAACATCAAATCCTGAGCAAGGAGTCAAAGGCCAAACCCTCAAACTTAATGAGGCAGCTAGGATTATATATGGAAGGAGGCATAATTAAGTGTAGAGGCAGGATAACAAAGGTGGACATTATTGATTTCATGCAGAATATCCTTGTCCTCCTTAGCTCCTCTGCATTTGATTAACAAAATGTTGATTCGCCCATGCCATAGTGACCTGCGACATTTTGCTGTAAAGATGTTCTGGCGTATATGCGACAACGTTGGTGGGATCCCTAAGATGCGACCAAGCAATATTAAAGGGAGACCCAATAGCTGTACTATCTGTAAAAAGATTAAAGGGTAAGCCTTACTCCCCAGTTTGATCTACCTCCCTTGCCTGAGTTCAGTGTACAAAGGAATGACTCATTTCAGGTAACCGGGGTAGACTACACCGGAGCGATTCATGTTAGCGAATCGCCCGGTAATATCATAAAAGGTAATATGCAGTTCTATTCACATGTGCAGGTAACCAGAGCGATTCATATTGAATTGATTGACGACCTATCCAGTGAGGGGTTTTTGCATACTCTAAGACGCTTTGCAGGTCGCAATGGTTTCCCTCAAAATATTATGAGCGATAATGCGACTTGTTGTGTCGGGGCTTCTAAATATCTCTCAGAGTGGAATGGATGACCCGCAGGTTGTGGCTACCCTCACTGGAAAAGGGGGTCGGGGGAGATGGAGATTTCTAACCAGCACGTGCGCACCATGGTTCGGGGCGATTTTGGGAGAGAACTATCGGTATCGTCAAATCTGCCATGAAGAAGGTAGTAGGAAGCGGCACCCTGGTGACCAGACGGGAGTTGCAAAACATCTATAATAGCAAGTGAGATGTTAGTCAAACGACAGGCCCTTGACCTATACCTCGGGCAGATGTTGATGACCTCTTACCCATTTAGCCTTCTATGCTAAACACGTGGATGAACCCTTAAGACATTTCCTAGATCGTCCGTTAATGACGAAGATCTGCATGACGTACGTTCGGCAATGCTGACGCCCCCCCCAACGTCGGCGCTTTCCAGTGATGTAAAACAGGTGTCCGACGAGCTATGGAAACGGTGGACCCAAGAGTAATTGCTGTCTCTTCGCGAGCTTCACTCTCATAAGATCAAAGGGACGAATCCCGATGGCCTCGTATCGGCCGGATATCGTCCTGATTCATGAATGAGCGTCCTAGGGTATTTTGGAAGCTTGGGAGGATTATGCGATTTGTGCCAGGGCCATTGATGGTCTGATAAGGGTTGCTAGAATACGCACTTCGACGGGGGTTACTACTCGCCCAGTAAGTTAAGGTCTATATTCCATTGGAGCAGGATGTAGAACTGACGGATGATCCTGGCGTCTACTACTGATACCCCTCCGCGGGAGAGTGCTGCGTGACAGCGCTCCTCAAGGTGGGGCAGGGATGATGATGAGAAGGACTGATCCTCCTGAGGCTTCAGGTGGCGCTAGTCCCACAAGGAGGGGCGGCTGTGGAGTTCTCGTGGATCTTGTGGAGATCAAAGATCAAACTATGGTGATCTTTGACTTTCGATGTCCTTTTTGGTTGTTCTCTGTATATAGCTCCTGTATATCATTTTTGTGGCGGGCAAATATGTCTGGGAATAGGGTAATGATCCCGACAGTTTGTAGGTCCAATAGGAACATTTGAATTTGACGGTATCGGAGCGCATGATACGATTTCGGCTGGTTCTTTGTGTATTGTAGTTGTATTTCTTAAGATATAGGTTAAATATTTAACTGTAGGTATAAATATCTACAACTCAGCTCCTAGATGTATCATGAAACCAAGTAATGGGTTTATAATTATTATGAGACCGGCAGCCATATGTAAGTGTTCGCGAAGCGATCGGAACGGTCCGGCCCTTTAGTCTCTCAATCAACATCATACAGGCCAACATCTCCACCCCCCCCCCCCTGCTATGACTCAACCCACAGTTCACCCATGTGCTACAAGAATTATTAAATCTATAACAACAGTCCTACATCACCAGTCCTATCTAAGCGAAGTTCATTCCCTTGGCAGTATCGATATTGTATTATGGTGAACATTCCTACACCCTACTATTATTGATTTTGGTAAGTAAATACCTGTACCCTACTATTTATTGATTTGGGAAATATAAATCACCTGTACCCTACCAATTTATTGGATTTGGTAATTAGAAATACCTGCTAACCTCCTACCTAGTTATTGATTTGGTAATATAAATACCTGTAACCTACTATTTTATTAATTTGATATAAATACCGGTACCCTACTATTTATTAATTTGATATAAATACTTTACCCTACTATTTATTAATTTGGAATAAATACCTGTAACCTATATTATATTCATTGGATATAAATACCTGTACCCTAATATTTATTAATTTGATTATAAAAAACTCCCTGTAACCCTACTTATTTATTAATTTTGATTGTCATGCTAATCACGCCGAATAAACCCTTTCTTTACCAGTGTTTTTTTCAGCTACATTACAAACGATTTTTCGAAGCTTAGGAAGGATATATGGTTTACAAAATGATGAGTTGTGGGATAGTCTATAGCCCTTTTAATGGGTAGACTTCTTTCCTAAGCTGGAAAATGTTGTTTCTAAAATAGTTGCCAGAATATAACGATACAACAACGTCCCCGGTTCAGAAGGACTAATGGTTACCCGGAAGACAGTCACACACACCTAACTGACCACTTGCGACTTCAAAGGTATTCAGCCCCTTCTAGGATTATTAAGGCCAGCACCACCTGTATCATCAAGAATATTGTCAGGACTAGATACCCTGTTCGAGAACTCCAGTCCCTCGCCTCCTCTCTTAAAACGTTGGTATATGCTGTTTATACTCGCATTACCTTTTTTTTTTTGTTGTCTGGGTACCTCGGGACCGTGTTTGAACCAGGCAAGCATCCAGGGGGTGGTATCTCTGAGAAGCTCTAGCCCATATGGGAAGGGACCCTTTTTGAGAACTTCAGTCCCTTGCCTCTCTCATAACTGTTTTTCTTTTGATTTTATATTCACATCACTTTTTTTCTGATAACCTCTGAGTTTAACCAGCCAAGCGTCAAGTGTCTAGGAGAAAGCGCTGGCCCCGCAATGGAAAACTGTTCATCTTCAACCCGCCACCCTCTTCCAACACTTCACCTTCCCGAGCAGCCCCCGGGGAAAGACCATCACAACCCTAAATAGGGCCGATCCAGACAAACCCTTTCTGCCACAAGTACCGGTCCATGCACGGGAGATAGGTCATAAAAGTTCGCAAGTTGATTTTGTTGGTATAATGGAGTTATATATGCCGTTAGACTCATGATGATAAATAATCCATAATAGTTCGCAAGTTATTTGTTGGTATAATGGAGTTTATATGCGGTTTAGACTCATGATGATAAAATAATCCATAATAGTTTCGTCAAGTGATTTGTGGGTATATGGAGTTTATATGCGTTCGGACTCATGATGATAAATAATCCATAATAGTTCGCAACGTGTATTTGTTGGTATATGGAGTTTATATGCGTTTAGACTCATGGATGATCAAAATCCATAATAGTTCGCAAGTGATTTGTTGGTATAGGAAGTTTTAATATGAGTTGTAGACCTTTCATGATGATAAATAATCCATAATAGTTGCCGCAAGTGATTTGTGGGTATATGGAGTTTATATTGCGTTTAAGCCTCATGATGATAAATAATCCATAATAGTTCGCAAGTGATTTGTTGGTATATGGAGTTTATAATGCGTTAGACTCATATGATGATAAATAATCCATAATAGTTCGCAAAGTTATTTTGTGTGATATATGGAGTTTATATGCGTTAAGACTCATGATGATAAATAATCCATAATAGTTTCGCAAGTGATTTGTTGGTATATGGAGTTTATTATTGCGTTAGACTCATGATGATAAATAATCCATAATAGTTCGGCAAGTGATTTGTTGGTATATGGAGTTTATATGCGTTAGACTCATGATGATAAATAATCCATAATAGTTCGCAAGTGATTTGTTGGTATATGGAGTTTATTATGACGTTAGACTCATAGATGGATAAATAATCCATAACTAGGTTCGCAAGTTATTTGTTGGTATATGGAGTTTATATGCGTTAGACTATCATGATGATAAATAATCCATAATAGTTCGCAAGTGATTTGTTGGGATATGGAGTGTTATATGGCGTTAGACTCATGATGATAAATAATCCATAATAGTTCGCAAAGTTATTTGTTGGTATATGGAAGTTATATGCGTTAGACTCATGATGACAAATAATCCATAATAAGTTGCGCAAGTGGCTTTGTTGGTATATGGAGTTTATATGCGTTGTTAGACTCATGATAATAATCCATAATAGTTCGCAAGTGATTTGTTGTTATATGGAGTTTATGATGCGTTAGGGACCTCATGATGATAAATAATCCATAATAGTTTCGCAAGTGATTTGTTGGTATATGGAGTGTATATGCGTGTTAGGACGTCATGATGATAAATAATCCCTAATAGTTCGCAAGTTATTTGTTAAGCATAGGGAGTAGAATATTCGTCAGACTCATGATCATAGATATATCAAATTGTCCGAAGGTGATAAATCAATAGCGTCTAATTAACTTCCCATCTGGCCTTACAAACATCAATACACAGGAAAATGGCCTAGAGTCAATTATTGTTAGGATATTTAGAAGCATCTAGAAACATTAACTTAAAGCATTCTGAGCATGTGTTCATCCCAGGGACGTTCTTCCCTTTACTAATTTGTCTTAGTTTTATCTTGGAGGTATATGAAGCATAGCCTATAATTGACTTAACTTTGGTTTCAGTAAGGCCTTCCGACAGATTCCCTCATGAGAGATTTGGTGAGAAAGATAGAAAGTATTGTATATGGAATAGGTGGGTCGCTATTAGTGGATGAGGTCCATGGGGGGATGATTGGTAGGAGGAAGCACAAGAGTCAGCATATATGTTATAATGTCATATTTGTTTTCACCAAACTCACCAATTAATTTACAAATAACCTAACGTAATGAAATCACTGAAAGTAATCAATATATTGTGGTACTCCAAGGACTCGAACCTATGATACTCCACACCGAAATTCCGCACACTACAGCATTACGCTATCAAGACACCTGCTAAGACTTGACCCGGGACCTCTCAAACTGGTAGGTTCGGCTGAGTCACTTAGTTTGAAAAGGGGTACACCTGCTGAAACTTGACCCGGGACCTGTCAAACCCCAGTCAGACTAGGGTGCAGTCAAAAGGGGTGTTCCCCAGGGGTCGATCTGTAATAGGCCCAGGGTAAAGGCACTAGTAAAGTAAAGTGCATGACAAATCTTTATTAAGTCAATTATTTGCTATGTTTATTAGGCTGTGAGGTTCATCAATTTTAACTCATCAAAATCTTATGACATCAATTTCATAATTATGAATGGTACATACGCCTCAAATGGAATGAATGGAAAGCTAGAGGATGGCAGAGGGTATATGAGAGTGAGGTGGAATATGTTGGAGGGAGGGGTACACCGAATGAGGAGGAATGTAGTGGACATATACATTGGGGAGAGGGTGATGGGGTTGGAGGAAGGACGAGGGTTGTCGGGGAATAGGGTAGCCTTGAAAAGGTTCGTTCGTGGCCACCCTCCATCAGCAATTAGGGTATGTGGCAACAGATGGATAGATTGACAATTACCTGCACATGTAGCTGGTGAGCAACTAAATTATAATCTTGAGAGGCAGTGAGGATTAATTATAATGTAAAACTTGCAAAATAAACAAACCAAAATGTATACGAGCAGTAAAAAGACAAAATAACTAATTAAAATGTATACGAGCAGTAAAAAGACAAAATAACTAATTAAAATGTATACGAGCAGTAAAAAGACAAAATAACTAATCAAAATGTATACGAGCAGTAAAAAGACAAAATAACTAATTAAAATGTATACGAGCAGTAAAAAGACAAAATAACTAATCAAAATGTATACGAGCAGTAAAAAGACAAAATAACTAATTAAAATGTATACGAGCAGTAAAAAGACAAAATACTAATTAGAATGTATACGAGCAGTAAAAAGACAAATAACTAATCAAAATGTATACGAGCAGTAAAAAGACAAAATAACTAATTAAAATGTATACGAGCAGTAAAAAGACAAAATAACTAATTAGAATGTATACGAGCAGTAAAAAGACAAAATAACTAATTAAAATCGCTGTGGAAACAACGCTTAAGTAAAATAGTAATTTATAAATAAAAGAACACAATCCACCACATAGGGTGTACATTACTACATGTGTTTAATGCGAGTGCTTCAAAATGATAACCTACCATGTCGGAATTGTTAACTAAAGTTTGTACCAACTGTCACTACAAAGACAGTACAGACGCCTACCAACTGTCACTACAAAGACAGTACAGACGCACATAAACATTCGTGGACCTCACCTGGTAATTATGGAAGTAGGCCTACAGTAGATCTCTGAACACAAATTTATGAATATAATTTTCTATACATCAAATATAAAAAAAAATATAGACTATTTATTGAAAACCAAGCTCCATGCAAAAACCAATCCAGGTAGTTATGATTGCATTAACCCTTCCAGCCCGGCTGTCCTTCTATAAGGACACCGCGGCAGATGGACCGGTACCCGGGTGTCCTTATAACAGGCTGTAAGCTTGAAAGCCTATTAAGCTTGGTCTGAACGCCGTGTGTCCGACGCATGTAAACAAAGCCGGTCATTGCGTCACCGCACCTCCGAAAACAAGAAGGTGACGTCGGATCAATGGTTGTTGTATGATATGACGAAATTAGTATCTGAAAAGCTTCGATATTGTCAACATCGCTGCAAAATTCGCTCCACAGAAATCGTCATCACAACTGAACCAGTTGACTTACAGAGCTCTACTCAATGCCTGTCTACAGATTGGAAACCGCACTACGTTTAGGGATGCGTGGGAAATTTTCTAGCAGTTAAATAACAAAGATACGGTAGCCTAGGCCTAGACGTTTTTCGGCCAGATCGCCCGGGTACCTGACATTGTCCTTTTGTAAGGCAGCCCGGGTCGGAAGGGTTAAGGGGGGGGGGTCATTTTTTTTGTTTCTTTCTTTCTCTCCTTTTCACTCTTTCTCTGGCTTGTATCCCTTCGGCCCCATTCAGCTAACTGTTTTAAGACGTTTATCCCCATCCAGGTGTCAATTTCTTCCTGGCGAGCGATAGCGAGCCAGCATTGTATGGAGAAATCCGGCTATGCCGGGGAAATGTTTCTATCGAAAAATGTACAAAATTAGCTTGCTGTCAAAACAAAAATATATATATATATATATACTGGCTCGCTACCGCTCGCCAGGAAAATGTTGACACCTGGATGGGGGTAAACATCTTAAAACAGTAGGCTGAATGGGGCCGAATGGATACAAGCCAGAGAAAAGAAGAAAAAAAAGAAGCCCTTAAGAACATAATGGTTCTACAAAGTTTATACAGTAAGTGACTGTACATTATAATTCCAAAGTTTGTGGATGGTCACGATAAGTTCCAGGAAAGCCGGAGTTACACGGGCCCTTTTTCGAGCAATTTTTACGTCAATTATGGTCTGTAAGCTTGAAAAATTACACTTTATCAGAATTCAGCCACCTAACATAATCTACCTTCAGTCTAGTTACCGATACCAGTGCAAAAAGTGCCGAGAAAAAACTTGCTCATGGAAAATTGACGGAAAAATCGCTCGTGTGACAGCGGCTTAAGTTCCAGGAAATAATATGTTAACCCTATTTGGTCCGAGGGAGGTCTTTTTGGAGCTCGCCTCTTTCTATCCATTAATTTGGTTAATTTAAGACTGAATGTTGTAATTTATGTAAATTAAATTTGAGAATGGTGAGATGGATGTGTGGGGCCAAGCTGCAGGATAGAATAACTAATGATGAGCTGAGGAGACGTTTAGGTATAAAGAGTATTAGCGAGGAGATGTGTACAAGTAGACAGGGATGGTATGGACATGTGGAGAGAATGGATGAACAAAATTGGGTGAAAAGATGCAGGTCTGTGATTGTGGAGGGAGCTGCACCAAGGGTTGGAACGAGGAAGACCTGGGATCGGACTACAGTATAATTATGTGCTGATCTCGAATCCAAAAACTTTACAAGTGAAGCAGCCCTTAACCTCTAAGCTGCGCAGGTATGGTTGTTGTTGTTGTTGTTGTTGTTCCCCAAGCTGCCTGGCCGAACAGCCCCAAGACACCGAGCAAGGCCAAGGCCATAACCGAGCGCCCCCACAGAATCCTCCCTGCCGACCACAATAAAGCCTGGGTGACCGAAGCCACTCCATGGCGGGGAGCTGAGGAGGGTGCGGAAACGCCCGGGAAACCAAAGCCCCAACCAGGGCCCTGTTCCCCTCAGCAAGTATGAAGAGAAAGTTGAGGGGCAAGGGAAAAATGTGACACTTTGGCTTCCAATCTTGGTAGATTAGGAGGTCAATCCACGGAAAAGACGCCGTCACTTGAGATCTAGAAAATATATAAGTAAAAGGAACAGTCAGAGTAAGCTATGGGTATGGCAGAGATCGCTCAGTTCTCACTCTGATAGACCAGCCCATCACCAGTCTAAGCTGTGCAGGTATGGTATTTGAAAGTGCCTGCGGTGGGAAGGTATTCTGATTAATTCCTCACTAAAATCGTCAATTTACCATATATATAATTAATACTTATCCATATGCACCTATTTTACTTTTAACTTGAACATATGAAAGCATTAAAACAAGTGGTAACAGTAATTGGGTGGTGAAAATTTTATATTTTTGCCCCGCGGTCGTAATCTGGCCCAGACCGGCAAGAGAGACACCCTCTCTCTCTCGTCTCTCGCATAGCACTGAGTGACCAGGGGAGGGTTGGTGTGTAGGATTTACACTACTCCACCCTCCTCTCTCTTTCCCACCCGTCCTCCTACGAAAATACTTGATAAATATCGGGAATAATAGAGAAAATACCTGATAATTGAGGAGGGGGATAAAAGGGGGGGGGGACACATGTGTAGGAGTGGTAGCAAGTAATGGAGGGAAATTATCTCACCTAAGCACAAATTCCTTTTTTTTAGTGCCACTGGGGTGTTTTAAATGTTTTTTTTAAGGCCTATGATCCTATGAGTCTTCCTGCAGCCGCCCAGTAGAACATCTAATGAGTCTTCCCGCAACTGCCGGGTTAACAGGGTTGCCTGGAACGCCGCCATTAGGACAAGAGATTAAAACTGCACGTATGTGTGGAACACTCAGTTTTAAAATGTTATGTATGTATATATGTACTAAATACCTCTTATACTTGTAACTAACAAGCAGCTAATAAATCACCTTCATGTTTTTTACTTTGATTGCTATAGGCTGAGTTGGAGAGCCGTATTTACTTCACAGAATAGGTTATATTGTATTTTCTAATAAACGTAAACCTGTCTTATCAGAATATTATTAAACGTCTTACTTTTTTCGTTGTATCCCACTCCCTAATAATGTTTTGTTTATTTGTTTATCTTCCAACCAAAGGTGAGTATGTGGGTGCTATATAATTATTAGTTTTCTGTCTCCCACTTCCAGGTAGGACTAGAAAATTGGCTCAGCAACAGAAAGCAAAGGGTAGTCATAAACGGTAAGGCATCTAAATGGACCAATGTAAGTAGTGGGGTACCCCAGGGATCGGTACTAGGACCAATTCTCTTTCTAATTTACATCAACGACATAGATGAGGGTCTCACCTGTATAATCTCAAAATTTGCTGACGATACAAAAATTGCAAATAGCGTACTCTCAAAAGAACAAGTTGACGATATGCAACACAATCTAGATAAATTGTCATGTTGGGCCCAAATTTGGCAAATGAGTTTCAATGCGGATAAATGTAAAGTACTACATGTCGGATACCTAATGAGGAAGCAAACTATTCGATGAATGGCACTCAGCTTAAGAATGTAAACAGAGAAACCGATCTGGGAGTAACAATATCGAGTAACCTAAAATCGAGTCAACAATGTTCAGAAGTTGTTAAGAAGGCAAACAAAATAATTGGCTTTATAGGCAGGTCATTTGAGCATAAATCCAAAGAAGTTATCCTAACCCTTTACAATTCCTTAGTCCGCCCTCTTCTGGAATACTGCGTTCAATCCTGGTGCCCTTATTACCAAAAAGATATAAACAATCTAGAACGAGTTCAACGTAGAGTTACCAAAATGATACCTAGCCTAAAGAACAAACCATACGAAGAGCGTCTTAGAGAATTAAATCTATTTCCTTTAACCCAGCGCAGATTAAGAGGTGACTTAATTCAAGTGTTCAAAATCATCAAAGGCATCGACAATATGAACTGTAGTAAGTACTTCACTATCGACCAATCTAATTACACACTGGGAAACGGTTGCAAAATTATTGGTAAATCTTTTAACTCGCACGAATCTAAGAATTTCTTCTTCAATCGAGTTGTCAACTTGTGGAATGGGCTTCCCTGAAATGTTATAGACTGCATCACCGTTGATTAATTTAAACTCCGCCTAGACAAATATCTCTCATCAAACCCGCGACTGACTGCGTTTGTAAATTAATAACTTTATTTTATCCCCCCCTCAGTTACTAACCCATCTGTCCTCTACTAACTTCCTAATCCTGCCACGGACATTAGTTCCAGGGCAGTAATTCCCTTTCCAATGTTCCCTTACCCACTCTAAACCACTGTTTGGACACTTGATCCTCAGTGTTTTGGAGGACAAGCAACCTAGAAGAGTCACTAGATCTGTTGTTGCTTGATTTCCTTTGTACTCCTTTGTACTCCTTTGACTATTCTGAAACCTGTAACTGTAACGAGTAACTATATACAAATTGTAGTTTCTTTATTCATACAGAATTTAGTCAAATTTACCAGAACGTCCTGTACTTCCCAAACTGACTACTGTAATTCCTTGAACATGACGATAGTGCATTGTTATATGTGTGATTAGTTTGCTTAACCTCTGGACTGCGGATCCACTAATATAAGGTGTACCGGTGCGCTGCGGAACCCCTTATATAATCCAAGGCCTAAAAAAAAAACATTTAAACCAGCCCAGTATCAATTGATTTTTTTTTTTTTTTTTTATCTATTATTGTCCCTTGGCCATGCCAAATATCACTCCTCCACATGCCCTCCTTCCCCCCATCCCCACCCCCCTTCAATTATCACCTATTTTCTCTGTTATTCCCTTATTTCGTCGATATATTTTCGTGCTATCAATAGTGAGTCATAAGCAGGGTGTGCTTGTATGTGTTACAAAGCGAATGAAAGAGAGAGAGAGACAACTACACGACAGTGTCTCTCCAGACATCGTGAGGGGTGGATGTTGGCAGGCTGGCTGGCACTCGATGACTATAAACTCTCGCTCTCATTTCCCGATTTTGACCAGCCAAACGCTGTTTCCACTTGTTTTATTGTTGTAACAGGTCAATATCTTCATAATCAACGTAAAATAGGCGCATATGGATAAGTATTAATGATATTTATTGGACGATGACGATTTGAGTAAAGGTAACAGTCTAAATACCTCCGCACAGGGAGGGGTGGCCACTACCCTACCTGCGCAGCTACGAGGTTAAGAACTCGATTAACTTGCTCATGTAGTGATGTACACCCTATGTGGTGGATTGTGTTTTTTTTTTATTTCAAATTTTATTTTATTAGCATTTTTTATTAGTTTCTTTACATATATCTTGTCTTCCCAGTTTTGGTTTGTTTATTTTGCAAGTTTTACACTATAATTAGTGTGTGTGCGTGTGTGTTCCAGCCAAAGGGGAGTACAGTCAGTCCCCCTAATAGGCCTACACGTATCCTCAGTCCGCGTTTACCCTATTCTGCGCCGAGGGGTCAAAAAGGTACTAAAAATCCCTAAAACACGTATTGACCCCACAATACACTAATCACGGTTGAAGGGTGGTGTAAAAATGCGTGTTTTGTATTCTGCGCCACCCCCTACTCCGCGCGCACACCCATCGGCGGTGACGTCACGAGGGCACTGTGGGATATGCTTCCTTCTCAGTCCCGATATCCTTAAGTGCCCGTGCGCTGAGACTTGACCCATTTATTGTGTAACATCCGCCTTCCTACACCCTTCAACAACTTCAAAATGCCTAGGAAGAATAAACTGATCAGACACGAGATGAAGCTAAAGATTATTGAGCGCAAGGAGAAGGGTAAAGGCACTACTGCGATCGGGAAATCCATGGGTTTATCCAGGGACGGGGCCAGTATGCTGAACTCGCCCTGTCGCGGGTGTCTGCCTCGGAGCCCCCACTCTTCTCACCTACTTATAGCATTTAATTTTAATGTAAGGAATGACTTTTGTTTATGTTTCTATTGTTGTGTATGCTTGGTTGTCCAATTAGTATTGATTTTGATCAAAAATTACCATCAAATGTGTTGGGAAATGCTGGCTGCCGCCCATATGTATTTTTCTCCATAAGTTATGTTATCCTAGTGCGCAAATTCCCAATACACGTCATTTAATGCCGCCCATATAGACGCGGATTGGGTGGACTGACTATGTGGGTGCTATAAAGAGTATTAGCGAAGTGATGCATAAAGTAGACTGGGATGGTATGGACATGTGGAGAGAATGTATGAACAAAATTGGGTGAAAAAATGCAGGTCTGTGATTGTGGAGGGAGCTGCACCAAGGGGTGGACCGAGGAAGAGTACCTGGGATCGGACTATACGTGCCGATCTCGAATCCAAAAACTTGACTAGTGAAGCCGCCCTTAGCAGGGTTGCCTGGAACGCCGCCATTAGGACAAGAGACTGAAACTGCAAGTATATGTGGAGCACTCAGTCTTAAAATGTTATGTATGTATGCAGTCCTACTGTATATCATTATTAGTTTTCTGTTTCCCACTCGAGATAGAACTTTTCTGAAGCCTGTAGCTGTAACGAGTAACTTTATGATTTATGTGTTTGTTTTCAAGCCATATACAGTAGGTGAGTATGTGGGTGTAATAATTATATGTTTGTGTTTTTAATGTTTCCCACTCCAGATAAGACATTACTGAAGCTTGTAACTATAAGCAGTAACTCTAGGACATAATATTATAATGTAAAACTTGCAAAATAAACAAACCAAAATTGGGACGACACAAGATAACCGCAAAGGAACTAAGCAAAATTGTTATGTGGAAATAGAACATTTACGGGAAGTATATGTTTTTTTCTGGACTCCCTTCTCCCTCTTGCTGAGCCCCATTAGTTATGAGATTTAACGACATTCACCCCATTAATTTGTCGATTTGAAGACCTTTCGCTCAATTTCATTGCCAATAATAAGACATTTTGTACCATGTTTCGACTTTTTTTGTGGAGAGCTATAGCAAGCCTGTAATTTTTAGGCTTATTCACGTTAGGAACGGAGACTAGACTGAAGCTAGATTTTGTTAGGGAGCGGACGTGTTTATGTAACTTAAAATGTTGAAGTTGTCTGACTGCAATTGCCTATAAAAGTTGATGGAAAAGGAGCTCGTGTGACACTGCCTTCCCACAATGTTGGTGGGTTTGACACTAGATATGGAAGAATGTAATGTATGATTAGTCGTACACTAGGGATTGTGTATGGCTTGTTTTAATGTTGTTCTTGTTCCCCAGGCTGTCTGACCGAACAGCCCCAAGGTCTCGAGCAAAGCCAAGGCCATAACCAAGCAGAACCCTCCCAGCTTTACCACTAAGAAAGCCCAGGTGACCGAAGCCGCTCTCAAGTGAGGGGCTGAGGATGGTTCAGAAATGCCCGGGACACCAAAGCCCCGCCAAGGGCCCTGTGCCCCTCAACAATTGAAGGAAAAGTTGAGGGGCAAAGGAAAAATGTGACGCTTTGGCTCCCAGTCTGCCAACCTCTAGGTTGGCAGTAGAGAGGTCAATCCACGGAAGAGAGCTAGAAAATATACAAGTGAAAGAAACAGTCAGAGTAAGCTATGAGTATAGCAGAGAATGCTCAACTCTCACTCTGATATGCCAGCCCATCACCAGATGACTAGAACCCAATCCTCTCAGCATCAGCTAGGAAAGGCCCTAGTTAATGTTGGTTGATTAGGTTCACTATGTGGGATATAGGACTCGGTTGGTACCTCGAGGTTCTCGCAAGTATGGGGGTGATAGTAATTCTGACAGATCTCCTGGGAGGGAGGGGGGATGTGATGAGGTTCTGACCAAACTTGTGTAAGCTGTTGGTATCTGCTAAATAAGGCTTCTATCCCCAGAGACCGTAATGCTTCGGGGTAGTGTGTGTTTGAAAGCCCTAGAATTATCTTGCAAAGCTGTTTTCTGCACTTTTTCAAGTTGTTCTGTTTGTGTTTCTGTTAGTGATGAGGCCCATGCCAGACAAGCATAAGTGAGTTTGGTAGAATAATAATAATAAGCATGTTGCTTATTTCTCATAAGCGCCAATTTTTCCGAAGAATTCACTAGCGCTCGGAAAGAGAAAGAAAAAGAACAAAATCAATGCATCAAAAGAAGGCTTATATAAAACACATTTAACAATCACTAGCAGTGGCAAAATAGCCTAAACTCTATAGCCATCTGTCATGACACCTCTCTCAAGATCATAGCTTCTCTCAAAGAGAAAAGTCTTAAGTTGTCTCTTGAAGCATTCAACAGAACTCAGTTGTCTCATGGACAGCGGCAACCTGTTATACATCCTCGGAGCCATGTAGGAGAATGACCTCTCAAAGAAAGAAGACTGCTGGATAGCCCTTGGTTCATCCAGACGAAAAGGGTCATTGTCATGACGCACCACTACACCATGGTGTGCCGGTGGGCGCCTGAGCAGCTCCGCAAGGTACCTAGGCTCACCAAATTTGAGAACCTTAAAAGTCACCAAACACAACTTAAATTCTATTCTTGCTCTTACTGGCAGCCAGTGCAGTTCTATGTGAAGAGATGTAGTAGGAGTTCTAGGTGCAACACCAAAAATGAGTCTTGCAGCCCTGTTAAGAACAGACTGAACTTTCTTTAAAATATAATTTGGAAGACCCACCAACAGGGCATTGCAATAATCAACACGAGAGACGACCAATGAGTGAACCAACGTCAGGAGGCAACGTCTGGTTATTAACGGCTTCACCAAATAGAGATTTCTGATGTGCAAGTAACAACTTTTAACTATCTGGTTTACATGCTCTTTGAAATCTAATCGGGAGTTCACATAAATACACCCAGATTTCGAACAGAGTTGGCCGGTCGCAGCTGAGATCCACCCACATTGATGGAGAGGGCACCTACTATATCATCAGCTCTTCTATTTCCTCGGATGATGAGAATATCAGTTTTACCATCATTTAGTTTAAGTTTTCTCGCTCTCATCCACTTCTTGATATCAGACATCAACAATTCCATCGTACTCCGTATATCAACTATATTTGTGATTCTCACATAAATCTGGGTGTCATCTGTATAAAAGTGAAAGGTGACATTATGTGCACGAAGCAGAAGAGACAAACTGCTGATATAAATTATAAATAGGATAGGACCTAAAACTGATCCCTGCGGAACACCATACTGCAGGGGTGTCGAGTCCGAGACCATTTGATTTACCATCACACTCTGGGATCTACCCGACAAGTACGACCCAAGAAGCAAGAGAGCGGAGTCACGAACACCCCAATCATAAAGATCACACAATAACAACTCGTGATCCACTGTGTCAAAGGCCGCAGAGAGATCAAGCAAGACCAATAGTGAGGCCACACCATTGCAAATGTTCTCAACTAGATCATTATGTACTCTAATCAATGCGGTTTCAGTTGAATGATGCTGTCGGTAAGCAGACTGAAAAATTGGGATAGTTTCATTCTGCTGAAGTAGTGGTTGTAATTGGTCAAGTATTGCACGCTCTAATATCTTTGATATGAAGGACAGGTTGGAGACAGGACGATAGTTCAACATGTTCTCAACATCAAGTCCAGGTTTCTTTAGACAATAATAATAATAATAATAATAATAATAATAATAATATTTATTCAGTTAGCAATTTACAGAGCTGGTACCACATAGTATGTTACAAATATGACATGTACCAGCCTTGCATAATTCCAACTAAGGATAGCCCAATAAGGCCGTTAGGCGTATTTCCATTGGGGTCCTTGTGGGATTAGGTTAGCTGGGGAAATGGGGAGGATAAAGAAATAGATACACAAGAGAAAGTATTTCTAGGGGGTTATTTTAAGATACCTTACATCCTATATAGTAAATATCAGTAATCCGTAATCAGTAATCATTTCAGTTTGGTTTGTCTATCTCTTATGTCGTATTTAGTAGTAGACATAAGCTTGGTGCTCCCTTCTCGCAGCTGTCCGGTTCAGGTGTTCCTTCAGGCTACGTCTGAAGGAATACAGTGTTCTCTTTTCACGGACTGACTGGGGTAGATCGTTCCAGTCTTTGATGGCAGTGAAGAAGAATGTTTGCTTACCCTGTCCTTGGATTCTTGGGACCTTAAAATTAAACATCCTGTTTCTTGTATTATGTCCACTCCTCTCTTTTGCTTTAACAAAATCATTCTTTAGATACTCTGGAGCTCTGTCATAGAAAATTTTGAAGGCATTAGTGAGCCTGATTTGTTTGGCCCTGTCAGAGACATTGAGCATACCTAGTGACTGAAGTTGTTCCTGGCCAACATGTGATCTGGGTCCTAGGTTCAGCATGAACCTAACCATTTTATTTTGAGTGACCTGAAGTTTGTGCTGTGCTGATTTAGATGATGCAGAGTACCAGGATGACACAGAATAGTCAAAATGACATTGAACAAGCGCTTGGCAAAGGGTCTTTTTGGTCGCCGCGGGCAAGCATCCCACCTGTCTATACAGGTATTTTATACGTGCTCTACACTTACTCAGGATAGATTCCAAAATTGTTTCACCTGACAAACTCGCGTCCAGTTTTAGTCCGAGATATTTAACTTGTAACACTGTTGTTATAGGAATATCATTACAGTTGACCGAGAAGCCCACAATGTCTTTCAGTTTGCGTTTTGTTCCACATAAGATGGCTTCCGTCTTTCCCAGGTGAAGAGATAGTCTATTGTCCACTAGCCATTCACTACATGATTCTAATTCTTTGGAAAGTGAAGCGGCATTGGGTCTTTTCCTGAAACCAGAAGCACGCTGTCGTCTGCATACAGTAATAATTTACATGAGACGCTCAGTTCCATGTCGGTCACATAACAGAGAAAGAGTAAGGGACCAAGGATGCTTCCCTGCGGGACCCCACAGTTAATTGGCATAGGATCAGATATATTATCGTCAATTTTGACTCTTTGGGTTCTACCACAAAGATAAGATTTAAACCATTTCACAGACCCTATGCCCATTGCTTGTAGTTTATTACATAGGATATCATGGTCTTCTGTGTCAAACGCTTTTTGTAGATCACGAAGAACCATACCGGTGTAGTTACCTTTAGACATTTCTTTACGAATGTGATCCGTTAAGTGGATGAGACAGGAGTCTGTCGAGTACATGCATCTGAAACCTGATTGAAACTTATAGAATAGATAATTTTGTTTGAGGAAGTCTTCAATTTGGGTGTATACCGCTCTTTCAAGGATTTTAGATTCAATACATAATATGCTAACTGGTCTGTAGTTGCCAACTTCTAGTATATTTCCTTTCTTGAATAGAGGGGTTACAATAGCTTCCTTCAGTTCAGCAGGTACAGTGTTGGTGTTAATTGACAAGTTGATGATGTGGGTTAGGGGGCCTGCTATACCAATCTCGTAGAAATTTGGCAGGAATTTTGTCTGGTCCTGTGCTTTTATGTACATTTAGGTTAGACAGCTCGTCAAAAGTGTATTTTGGTGTAACATTTTGCAATCCAAATGTGTTCGGGTGTATGTCGTTATCTCTGTAGAAATTTCGAAAGGTGGCCGTTGTTGTCGTGTATTTATTGAGAGGTTGAGGTAGGTTCTGTGCAAGTGTGTTTGCTATGGAGTTGAAGTAGGTTGAAATTTGTCGTTTATCGTGGCAAACCTGATCATTAATGATGAGAGCAATATTAGTGTTAGATGAATCCCTTGTCTTGTTGCTGTAGCCTGTTGTTTTTAGGTGCCTCCATAGTTTCTTTGGGTTATTCTGATATTCCTCTGCCTTATTGTGAAAATAATTAGTTTTCGCTGATTTTATTTTCCTACTTAGTTTATTCCTGGCCCCGTTGAACTCATGTTTCAGACCTTGATCCTGTCTATGTTTCGCTAGCCTTTTTAACAGATTGTCTCTGTGTTCCAGATGGTGTAGTATGTCATTGTTGATCCATGGGTCTGACCTTACTTTAATTCGTATGTCTTTCAGAGGAGCTATTTCGTCTAGGATGTTTGTGATGATGGTTCTGAAGCCAACCCATTCGTCATTAACGTTTGTACTTCCAAACACTGGAGACCAGTCTGTATTCCATAAAATGTCCAGAAATGTTTCTTTATTGTAGTTTCTGAGTGACCTTGTTTTGATAACCTTGTGATTCTCTAGGGTAATTTTTGTGGTTTTCCGTGTGCAATATGTGACGAAGTGATCACTTATCCCAGTCTATATAACCCCTGATTGGGATATTTTGTCCTCCCTGTTACAGTTTACGTGGTCTAATATTGTGGCAGTGTTCTCAGAGATACGTGTGGGGGTTGTGATGAGTTGTTTGTGATTGTGCATTGTCAGTATATGCCTATATTCTCGTACAAGCCTATGATTTCGTTGTTTGTAACACAGGTTAAAATCCCCTAGTATGATGGATTAATTCCGAGGGTCTAGCGATGACAAAGTTCGTTCAAATTTGGTCAAGAATTGTGTCGTCTGGTAGCCTATCTATAGCATACCCCAATTGTAATGGGTCTTGTCCTTGGTAGGTGTAGGTCGATCCACAGAGCTTCGTGATTTTCTACATGGAGGTCGGTCCTAGTTGTGTGTGTGAGGTTGTTTTTTACATACAGACATACTCCTCCCCCATGCCTATTGCGATCATTCCTAACCATATTGAAACCTTGAATGTTTATTTCACCATCGTTTATACTTGAATCCAGCCAGGTTTCTGTGATTGCAATTATTGAAGCTTTGGCCTTATTAGCTAACAAGTTTATTTCTGACAATTTATGGTACATTGATCTGGCGTTAATGTGGATAAGATGGAGCCCTTTGTTGGTGAACACTCTGTATTCATCTTTGATTTTGAATGTGTCCTGGCTGGATTCTGAGTTGTTAATACTAATTGGTTCATTTACATTAATATTCGGTAATGAATGCAAGGCACATATGTTGCATAGGAATTCCCGTTCTTCACTGTTGGTCTTCTTAGAGATGCACTTCATGTGAGCTACAGTTTTACACTAAACACAGTTTAGGATCCTTTGTTTTCTTGTTATGAGTGATTCACATATTTCACAAATGATTTTAGGACCTTTAATAGCTATTTCCCTACATTTATCGCATTCCACTTCTTTTCTGCTAGTAACGTAAGTACATCGATCGTGTACAGCCCCATTACTTTAAGATTTTAACACGTTCAGCCCATTAGTTTGTTTATTTAAAGTTCCTTCAGTGTTTTCAGTTACCGTATGTTGTCCCTATTCGGGCTCTGTCTTGAGTCTGCCACTGAACAAGGACTGCTAAACTTAAAATACCAAAACTCCACAAAATACTAACCAAATATACTGCATATTTGTCCGATAGAGTTCATCAGGGTTGACTGAAGATTCTCGCCAACTGTAGATTCATTGACTGTAGATTAAATCTGCCAAGGTCTTGGTGCGCTGTAATAAGAGTAGAAATGTTTTAGTTTTATATATATGGATTCAATGCAATTTCCTATCCTAAGCTTTTAGACTGTAAAAATTTGCTAAATTTCTTTACCACTAAAATCCACAACTACAAAATCGTCCTAAAGTAGCTAAAATCAATTGAATTCTGTTTTTTACATCAACCAACTTCACATCTAAACTCAATTAATGAAATCAACAAATACATGTTTCACTCAGAGGACTAACCAAGGATACTCTCATCGAAATTCCGCGCAATATGCATTACGCTATCAAGGTTCCAATTAAGTAGGCCAAAACTAACATTAACTTAAAAACTACAAGAGCAAGTAAGCATCTTTACTGTTGTCCCTCTTTAGCCAAACTTTGGCAGCTTTAAGACTTTTGCCCCATTGTCAATTTTAAAACTTGTGCCATTTAGGCAACCAATTTTACCTGGTGAGCAATAGATTCAAATTTACGAGGAACCTGCTCTCTTTCTATAACAACATTTAAACATTTAAGGAGAGGGGAGACATTTTTCTGACCCACATTCTCCATCGTGTGTAGCCCCATTACATTCTAGGACGTTCGGCCCATTAGTTTGTCAAATTTAAGTTCTTTCGCCACATTTCTTTGTCAACATAAGACCTTTCGTGCTATCTAGGAGTATTTTTTTTCATGGTGAATTATTATGTTTTTTACACCAACTTCACATCTAAACTCAATTAATGAAATCAACAAATACAAGTGCCACTCAGAACTCTAACCCAGGATACTCATCACAATTCCGCTCACTATGCATTACGCTATCAAGACAATTAGGGAGCCTGTAATCTTTGAAGAATTGTAAGAGATTTTTCTACCGAAAAATTCAAAACTTATTCTAGAAGGTGGATCTAATATATATATTTTTGTTTTAAGTTTGATGGAGGTCTAGCGAGAACAATAATACATTATTATGTTTGTTCATAAATTATGAATTATGAGTGTGTGAAGGAAGGAAGGTTTTCGGAGCAATGGGAAGTATGTGGAAGACGAGAAATCTGAGTGAAAGTAAAAAGTGCACTGTATCAAGGAATTGTTGTGCCAACAGTGATGTATGGGGCTGAGACATGGGCTCTGAAGAAAAAGGAGAAAAGAGGGCTGGATGTGATAGAGATGAGCTGCTTGAGGAGTATGTGTGGAGTTACTCGTAGAGACAGATTGAGGAATGAAGAGATACGTAGGAGAGTGGGGCAGCAGGAACATTTGTCAGCCAGAGTGGACAGAAAGGTGCTGAGCTGGTATGGTCATGTTGAACGAATGGGAGATGAAAGGCTTTCAAAGAGAATATGTGAGTCAGGTACAAGGGGAGATAGAAGGGCAGGAAGACCCCCATTGAGATGGAGAGACTTTAAGAAAAGCTTTGGATGATCGAGGAATGACTATAGATCAGGCAGGGGAAGTGGTGGTGGACAGGAGTGAATGGAGAATGCTTGTGAATAGTTGAGTGAACACGTGGTCATTTGGAGTAAGGGGTCGGGCGCAAGTTGGACTAGATAATAGTCCATCAGGCGCCTGGCCCGGGGAGACGATTAATATGAAGGGTGCGCCTGGAAGTGTGGTGGGAGGGCGTGTGGCTTTGGCTCCGCTGCATGTCTGCCTGCCGAGATCGGAACCTCTCCGGGTGGTCGGGGGCCGGGGGAGTGCTGGAGCGACCTTTGTGACCCTGGTCTCTGGGTCTTCTCCTGGGTGACCTGGATGTGTGTGAGTTGGTGCTTTTTATCTGTTTATTCGTAGTTTTATGTTGTTTTTGTGTTTTCCCTGTTCTTGCTCTGTCTTGAGTCGGCTACCCCCAAAATGGGGATTGGGCCTGAGCATATAGATAGATAGATAGATAGATGTTTGTTCACCAACCAACTTCACCTCTAAACTCAATTAAATCAACAAATACATGTGGCACTCAAACGACTAACCAAGGATACTCACACCAAAATTCTGCGCACTTATGGATTACGCTATCAAGACAAGAACAAAAGATACATAAATGATCAAATAAATACGCCCATCCTCCCTTAACCAAAATATTATTCAAACTTACATTTTTACTTTATAATTTATAACCAACACCTTACATATTGAAATAAAATTTACAACAGACCATGTACAGTTGTTCCCCACATTACTTCTGGTCAAATGTGAAAATACTTAATATAATGCGCACAATTGAATTAATAGTTATTATGCAGTGGTTAACTCTTCACATTAGTAAACTGATCATTAAAATAAAATATTAAAGTCCTGCATAATTCTACTCTCCTACACAATATCAATACTAGGAACACAACTTACTTTGCCAACTGTACAAACACAGCTAAACTTAAAATACCAAACCCCACAAAATACTAACCAAATATTTTTCCTGCCACTTGTTCAGGGTTCACTGTAGATCCTCGCCGACTGGATCCTCGGCGACTGTAGATACAATCTGTCCAGGTTTTTGTGCGCTGTAATAAGTAGAAAAAATAGGTTACTTATATGGATTCTATGGCATTTCCTATCGTAAGCTTTTAGACTGAACAAATATTGGCATATTCATATTTCTCAAACTTAAAAGTTTACTTCATACTTTATAACTTGCACCAAAACTTCCTATTTTACACTTGCATATTGAAACTAAATTTTAAGCAGACCATGTACAATTGCCCACATAACTTCTGGTCAAATGTGATCTTATACATGAAAATAGAATGCACACTATTAAGAGTAGTTCTAATGCAGTGAATCACTTCTGATTATTCAACTAATAAGAAATAACTCAAAAGTCATGCAAACTAATTCTACTTTCATACACAAGATTACGTAGGAACAGAACTTACTTTGGTAACAGTAAAAGGACCGCTAAACATTAAATACCAAGCTCTACAAAATACAAACTAAATATTTGTCCAGAGAGTTGTTCATTGTCCCACAACCTTTTAGGCCCTCTCGTCCAAAATGTCCGTCTATCACCAGGTACCATCACTAACTCTTGGTCCAACAAATATCAGCACCAGGTACCATCACTAACTCTTGGTCCAACGCACATCAGCACCAGGTACAGTCTCAATCCCTAAAACGAAGCCCCCCTCGATGCTAACAATATAATTTTTTTTTTTTTTTAAAAGACCTCCGTCTACGTATTGTGAAAAACCTGTTATCCTCCGGCAAATTGTGGGGTTGAGTGAGTGAAGGGGGGGACAGTGAATGAAGGAGGATACATGTTTTTCATAATACGTGTTGCTAGCCCCAAACGCGCGAGCAACTGTGGCTTTCAACCATCCGACACATCCCCTTTTATGTATGTGCATCACACATGTTAAATACAACTAAAGTTTGTTTTGTTTTACCCTACTGTGGAAAGACTACGGATACACCATTCCTGCCCGGGCCTCACACAGTGGCATGACCCAGTCCAGTCGAACTGAGCTCATGACGCTGGTGGCATTGCCCCGGAGGATAGCCATCCCTAGTCTTTGCTTGAGCCAGAGGGTTTCCCGGGGTCCTCCTGAAACTTCTCTGATTTTACGGCCTATTTCGTTCACCATCTTAAGGGTGGTAGGGCCGAAGACTCCTGAAGTTTCGAATGCCAGGGGCTCGAACTGATGATTTCTGGCGATGGCTTTATATTTTTCTCGCTTTTAATTATATAGGTAATAATTAGGTAGGGTCTTTCTGAACGAGGGGTAAACTTGGAAAAGCAAAACGAACACACTCCGCTCAAATGAAACAGAAGTTCGAACACACTCCGCTCAAATGAAACAGAAGTTCGAACACACTCCGCTCAAATGAAACAGAAGTTCGAACAGCCACATGAACCTTTTGTGGTTGACTGCAACTACAGTATGTTGCTTATTTTCGCAGGATGTAAATTACTTCAAGTTGTATAACTGGACACGGAAATTAGCACCAGGCCTACTGAGTACTGACCCAAACGAGGCATATTGATTATGGTTGAGTATGGTTATTTATGTCTGTGAATCAATAGAAACAATAATTACTTATATTCACTGCATTGAAGCAACTTTAGTGGTCAAGCATTATTGATTACATTTAGAACAACTGGCAACCGTTTTTCAACTTCATACTTTATTCCTCTCTATTGATGGTAATATATAAAGTCGATATTCCTGAGTGTCCTGCTAAACTACTCCCCCCCCCCCCCCTTTTCCCTAATTTGAAATTAGTTTACCTTCTATTGCTCTCTGACACTAGGTAGAGATTACCATGATTCTTTATGAAGACGTTCCCTTCCTAGACCGGTAAAATGCACAGCTCACTGTTCAGGCATACCACCATATCTTTGGGTAAAATGTATGATCTTAAGTGTTCAGCTCTAGGAATAGTAAAATTGTTTCTGACACACTTTCAGTATACATTAAGAGCTTATAGTATGTATGAACTAACTTGGAAATCATTAACACAAAAATAATAAAACTAGACAAAAAAATAGGTTGGTAGAAGTGGAGAACCAAGCCAATTCAGATAGGTAGCCGAGAGAGAGAGAGAGAATGGAATGATACTATAAGTTGTTGAATAGTAGTAAAAATATTGCATATGTTAATATATTATTTCACCAAATATTATTGTTACATTCAATCGTGTTACTTTAAACTTTTGACCTACCTCAGATTTAGATCCTCATGATTTAATAATCCACTATTTTTGCGATACTATTGAATTTTGAATACAGAGTTCGTGGCAGACTGAAGTAGCTCCCATGTGGAAAAAAACACTAAACTCTGATTTTAACCAATTGCCTTATTTATTAATAAAAAACTTTGAATTATTTTCAAGGGCATTATATTCAGCCCGTAATTAAAGCATGTTGAAATGCAAGATGAAAGTAATGTAATGACTAATGTGACGCAATCGGCTTCATGATAACTTTGAAATAAGTATATACTGTAGGTAAAGAAATCCAATTCTCGAATAACTTAACAGTTTGAAGATTTACGATGTATTTTAACCGTTTGTTCTTGTTATCATAACTTAGTTTGATGCAACTTGTGGAAAATCTGTGGGTATTACGAGGAAAAGACTCATTAAATCCTTTGACTTCCATGCTACTCATCAAACTATAAGCGGAATAAACTGTCAAAAATGCGTCGTGATCCACAAGGGGATAACTTCTAAGGTATACAGCTTAACGTTTATTAATATTCCATCAACTTCCTTTAATCATTATGTTGTTTAATATGAACTTCCGTTCATGAGCATATACTGTACTCTGTGCAACTCTCCAACTCAAGAGCTAACCGATATTCCCATTTTTATTATTTTCTATTCAATAGGTGAGCTCTGGAACTCTCTCCCTGAACCCATCTGTCCCTCATCCTATGACTTAAATACCTTCAAACTCCATGTATCCAGGTATTTGGGCTCTACTGTTCCTTGATATTGGCTCTAACACCCTTTTTACTCTGGGGGAGGCACTCGTAACAGGCAGTTCTGCCTTTTGTCTCCCTCACACACATATACAAAATAAATATACTGTATATACTTCACTACATATTATGTTAGATTGGATAAGTGTTAATGGTATTTTTGCCAAACTGCTGTTTTAGAGAAAGTGAGAGGAAAGGAGCAAACACTCGATAAGGTGATCTGGTAACCTGCAGGAATAATTAATCATGAATGGAGTAGGACAAAATTGTGTTGAGTGCGCATACATTTAAGCAATATGTGACATTTCGTTTTACCTACGGTAGTCAGGTATTGCGCAGGTTTTGTATTGTCGTAAATAGTAGACATGTGTTGCATGATGAATCATGTTTATTCAGAATTTACTGCCATATTATTAAATCTCACAGAAAGGCTTCCCTAATCTCTCACGGACGAAATTTTCACAAACAAATAGTAATCTTTCTGATTATGGACACATTAAAGCTTAAAGCTGTTTAAATCTCTTTATTTATATATTTAGGAAAACACTTTAGCAAGGGTTTAAATTACGAAATAGAATTACCCGGATTATAATCAAGCTTTTTTTTTTAAAGGACTCTACTCGATCTTGTGACTTCGGGTTGCGATGTACTGTAGCTTGGATTGAATATAGTTGTTGTTGTTGTTGTTCCCCAAGCTGCCTGGCCGAACAGCCCCAAGGCCCCGAGCAAGGCCAAGGCCATAACCGAGCACCCCCACAGAACCCTCCCTGCCTACCACAATAGAGCCTGGGTGACCGAAGCCACTCCATGGCGGGGAGCCGAGGAGGGTGCGGAAACGCCCGGGAAACCAAAGCCCCACCCAGGGCCCTGTGCCCCTCAGCAATTATGAAGAGAAAGTTGAGGGGCAAAGGAAAAATGGGACGCTTTGGCTTCCAATCTTGGTAGATTGGGAGGTCAATCCACGGAAAAGACGCCGTCACTTGAGATCTAGGAAATACATAAGTAAATGGAACAGTCGGAGTAAGCTATGGGTATGGCATAGATCGCTCAGTTCTCACTCTGATAGACCAGCCCAGCCCATCACCATATGACTAGAACCCAATCCTCTCAGCATCAGCTAGGAAAGGCCCTAGAAAGCCGCCTTTGGCGGGGGGATAGCTCCCCTATTTCAACCCCTTTCGGGGTTGGGCACCCGCCATATAGTTGGCCATTCTTCATACCTATCCATTGCATTACCTTCGTTAAAAAATAGTGTCTTGTTATTATAGATAGTATTGCTTAAACAGTTTATTCTATTTTGAACTTGTAGGCTTCGGACACTGAGGAATTTGTTTTAATTATTTCAAATGTCATACGTTTCAAGCTAAATATAGCCGTATGAGAAATGTATGTGATTTTTGTTTTATACGCAAATAATTGTGCAATATTTTATTTGGCTGACCTTTAAATAACTGATTGCAATGGAAAGCAAAAACTAACTTTGATGCATCCAAACCATCAAGGGTTCATTTTGCTGTTCGAGCCACCTGCGCTAAATCAGGTTGGAGTGTGTTCGTTTGTGCCACGTTTACTAGTCATCCAGAATGACCCGGGATACCAATGTTTCTCGAGTCGAGGGGGGCTTACTTTTAGGGATTGCGACTGTACCATCACTAACTCTTGGTCCAACACACATCAGCACCAGGTACCATCACTAACTCTTGGTCCAACGCACATCAGCACCAGGTACCATCACTAACTCTTGGTCCAACGCACATCAGCACCAGGTACCATCACTAACTCTTGGTCCAACGCACATCAGCACCAGGTACCATCACTAACTCTTGGTCCAACGCACACCAGCACCAGGTACCATCACTAACTCTTGGTCCAACGCACATCAGCACCAGGTACCATCACTAACTCTTGGTCCAACGCACATCAGCACCAGGTACCATCACTAACTCTTGGTCCAACGCACACCAGCACCAGGTACCATCACTAACTCTTGGTCCAACGCACATCAGCACCAGGTACCATCACTAACTCTTGGTCCAACGCACACCAGCACCAGGTACCATCACTAACTCTAGGTCCAACGCACATCAGCACCAGGTACCATCACTAACTCTTGGTCCAACGCACACCAGCACCAGGTACCATCACTAACTCTTCGTCCAACGCACATCACCAGGTACCATCACTAACTCTTCGTCCAACGCCGCACACAGATGGTTATGTACGGTACCAGGTTCGCTCACACAGAGGTCGCAGTATCCGTCTTACTCTGCTGGGAGGAAGGACTGAAAATTAAAACCAATCTTAGTTTTGAGTTTTCTAGACTTCTCACTCATGTTTAGCCCTATTACTTCAGAGATTTCGACATTCACTCCATTAGTTTGGAGACTTTTTGTGTCATGTAGCTGTAGTTATCCTATCGAACTATAGCGAGCCAGCAATATGGGAGGAACTAGCCATTGACACAGGCATTTTTCTACTGAAAACTGCACAAATTTATCGCCAAGGGAGTTGCGAGATTATTTGTAATAGTTCATGGTGGGCTAGGGAGGAAAGCAATAAAGATATATATATAACAAAGTTACCAGTTGATTTTAGTTACAGTATTTAGATTTTATGCAATTTTAAAAGGATAAATTTCAAATGGAAGACTTACAATTTGAGGGTGCAGCACTTCCCCTGCAAAGTCTCTTCCACCACCACCACCAAGTCTCTTCCACCTTCCACCACACCAGTTGGATTTAGTACAGCACCCCCACACATACACCTGTTAAAACAGATTTTGAGGCCGTAGCACGGTTGGTAGAGCACTCTCCTGCAAATCGAGAGGTTCATGGTTAGAGTCTCGGACCAGCCAGCGTGCTATTTGGCAGACGTCAAGTGTTGTTGGTGAACAGCGCGGTCTAGCAATCTGTCATAACTGTTCACTAAGTCTCTGATCAGGGCGCCCAGCTCTCGAGCAGGCCGTGAATGGTGGCAAAAACCTCATCATATTCTACTTATATTTAAATTAAAAATTATAAAAGCAGACACTAAACCAATAATAGGATATACCGGTAGTCTTTTAGGTCCAGGTATATAATAGATTAGCTGCATTGTATACTACCTGTCATTAGGTTTGATGCCAGAGATGTGTAATAAGCTATAACCTACTGTATATAGAAGTAACAAGTATTTAAACATTGAGTACACTATCACTATCAATATCCATTTTAGAATTATGGATATCAATCTAATCATGCATATATAAAAAGATAGGAAAGAGTTAAGTCTTTTATCCCACATACTACAGACACTACCTGGTAGACAAAGGTTAGGTTAATCACAAATACTATAGCCGCCTGTACAAACTAGGTACTATTACCATTTACCATACTATACCCGGTTCCAAGTAGGCAAGGCAAAAATTGTGACTCCTAAGCTCTAACTAAAATAAAAGGGCTAGAGCAAGGGAGCTGTACATTTACACTTTTATCCCAAGTTTTACCCTTCCCAAATGGTAGAAATATTAGCTCTATTGTGAATTATATGTTAATGTTAAGTATTAGCCTAGTTATTTAGAACAGGGTATAGCTGGAAGTTTAGGGTTAGTCTTATCCAATGTACTAGGTACACATACTAGCTGGTAGGCAAGGGTTAGTCTTATCCAACATACTAAGAGTTTCTTTCCAGCCGACTGTAAATTGCAATCTTAATTACCGGTACTGTATTATGATTAGAGGTATCAGCAAAATAGCGGTCTAAATTATAATCATGAAAACTTTGCAATACTGTACAGTACTGTAATAATATTGAGACAATGGTTTCATATTTATCAATTAGGCATCAAGAAATTATCTAATAAACAATTCAATTTGCAATAGTCTGAAATTAAACCAACTATAGGTCTAGGTTAGTTAACTAGAGTAAAGCCTTTCTAGATATTTAGTTATTACGCATCTCGCGCATGAATGAAACTTTGAAATGTAGTATACAATGCAGCTAACCTATTATGGTAGATAAAATGGACTGCTTTAAACCCAGACCAAAACACAATTTTACCAATAATGGTTAAGTTTTCAGACTTTGATTGTCATTATATACACAAAAACAGTGGAAGTCTCACCCTCACCTGGTTTATACAAATTTCTCAGTACTGTATCTACCTCTTGTTCTTGTGAAGGGCGAACTCCGAAGTGAAGATAAGCCCGTCATAGCCCTGGCTTCGTAGCGGCAGCGGAAAATCCTTAACAGCGGACCATATGGCCTGTGGTCTTCAAGAAGCTGCAGAGGAGGCGAACCACCTGGGATAGTCAGAAGTCTTCCATTCCCGCCAAGGATGATGGTGAAATCAGCGACACCAAGGCACCAGACTTTCTCTGCGGGAACAAAAGATATACCATAAATTAAGATAAACCAATAATACCGTAATAGTCTGTTTCCTTCTAGCACCTGTATCACCGGATTTTTGACTAAATTGTTAAGGGCAGTGGAGGGTCTAGGGGCGGCAGCCTCCAAATAAGGTCAGGTTAGGTTAATTATGATGCAGCGAGTAAACACTATCTCAAGACTAATTGGGGGGTGGCCACTTCCAAATATTTAGATTTTCCGAGATAGGGCCTATACAATTTCCGGCTCGTGTCAGACAACAGAGGGAAAACGTCCGAATAGGAAGGCACAGTCCGCGACACCATAGAAAACCGAGATCACCCTACCACTTCTAAACTTTAGATTACAGCATTGCATGTGAAATTAATCATATTAATTATAAATAACCTTAAGTTTTCAGGGACAAAAGTACAGTAAATCCGAGTGAAACAATAAACCGGACACAAATCCCGTCCAACTGATGTTTCCAGAGATCTACAGGGACCTGTCTGACATTCAGAGAAGTACAGTACAAATTTCCAAGTAAAACGAGTGTTATAGGCCTAGAGCGTTTACTGTACAGGGTATTGTCGTCCGAGGCAGCGGGGGAGTTACTTAAGTTTGTTAACGGCCACGAGAATCCATGTACAATTGAAAGCCTTATTCTAAAGAATTACCGGTAAAAATTGCACAACCAACCCGACGAGTTTTTCAGGTATTTTTTTTCATTGATATACAGCGTTTTTTAATACCGAGGGACCATCCCATTAGTATTTTCCCATTATCCATCAATCTTAAGACACTGCCCCTGATAGTTAGGAAGGCTATGAAGATCAGGGAAATTGCGGGGTAAAAGACTAAAATAAGGGGTAATATTAGCCTGTCCTAGTATTATATGTGGGGGCTGCTGCCCCCATCCCCCCGCTGGTTGGGGATTTAAAATAAAAGATGGATGGGCGCCGAAAAAAAGTTTATGAAGTCTACACTGTTAACTCCACAATCTTGAGCTTTGGCTGTCGATAACAGGAGGTAAATATACAGTATGTACCGGTATAATCATGTGTAGCGGTAGCCTACCCCTGTACATATACAGTATGTACCGGTATAATCATGTGTAGCGGTAGCCTACCCCTGTACATATACAGTATGTACCGGTATAATCATGTGTAGCGGTAGCCTACCCCTGTACATATACAGTATGTACCGGTATAATCATGTGTAGCGGTAGCCTACCCCTGTACATATACAGTATGTACCGGTATAATCATGTGTAGCGGTAGCCTACCCCTGTACATATACAGTATGTACCGGTATAATCATGTGTAGCGGTAGCCTACCCCTGTACATATACAGTATGTACCGGTATAATCATGTGTAGCGGTAGCCTACCCCTGTACATATACAGTATGTACCGGTATAATCATGTGTAGCGGTAGCCTACCCCTGTACATATACAGTATGTACCGGTATAATCATGTGTAGCGGTAGCCTACCCCTGTACATATACAGTATGTACCGGTATAATCATGTGTAGCGGTAGCCTACCCCTGTACATATACAGTATGTACCGGTATAATCATGTGTAGCGGTAGCCTACCCCTGTACATATACAGTATGTACCGGTATAATCATGTGTAGCGGTAGCCTACCCCTGTACATATACAGTATGTACCGGTATAATCATGTGTAGCGGTAGCCTACCCCTGTACATATACAGTATGTACCGGTATAATCATGTGTAGCAGTAGCCTACCCCTGTACATATACAGTATGTACCGGTATAATCATGTGTAGCGGTAGCCTACCCCTGTACATATACAGTATGTACCGGTATAATCATGTGTAGCGGTAGCCTACCCCTGTACATATACAGTATGTACCGGTATAATCATGTGTAGCGGTAGCCTACCCCTGTACATATACAGTATGTACCGGTATAATCATGTGTAGCGGTAGCCTACCCCTGTACATATACAGTATGTACCGGTATAATCATGTGTAGCGGTAGCCTACCCCTGTACATATACAGTATGTACCGGTATAATCATGTGTAGCGGTAGCCTACCCCTGTACATATATTTCAATAATTTGGCAAGGTTACAATATATAGGCCTATTTACATTTTACATTAATAAATAGTCCAATATACAGTACTAGATTAGGTTAGATTAAAGATATTGTTCAATGTTTCGGGAAGGATGTACTTACCGGGTGTACCACTACCGACATACAACATAAATCATCTATAAATACTTATAATAAAATAAATACTTATAAATCTATAATACTAAGTTAGGTTAGGTTGTTTGGTTAGGGTAATGTATTTTTGTATCCAAAGGCAGTCAAAATAGACGGGAACATGATGGTGAGCGTCCGCGTAGTGTAAACAAGACGGGCGGTACACCCGGTAACTACATTCTTGCCAATGTTTCTTAGTAAATAGGTATCTGAAAAACAGTTGCACCCGCTACACAGGATCTTAGCGAGGGGAGAATGGGTGTTTGAGAGAGAGGAAGTTGTTGGAGTGGCTTTGTTATGAGTTATTAGTCTATTATGGTAGAGAAAGCACCAAGACAAAAAATAATAATAAAAAATGGTTTAAGTTATAGCTTCTAAGTTAATTCAAATAACCTTATTTGCGCAAAAATAGACTAGGCCTAGAGTAAATATTTCAAAGTCCGTAAAGTTGCTCAAATGTCAGAAAAATTACCAAGAGTGAATTTTTCCAAGCTAGGCCTATTTGAAATCCTCTTATTTGCACAAAAATATAAAAGAGTAAATATTTCTTTCGAAGTCCATAAAGTTGCTCAAATAAAAACAAAATTATCAAGAAGGAATTTTGTTAAGTTATTTAAACCCTCTTTGTGCAAAATTATACAAGAGTAAATATTTCAGTCCCCAAACTTGCTTAAATGAAAAAAAAGGACCAAGAGTGAATTTTTCTAAGTTATTTGAAATTGTCTTATTTGCGCAAAAATGTATGAGTAAATATTTCTAAGTCCGTGAAGTTGCTTAAATTTCAAAAAATTATCAAGTTATTTTTTTCTGTTATTTTAAATCGCCTTATTAGAGCAAAAATGCACAAGAATAAATATTTCAGTCACCAGATTTGCTTAAATGTAAAAAAAGGACCAAGAGTGAATTTTTCTAAGTTATTTGAAATAATCTTATTTGCGCAAAAATGTATAAGAGTAAATATTTCTAAGTCCGTGAAGTTGCTTAAATTTCACAAAATGAGTTATTTTTTTCTTCCAAGTTATTTTAAATCGCCTTATTTGAGCAAATATGTACAAGAATAAATATTTCAGTCCCCAGATTTGCTTAAATGTCAAAAAAGGACCAAGAGTGAATTTTTCTAAGTTATTTGAAATCCTCTTATTTGCGAAAAATTATACAAGAGTAAATATTTCAAAGTCAATAAACTGCTTAAACAGACTAAAAATGGTCAAGAATAACACTTACTTTACGAGAGAGCTTCCGTACCCCACACCGTCTTGCCACCGACTAAGCTGGGTTTGTCGGCGGTACCAAAGTCTATACCTGTGTCGCTCTCTGATTGGTTGAGGGGGCTACGGCGCTGCTCTCTCATTGGTCAGTCACCCCCCCACCCCCCTCCCTTTCCCCCATTCTTCTCTCCCCCATCTCCACCTTTCCTTTGTTCTCGCCCCATCACTCCCTCACCTCCTCCCTTCTTCCCATCACCTCCCCCTTTCCTTTGTTCTCACCCCATCAGTCCCCCCCCCCCCCCCTCCGGCCTACCCTCTATGACCCTGCTAATTTTTCGCCCAGTGAAGCCTCAAATTATATGAACCTCCAAATATTAGGACATTAATTTAAGGGGGGATGGGCCGGGTTTTTGGACCATTTTCTCCCTCATGTTTAGCCCCGTTAGTTTTCAGATGCTAAGATAGGTAGGTAGTAGGTAGTAGGGGTAGGCAGCCCCGCCCAGGGAAGTACTACCGCCAAGGTTCCGGGAGACTCAGGGAATAGCCTGAATTCCATTTTCTCTCCCAGGCCTTGGTAGCTGGATACATATCTTTCTGCCTCACACATCAGGGGTATCAGGAAAACCCTCTTTATATAACATACACATCCAACTTCACGACATTGCCCTACATCGCTATCCTCTATCCATGAAACACTACTCTTCCCACTACATATCATACATGTAACACCATACACCTACCTAATAAATATGGCAGTACAATTGTTAAAAGCAAACCTGGTGGTCCCTCGGATATCCACCCCCGGCAGGGTTGGGTCATTAACACAGGGCCCTCCCGGTCGTCATCATGCGACTGTGTCAAGAGCATTGCAACGTCCCAAAGCTGCTCGTCGGTGCAGCTTTTTCTTTAGCAATATAAGGGGACTTCACTCTAACATCAATTCTGTACACCAATTTCTTCAAGCTGAATCCCCTACTCTACTTTTTTTGACAGAGACTCAAGTAACATCCACATCTGACACGTCTAGATTTAATTTTCCAGGTTATCAACTGCTCCAAAATTTCAGACCTAAAGGAGGTGTATGTTGCTTCGCAAAATCTGAAATTGCCCTGGAAGAGGTTACTAGTTTCAATTGTCCCTATTTTGATTGTTCTATGTACACATTAATTTCTGCTGGTAAATTTAAATACATATGTTGCATCGACCGTTCCCCAAATACTCCTCCAGAGCAAAGTCTTTTTGATTCTCTGTCCTCACAACTCAGTGTCCTCAACTTAAATGCTTCTTCTGAAATCACTGTGTTGGGTGATTTTAATGTCCATAATGTTGAATGGCTCACTCATTCAGCCAGGACTGATGATGCTGGTCTTGAATGTGAGCTATTTGCAGACTCATTTAATCTCACTCAACTAGTCAACCAACCCACCCGTGTACCAGATAATCTTAATCATAATTCCCACCTACTGGACTTATTTTTAACAACCAATTCAGAAAATTATGATGTTACAGTGAGGTCCCCGCTTGGATCTTCTGATCACTGTCTGATACAGGCCACCTGTCTATCACCTACCACACCTTCCCACTCTGAACCTGTTTTGGTGACCAAATGGCATTACGATAGGGCAGACTGGGAGGGTCTTCAAAGTTTCTTTATTGATATTCCCTGGACCTCTTTCTTTTCTAATGATGCACACTCCACCTTGAGCCACATACAAGATTTTGTAAAAATTGGAATGGAAACTTTTATTCCTCATCAAAAGTACAGTAAAAGATCTAATTCACCTAAATGGTTTGACCATAATTGTGCTAGAGTAACTGAACAAAAAGCAATAGCCTACAATGCATACATAAGATAAAACACACATGAAGCCTTTAATTACTTTAGAAACATGAGAAATCATGCCAAAAGTATTAAACCTAACTAAATCAAACTTTCTCCACAAGCAGGCAAATAAACTTCTAAATAATCCAAATGATAACAAAATATTTGGTCTACTCTTAACTCATTCAAATCCAACTTCACTACTGCTTCATCCATTCCACCATTAAAATCTCTGACTGGCAATCTTGTAAGTGACCCACGAGGTAAAGCTAACCTTCTTGCGGATATTTTCTCCACCAACTCAACCTTAGATGAAATAAATCAAGATGTCCCTGTACTTAATTTTGATTCGCCTGAAATTCCCTCACTTAAGATCCACACCAGACATGTCAAAACTATTTTGCAGAATCTCTCAGTAGATAAGGCTCCTGGTCCAGATGAAATTCCTCCAATAGTACTTAGGAATTGCTCCTTGGTGCTCGCTCCTGTATTTGCAAAATGTGTCCGTCTGTGTACTCATACCTCATGCTTCCCAGTACCCTGGAAAGAAGCAAACATCCATCCAGTTCCTAAAAAAAGTGCCTCTTCAGATCCATCAAACTACAGACCAATAGCTATAACTTCCACTCTTGGTAAAGTCTTTGAAATTATATTAAATAATCACATAATTAAGCATCTTGAGAATAATAAATTAATCAGTGATAGGCAATATGGTTTTAAACGATGTCGATCAACTGCAGACATTCTTTGCCTTCTTACGCATCAAATCAACCAAGCTACAGACCAACATGGTGAAACACATACAATAGCACTGGATATATCAAAGGCATTTGATAGAGTCTGGCATCAATCCTTATTGTCGAAGATGTCACACTAGGCCTTGCATCATTAGTTCCACTAATTTCTTCTTATCTTCATAACAGAAAAATACGTGAAATGGTAGATGGCCTTTATTCTCAATTTCACTCAATAAATGCTGGTGTTCCCCAGGGATCAGTTTTGGCCCCAACTCTGTTCCTCATTCATATCAATGATCTCATATCTACCACTCATAATCCAATACATTCCTACGCAGATGACTCAACGCTCCACAGTTCCTTCACATTTACCAATTCTTTCACCCAACTCGATCTTATAAATTCAAAAATAAACACTGCAATTTCTGTGAACCAGGACCTTTCTAGAATTAATGAATGGGGACAAAAGAATCTAGTTTCCTGTAATGCACAGAAAACCAAGTACATTCAATTTTCTAACCGACAGAATCTCACTGACTCCCATATATTTTGTAATGATGTAAATATTCCCACTTCCCCTAGTATTGACATTTTCGGTGTAACATTAACTACTAACTTGAGCTGGACACATTATGTTAGAAGCATTGCTAAGAATGCCTCTAAGAAACTGGGACTCCTGTACAGAGTTCGAGAATTCTTCACTGACGAGCAGTTGGCCGTAATATATAAAAGTCATGTGCGTTCTCAGATGGATTACTGTTCACCTCTGTGGAGTGGTTGCATTGAGGCAGTTGGACAAAATTCAAATTAAAGCTATTAGATTAATCAATAACCCTGCAATCACACAGGACCATCCTACATTATCCATACGAAGAAACGTTGCATCCCTTGCATTATTCTACAGATATTTTCACAGCAACTGTTCCGAGGAACTTGCTTCAATTGTGCCGCCTCTCCACATCTTTCCCCGTAGAACTAGGGCAGCTGAGAGCACCCATGAATTTACACTTTCTCCTCCACAATGCAGAACTTCTGCTTATCAAAATTAATTTATCCCTAGAACTACTATTCTTTGGAATTCACTTCCCTCGAGTTGCTTTCCACAACTTATAATCTACAAAAGTTTAAATCCAGTTGTTACAAACATTTTATGAATGGAGGATGCCTTTAGGCACATGGACCTTTTTGTTTTATCTGTGTTTTTCCTTCCTCCATTGATTGTCTCTTTAACCCTTTATTAGCGGCTCACCACTTAAGTCGTATTTAATAAAGCTGGACTATGTGGCGGCGCTCGACATAACTCGAGTGGCAATTTCAGCACGTAATGTGGCTGAGAGAGAGAGACAAGTGGTGGCAGGAGACTAGCGAGCGTATGACTGCTCCAGACCACCGCGGCGAACCTACTGACACAAATCTCAGCTCCCTCCTCCCTCTCTCACTCGCTACATACTCAATTATGTACCGAAAGTACCGAATTACCTGCTTTTTGCACTCGCGTTGCACGGTTATTGCAAGAAAACTATCCATCATACAAGGATCGTTATGGTGTCATTCGAAAGCTCTGTTTATGCCCTTTCAGGGATAGATACTTGTTTTACGTTCTGGGTCTTATTTAGGCATGAAAATGATCACGTAAACAGCCCTATTTTGGCTAAAAACACCCCGCTGGGCGGTACACATAAATAAACCGCATAGGCCGCTCGTAAGGTGTTAAAAAAACAAAAAAAAAAACAAAAAAAAAAAGTTCCCCATTAGTTAGTCAATTTTAAGACCTTTCGCCCCATTTCTTCGTCAATATTTATACCTTTCGTGCTATATAGGTGTCGATTTTTTCCCTGGCGAACGATAGTGAGACTGTAATGTTGGAAGAACCGGCCTTCGGCCGGGATATTTCTCGACAAATTAATCTAGAAGGGGGATCTAATGGATGTTTTTTTTTTTTTATATATTTGATGGAGGTCTAGGGAGGACACTAGAAAAATAATGAATACATGCAAAAATCGCCCAAAAAGTGAACCATTCCTCTTTCAGATAGGGGTCAAGGGACAGGAGTTCTCGCAGAGAGGCTCCAGTCCTGACATTATTCTTGACTTAGTGTGCTGGCTTAATAATCCAATTAGTTGATAGCCTCTGAAGTCCTATTTTAACTAACTAGAATAATGGATAGTGGTCGCTTCGAAAACTTTTGGCCATTAATCTAAGTTACTTACATAACCAGTCCAGTAGCAGGGACATCCTTTTCATCATATATTGGCAACTCTTATACAATTTTATTCAGCTCAGGAAGGACCTCCAGCAATGATAAGGCTTCAGACTATCTCAACCCAACCAACCCTTTTAACTAGCTTACCACAGATCCTTCCTAAGCTGCATAATATCGTCTATATATAGCTAGAATTTAATAAAACACACGTCGCTGGTACTCAAAGGGTTATCACGAAACACTCTCACATGAAATTTATCGTGGCATTAGAAGCCGCTCTCCTAAAACATTAATGTTATCGATATATTGTGACGCATGTCCAGTGTGAGCATGCTGTACAGAACGCCTAGTCATGCCCCACTCTCGCTAGGATCGTCAGGGCAGGAACTTTGGCTGTAGTCTATGTAGAGTTTCCTAACTTAGTTCATATGAGCCGTTGTACTATAAGTAATATGAATATGTATTTTGTTTTCATCTGAGTCAACGAGTTCTATTTTATATCATTAGTTATAAGTATTGTGTGTAAAACTTATTTGTAATGATGGGAGAAGCAGCAGCCACCGTTGGGGGTCAGTGGGTGCGCCATGCGGGAGGTGGGCCTAACTCACTAGCACTCCCCCCTTCCCCCTCCCCTCAGTGCTAGGAAAGCCTTTGTCTATCCCAGAGGAGAGAGAGAAATTACGTAATGATTGTCAGTGGGCGGTCCTTAGTAGTTCACGTTGGGCTCACTAGAGGGCCGGGTATAAAAAGGGAAGTCTAGCAATTTTTTCTTCAGAACTCATTAGGCAGAGCGACTTCTCATTCCCCTTGCTAACTATATATATTCTTCTGACTGATGTGAACTTTCTCTACTACCTTACATTCTTATCTCCTCTTTTCACTGCCTGTTTAACTTCCATGGTCCCGTTGGTGCAGAGCTAGTCAGCCAACGTATTATCGCTTGAGTTCTCACGAGATACATGCCTATTAGATAGCCTATTTTGGAAGGGTTAACTTAGAATAGGATTGATTTAAGTTTGTTGCACTTGTATATGCATTTCCCTGTGTGTTATTATTATTATTCCTGTTTTCTGCTAGTCTAGGTAATGCTAGACTGGGGTAAGGCTTTTCTGTGTTACGAGTTTGTCTGATGCAGTGGTTAAGCGATAAACCTGCATACTCGTTTCGGTTCAGTGAAGCCTAGGTTGTCTTCGCGGCTGACTGTGTGTTAATAATTTACAGTGCGTGAGGGCAAGAGCCTAACCACCCTGTATTTTATTAACAGTTTGTTTTTACTTTGTCAAGGAGCCGGGAGAAAACCAGATACAAGGGATCTGGATTTCTCAAAGTGCACTTGTTAGTTTTAACGTAATACTTTAAACAGTTGTGAGGACTTCGCTAGGCTACGAGCCGTTTTTGCTCAGTCACTGCTACCTTTTGCCCACAGTACCCCAGCTAGACTTTACTCGATTAGTAGATACAGAATAGTATTGAAGCTTTCCTTATGTATGATATGGTTTATGCACTATTGATTTCATGTGTTGCAAGCTTGGCTACTTTAGTGATTAGTGGCCCACGAGCACAATCCTAGTAGGCTATTGCCGTTGCATTTGCGGAGTACTCTTTTAATGTTTGCCATTTACTATTGCATATTCCTTTTAATTATTCTTATGCCAATTTAAACCTTTAATAGTATTTAATTGCCAGTGTTTTGCTTATTGAATTACTGTTCAAAATCCGATACGTACTTCTTACGAGCATCCGAGAAGCATCTAACTTTTTTCAGAAGTTTCCTTGCTCGATGCTTAACCCGGCACCTACGTCTATATCGCGCTTGTCAGGTTAAGGACTATTAATTAACGTAACGTAATAGTGCCGATCCGAAGTAGAGGGTGGAGGACTTCTTAAGTTCTTAGTCAAGGGTGGATTACTTCGGCTTCGGCCAACACTATTCTTTGGTGTTGTTGTTTCTTACTTCATTGTTTGATTGTTGACCAGACTAGATAATTCCTGTCTCTTTATTAGTCTGTTGTTGAACACTAGCACCGAGTTCTTGTATACCCCGTTATAGCAGATTGAACTCTGGAGGGTATTGGTGTTTTTTGTTCGGCTGGCAGTACTCAGGGGTTGGGATCGTGTGTTTCCGTTGTGGCAGCGAGCCGTATTCGAGTCCTGATTGAGAGCCCTTGTGTACCCGAGTGCCAGGTCGTAACAATATTTTTTAGCCAATTTTATTGTTTACAGTTCATTCATATACCGGTATTTACAATGAAATCAACAAATACACGTGGCAGTCCAGGGATTCGAACCTAGGATGCTCACACCGAAAAATACTTAACCCCTTCTGTACCGGCGACGTCTTTTTCATTTGATTCTAGCCATGTTTAGATTTTGTGCAATATAACTAGGACCTGTGGTAGTAAAAAGGGTTAAGTGAGTCTTCAGAGCTTGTTAATTGCCGGAGGACCTTTTTAAAGCTGCATAAAATCGTCTAATAGTAGCCAGAGTAAAGTTAAAAGGACGCCACCGGTACTGAAAGGGTTGAACTATAATTTTCCCTTTGAGAGTAGGCTATGCAAACTCTCCTGAAAATACCCCGAATTAACTCTTTCACCACCATTACGTAATTTTCATCATAATCTGGTTACCATTAGACGGTACAGTCGCGCTAATAAGTGATGTCTCGGCACCAAGTATGTTTTGATCAATAATTGGTATCAGCAATATCCAAGCTTGATTTGTTCATATCGAGTGAAATATACAAACATGTTCCTACACTAACCCACCCTATTCAACATCTGACAGACAGTAATACAGCAACAGAGCCAGACAAACGTAATGACACACACACACACACACACACACACACACACACACACACACACACACACACACACACACACACACACACCATCAAACTTAATATATTATCCTGAAGATACCCCTTTGACATAAATTTGCACATTTCTGGGTAGAAAAATGTCCCGATCGAAGGCTAGTTCCTCCAAAATTACAGGTTCGCTATAGCTCGCCAGGAAAATATCGGCCGCTAGAGGTCTTGGTATAAAGAAATGGGACTAAAGGTCTTAAAATCGAAAAATAATGGCCCGAACGTCTTAAAATTTCAAAACTAATGGGGCGAAACCTGAGGGAGAGGAGGGTCCAGAAAAAACCACCACCTCCTCCTTAAATATGCTTAGAACTGTACAACACATGTTTACCCCTTCTGTACCGGCATCGGTTTATTACCGGTAATTTGATTCTAGCTGGACCATTTTGTGCAGTTTAAGAAGGATCTGTAGTAGGCCTATAGAATAGGTTAAGCGAGATAGTCCGTAGTCTGTTAGTTGCTGGAGTCCCTTTTAAAACTGAAGAACATCGTACAATAGATATATTTAGACGATATTGTGCAGTTTAAGAAGGATGTGGTATAGCAATGGTTAAGTGAGATAGTCCGTAGTCTGTTAGTTGCTGGAGTCTCTTTTTAAACTGAAGACTCGTATATTAGCTATATTTAGACGATTGTGTGCAGTTTAAGAAGGATCTGTGGTATAGCAATGGTTAAGGTTAAGTGAGATAGTCCGTAGTCTGTTAGTTGCTGGAGTCCCTTTTTAAACTGAAGACTCGTATATTAGCTATATTCAGACGATTGTGTGCAGTTTAAGAAGGATCTGTGGTATAGCAATGGTTAAGGTTAAGTGAGATAGTCCGTAGTATGTTAGTTGCTGGAGTCCCTTTTAAAACTGAAGAAAATCGTATTATAGCTATATTTAGACGATTTTGTGCAGTTTAAGAAGGATCTATGGTATAGCAATGGTTAAGTGAGATAGTTCGTAGCCTGTTTGTTGCTGAAGTCTCTTTTTAAACTGAAGAAAATCGTATAATAGCTATACTGTATTTAGACGATGTTGTGCAGTTTCAAAAATGTATTTGGAAGGGGGGGGGGGGGGCTTTGAGGGTTATTTGTGTAAGCTTGATGAAGGCCTAGGTAGGAAAGTAAACTAAATAAATAAATAATAAAGTAGACGTGCCGTTTTGCCCAAAATCAAAACGGCATACCCAACTCTGCGATGGTCACCTACTATTACAGTACTACTATCGCTTCTACTGTTAACTAAACTAACTTAACCTATCAAATGTGGGGCAAGTTATTTTCTCCCCCAGAACGCCATCATCATTGCTAGAGGGGGGGGGGAACATTGTTTTTAACCTAAAATCAAAATTATTGGACAAATTCAAAATATTTATTTTTAATTACCGTCGCATTCACACACCGAATGTTCGTGTGAAGTTTGGTGAAAATCCGTCGAAAGGTCTAGGAGGAGTTTTCGGACGGACAGACAGACACAGATATTTCGGCCGGCATGTACCACTATACGGGGGGCGATACCACTCTGCTTACGCAGAGTTGATAAAGTAGACGTGCCGTTTCGCCCAAAATCAAAACGGCATACCTAACTCTGCGAAGGGTTACCATCATCACTAATATTGCCATCATTATTGCTACTACAATCATCATCACTACAATTGTCACCATCACCACTACTACTACCATCATCACTAATATTACCACCATCATCACTACTACTATCATCATGTTGGGTAAGAGGTATCCTCACCAGGATTCGAACCCACTCACTCCAGGTATATTTGGGAGAGTCGGGCACCGTAACCACTCGGCCATGAGCGGATATAAGGAAAGCAACTTTAGTTCATATTTGAGGAACCAGGTTTTTAGTCTCGTGGAGGACTATGCCTTCGAACACATGGTGAGTTTATTAGACTTCGACCATGACTATTTTTATGCTTCCCCCCCCCCCCCCCCCCGCCAACTCTGTTAAGTGATAATAAGAACTAAGGTTGCTTTCCTTATATCCGCTCATGGCCGAGTGGTTACGGTGCCCGACTCTCCCAAATATACCTGGAGTGAGTGGGTTCGAATCCTGGTGAGGATACCTCTTACCCAACCTGTCGTACTTAATCGTACATAATTGATACTATCATCATCACTGCAATTGTCACCTTCCAATGTCAACTAACCTAACTTAACCTAACAAATGCGGGAGTTTTTTTTTTCGCCCCCTGAACGATGGCGTTCTGTGTGACAGAACGCCATTATCATTTTTTATTTCTTATTTTTTACAGAGTTTTTTCTGTAGGGTACCCGATCATAAAGACGATTCCATAAGGGAATTAAGCGTGCACTTATGACGAGTACTCCATGATACTTCTGCGGCGGTAGATTCAAAATGCTGACCCGCGGGATGTTGAATGGAGACTATTATACTAATAGGCAATATTGTCAATGATGGAGGGGCCACTATTAAATATATTTTTGTGTTTTGACAGCAAGCTAAATTTGTAAATTTTTCGATAGAAAAATTTCTCCGGCGAAGCCGGATTTCTCCATACAATGCTGGTTCGCTATCGCTCACCAGGACGAACTCGCTTTTTATGGACCCCTTCTCCCTCATGTTTAGCATATTAGTTTTGAGGTTTTAAGACGTTCGTTCCCGTTAGTTTGGCGATTTTGAAACCTTTCGCCTCATTTTTTGTGTCAACATGAAGACCTTTCGTACCTTTCCGTGTCGATTTTTTCATGGCGAGCGATAGCAAGCCTCTAATTTTAGAAGGAACCGGCCTTTGGCTGGAACATTTTCTGCCGAAAAATGTACAAATTTATCTTGAAAGGGGGGTGCTTTGTAAAGCTTGATGGAGGTCTAGTGAGGAAACTCAAAAATAAACAAATAAATAAATATATATAGACCCAAAACCAAGCACTAGCCCCTTAACTAGATAACGTCAACTCCTTCATCACGAGAGGTTTATACTAAGCTGAATAAAATCGTGTGCCGTTAGCTGGAATGAAATATGGAAATCGTGTGCCGTTAGCTGGAATGAAATATGGAAATCGTGTGCCGTTAGCTGGAATGAAATATGGAAATCATTGAGAGTTTGAATAAAAAGTTTAGCAATAAGTAACACCCCGTTCTTAACATTAATCATCCATTATAAACTCCAATGTACTTTAATTAACTAATGAAAGCATATGGTCCTCCCGGGATTCGAACTCGGGACACCACAACCTGAACATAAGCATTTAAACCATTACACCACCAACACAGTCATAAGGGTAATAATATACAGTATATTTACGAATGTAAATATTTGAAATTGTGAATATCTTTTGTCAGAGGAACCGTGTATTGAAAAGTGTCATCAAAACATCCCCTAGCTGTCCTTCAAGATAAATGTGTACATTTTTCGGTAGAAATTATAGGCTCGCTTTCGCTCGCCAGGAAAAAATCGACACCTAAATGGCGAAAAAGGTCTTAAAATTGACAACGATATGGAGCAAAAGGTCTTAAAATCGCTAAACTAATAGGGCGAACGTCTTACAATCTCAAAAATAATGGGGCTAAACATGAGGGAGAAGGTGGACCAGAGAAAACAACCATCCCCCCTTAATCCTTTTGCATCTTTCACGTACATAGAAGAAAAAAAGAAAAACATCTTCCAATGTCTAATCAAGTATCACGAATTGACCACTTGCGAGTTTCAAGCTATAAGGAAGTTGGAGCTGTAGGCATCGATGGTAAATATGAAATGCCATAGTTATGTAGGTTTCTAATGGCTAAAGAGTATGTTGAATTGGGTGTTATGTGTTTATTAAGGTGAGGCTGATGGACTGTTGAGGTTAAGGGGAGATGGGTCGTTTTTCTGGTCCCCTTTCTCCCTCGTGTTAAGCCCCATTTGTTTTGAGATTATAAGACATTATGCCCATTAGTTTGGCGATTATCTACAGATCCAACTTCCTTATAGAACGAAACTCGCAAGTGGTCAATTTACGCTTTGGGAGATAATTTGGTTTATTTACGTATAACTTTATTTTTGTTTATTGTGAAAGATTGTGGACCTTTTAGTAAATAAGTTTTACTACACTTGCAAGGGTGCCATGTAGATATTTCAAGGTGTGTGTGTGTGTGTGTGTGTGTGTGTGTGTGTAGAAAAATATATTGGCACGAGAGAGAGTGAGAAGAAGTGCAAATGTTTGAGCTTGGGTAGAAATGAGAAATGTGTGTTAGGGAGGGTGAATGGACGCACATACACACACACACACATATACACACACACACACACACACAAACACACATATACATACATGTATATACTGTATACGTACACACATACACATACATACATATATACAGACATACACATAGGTACATACCCTACCGAAAATTCCGAATTTTTTTAAAATGTCAAATTTGGGGACAGGAATGCCTAAATGTCAACAAAATGCATATAGTAATTGTCACATTTAATACATCTCCACGTCTTGCACAGAACAGCTCATACCGAAGCTTGTTTACCTTAGTTGTGTGGGTAGATGGTAGGTACATGTGGCAGGTGATTTCCTGTAGCTTCTCAAAGAGTTCAAGCCTCTTCCCACTGCTCTTTGGTGATCTTGAAGCAGCGCTGCGCTTGACTTCTCGCAGAAGATACATACTTTGGCATACGTGTGGTATTCCTCCTTCTTCAAGGCCCTTGGCTGCTTCCAGTGGATCATGCTGCCTGATGACACCAGAGCATCGTCGAGCAGTGGATGATACCTCTCTTCATCTGGCCTGGCTCATGGACTAATACAGTATATACATACATACAAGGTGGCGTTGTGTGTGTGTAAGTGTGAGAGTCCGAGTGTAGGGGGTGAGATAGTGAAGCACGGGAACGAGGTGGCTTCAGAGATGGTCGTTTCGGGCCATAAGTGAGCACCGTGCCTCATGTGAAGGCAAGATGGCAGGTGCTCGTTGTACTCTACGTGCTTCACATGTCTCACTCCCTAGACTGGAACAAGACCTCACGGGCTTCACTGTTCATTGTAAAGCGGTGAATGTTAAGGCTCTCAGCCTATGCCCGAGAGGAAGTAAGTTGGAATATAGAAAAAAAAAAAAAAAAAAAAAAAAATACACATACATACTTACTCATACACACTCACATACAGTACACACATAAACACACACACATACAGTACTTAAACACACACACACACACATTCTCACAAACCTACATACTTCTCTCTCTCTCTCTCTCTCTCAAAAGGTAAAGTCCAAGGGAGAGAGAGAGAGAGAGAGTACAAAGGAGTACAAAGGAAATCAAGCAACAACAGATCTAGTGACCCTTCTAGGTTGCTTGTCCTCCAAAACACTGAGGATCAAGTGTCCAAACAGTGGGTTAGAGTGGGTAAGGGAACATTGGAAAGGGAATTACTGCCCTGGAACTAATGTCCGTGGCAGGATTAGGAAGTTAGTAGGGGACAGATGGGTTAGTAACTGAGGGGGGAATAAAATAAAGTTATTCATTTACAAACGCAGACAGTCGCGGGTTTGATGCGAGATATTTGTCTAGGCGAAGTTTAAATGAATCAACGGTGATGCAGTCTATAACGTTTCGGGGAAGCCCATTCCACAAGTTGACAACTCGATTGAAGAAGAAATTCTTAGATTCGTGTGAGTTAAAAGATTTACCAATAATTTTGCAACCGTTTCCCCGCGTGTAATTAGATTGGTCGATAGTGAAGTACTTACTACAGTTCATATTGTCGATGCCTTTGATGATTTTGAACACTTGAATTAAGTCACCTCTTAATCTGCGCTGGGTTAAAGGAAATAGATTTAATTCTCCAAGACGCTCTTCGTATGGTTTGTTCTTTAGGCTAGGTATCATTTTGGTAACTCTACGCTGAACTCGTTCTAGCTTGTTTATATCTTTTTGGTAATAAGGGCACCAGGATTGAACGCAGTATTCCAGAAGAGGGCGGACTAAGGAATTGTAAAGGGTTAGGATAACTTCTTTGGATTTATGCTCAAATGACCTGCCTATAAAGCCAATTATTTTGTTTGCCTTCTTAACAACTTCTGAACATTGTTGACTCGGTTTTAGGTTACTCGATATTGTTACTCCCAGATCGGTTTCTCTGTTTACATTCTTAAGCTGAGTGCCATTCATCGAATAGTTTGCTTTCTCATTTAGGTATCCGATATGTAGTACTTTACATTTATCCGCATTGAAACTCATTTGCCAAATTTGGGCCCAACATGACAATTTATCTAGATTGTGTTGCATATCGTCAACTTGTTCTTTTGAGAGTACGCTATTTGCAATTTTTGTATCGTCAGCAAATTTTTGAGATTGTACAGGCGAGACCCTCATCTATGTCGTTGATGTAAATTAGAAAGAGAATTGGTCCTAGTACCGATCCCTGGGGTACCCCGCTACTTACATTGGTCCATTTAGATGCCTTACTGTTTATGACTACTCTTTGCTTTCTGTCGCTGAGCCAATTTTCTATCCATTTCAACACACCGTCTTGTATTCCATGCGCTTTTAGTTTTAGCAGTAAACGTTTGTGGGGAACTTTGTCAAAGGCCTTTTGAAAATCAAGGTATATAATATCTACAGCTTTACTCTCATCGTAGAGGTTGAGGATATCGTGGAAGAAGTCTAAGAGGTTTGTTAAACAGGAACGTTTTTTACGAAAGCCGTGTTGAGTATCTTTAAGTATGTTATTTTCCTCTAAGTGATTTACGAGTCTGTCTCGAATGACCGTTTCTAGCATTTTACATACAACTGAGGTTAAGCTAATTGGACGATAGTTACTGGGTAGGGATTTGCTGCCTTTTTTGAATATCGGTGTTACGTTGGCTAGCTTCCACTGATCAGGCATAGTTCCAGACTGCAAGGATTTATTGAATAGTAATGTCAGTGGTTTGGAGAGGTCATCCTTAGCTTCCTTTAGAACTCTAGGCGAGATTGTATCAGGTCCAGGCGTTTTATTTACCTTGAGTTTATCTAAACAATTCAATACTTCTCTCTCTGTAACGGTGATATTGCTTAGAACATCTGAATTATCAATCTGAATCGGCCATGGTGTAGGGATATCACTGAGGTCTTCTGTTGTAAAAACTGATGCAAAGAAGGTATTGAGAGCATTACTCATTTGTACTTCGTCTTTGGTGTATTCTCCGTTTTCATCGACTAACGGTCCAACAGTTGAAGTAACTACTTTTTTCTTTCTGATATAACTATAGAATTATTTCGGGCTTGTTTTACTTTGATTCGCAATATGTAACTCTAGGGTCTATTTACTTTGCTTAATTAACTTTTTGGCTTTGCGTCGTAGCTCTACAAATTTCACCCGTTGTTCGTCATTTTGTGAGGATTTTAATCTATCATTAGCAAATTTTTTAGCAAGCAGGCAGTTTGAAATATCTTTATTCCACCATTTGGGCTTATTATTATGGCCTGGACGCCGTATTTTCGATGGTATACAGTCTTGCACTGCTTTTAGGTAAGTGGTTTCGAATAACTTCCAAGATGTATTTATGTCGTTATTGTTAATTAAAAAGCTCCAGTCACTTTCTTTAAACATAGCTCTAAGTTTATGGAAGTTTGCTTTCTTGAAATTAGGGACTTTTTCGATGCTACTATTTGGTTCGTTACTAGTAAACTTTAAAGTGAAAGTTATCGTACGATGGTCGCTGTTACTGAATTCATCACCAACATTCAAATTCTCTATTAATTCTTCTTTTGTTGCAAGTACAATGTCAAGAACGTTATTACCACGGGTCGGCGTTTGAACAAATTGATAAAGCGAACTCTCTTGCAAGTTCGTATACAAGTCATGTCCGGAGTGTGAAGTAAGAGTATCGCCCCACTTGGTCACAGGTAAATTAAAGTCGCCAAAACTTAACGTATCTTGTGAGTTACTTACATCTGCAATTTGTTCGTAAATTTCTCGGTCAGTTTGCACTGATTGAGCTGGAGGTCTGTATATTAATGCAAGTATTATTTTTGTACCTATATTATTCTTTATTAGCACAAAAGATGCGTCGACGTTCACAATTTGAGGTTTTGACAAGAGGGTAGAGTTAAGACTTTCTTTGATATAAAGTAAAACGCCACACTCTATTTCGATTTATTCGGCTTTTCTCAAACATTACATAACCGGGAAGTGAATACTCTGCTAAAAAGTCTCTATCTTCTGTATTGAGCCAAGATTCTGTTATGCCAATCACATCATAATTTTCTGTAAACACTAGCTCCTCTAAATCTGAAAATTTCTTGCGTATGCTACGAGCGTTTGCATAGAAAACCTTTAAATTTGTTATTTTAGAACTCACGGAACGCTCTTTAATAATATTTTTGGTTCTTGTCGGATCTACATTTATGTTCATGGCTGTCCTCGGTCCTCGCTGTCTTCGGTCCTTATCGCTGGTGGTCCTCGGTTGCCTCTGTTTTTTTCTTGGCGTTGGATGATTTATGTCACTGCTGCTTCTTCTCGGATGGCGTTTTTTGATCCATGGCTGCGGACTGCTTCGTGTAGGAGACGACCCATGCGTGCTAAACCCACAGGGTTTAGATGAGTGCCATCATTGTGGAACAGAGTAGGCTGGTTGTAGAAGTTGTCCCAGAGGTTGATGAATTCAACTTCTTCCCTCAGACACAAATATTTTAGTCGGCTATTTGTGCTGAAGGCCTTGTCGTAGAATTTGTCAGGTGCATCGATCTTGGGGAGAATGCCTGAGATTATGATATTCCTTGACTTGTTTTTGTAGTGCTGGATCATCTTGCGATATTTCTCCATCAACTCTTCGGATCTGGTGCGCATGACGTCATTTGAACCAGAGAGAGAGAGAGAGAGAGAGAGAGAGAGAGAGAGAGAGAGAGAGAGAGAGAGAGAGAGAGAGAGAGAGAGAGAGAAAGTAAACATAAAGTAGAAAGTAGAAGTAAAGAAAAGGTTGGGTGGAGAGAAAAGTTACCCCTCTATTTTTTCCGTTTTCTATTTCCTTCCCCCATCCCCCTCTATTTTTCGTTTTCTATTTTAATTCCCCCACCCCCCTCTTTTTTCCGTTTTCTATTTTGCTTCCCCCACCCCCTCTTTTTCCAGCCGTTAAGGTGGTGTCACACGAGCCCTTTTTCGAGCAATTTTTACGGGCAATTAACGTCTGGAAGCTTATGAAATTACACGCTACCATAATTCAGCCGCCTAACATAATCTACCTTCAGTCTAGTTACCGATACCAGTGCGAAAATGTCCCGAAATAATACGAGAAAAAACTTGCTCATGGAAAATTGACGGAAAAAGCGCTCGTCTGACAGCGGCTTTATTCATGCTACTCATTGCTCTTTTTCACACTGATCTGTTATTTTGAGTCTTTTATATTATTTATTTATTATTCTAACGTTTGTATTGCCGTGTGTGTGTGTGTGTGTGTGTGTGTGTGTGTGTGTGTGTGTGTTTCTTTTGTTGTTCTTGTACATCTCATTCGGTTTACTCGGTTTCCAGTAAACACACACACACACACATACACAATATCTCTCTCTCTCTCACACACTTCTTTGTCTAGATAGGTAAAAAGTTTTAAGTGGTAGGACGGTTGTAGGCATAGATTATTTAAGGGGACCGACCTGATTTTTATCTCTGGGTTTTATCCATTCGGCCCCATTGAGCTTACTGTTTTAAGGCGTTTCTCCCCGTTCCGGAAGAAATCGACATCTGGATGGGGATAAACGTCTTAAAAAAGTTGGCTGAATGGGACCAAATGGATACAAGCCAGAGAGAGAGAGAAAAGGAGAGAAAATAGCAGGTCACCCTCCTTAAGTAACCTAGCGAAGATCAGTGGACTTGTTGTTGTTGTTGCTCGCTTTCCTATGTTATCTTTCTCATTCCGTCGAGCCACCGAATTTGTTTACAATGAATTCCTTACCCTTCATTAAGGGGGTAGTGATTGGTTTTTGGTCTATGTATTTATTAATTTATTTATTTTTTTAGTGTCCTCACTAGACCTCCATCAAGCTTAAAATAGCACCCCCTAGACTCCCTTTCAAGATAAATTTGTTAATTTTTCGATAGAAAAAGGTCCCGGCCGAAGGCCGGTTCCTTCTAAAATTACAGGCTCGCTATCGCTCGCCAGGAAAAAATTGACACCTAAATGGCACGAAAAGTCTTAACATTGGAGAAGAAATGGGGCGAAACGTCTTAAAATCGACAAACTAACGGCACGCAAATCTTAAAACCTCAAAACTAATATGCTAAAGATGAGAGAGAAGGGGGTCCATAAAAAGCGAGTACTACCTTCTCTACGTATCGCATGTTGTACCCATCTTGCAACACAAGCCCACCCCTACTCTGTGCAACTCTCTAACCCAAGAGTGAAACGTTAATCTCAGACTTTCTTCTATTCAACAGCTGAGCCCTGGAACTCTCTCCCAGAATCAGTCTTTCCCTCTTCCTATTACTTATATTGCTTCAAACACCGTGTGTACAGGCATTTTGGCTCGAACGTCCCTTGTCTTTGGCCCTGTCACTCTTTCAACTCTGGGGGAGGCACTTGTTACAGACAGTTCTGCCTTTTGCCTCCCTCACTCACAGAGAAAAAAAGAAAGAAACAAAAGTAACCTAGCGAAGATCAGTGGAGTTGTTGTTGTTGTTGTTGCTCACTTTCCTATGTCATCTTTGTCAATCCTTCTCTCTCTCTCTTGCCAGGGAAAGTGGTGCAATGTTATACAATCGACGCCTTCGCAAGGAAACTAGACATTCATTTCGAGGAGGTTGGGTTAAAAAAATAAAAATAAAGTTAAGATTCAGCAGTAATTATTATTTTCCAATTTATCATTATTTCCGGGGAGAACTGTCGTCGTTCTACTGGGGACCTTTTTTCCCAGCTGTATTTCATGCCAACCCTTTCTCGGAGGGAGTAGTGGGTGAGGAGTGAGCCTTCTGCTTTGCAACCTAACTTTCCACTTAGTAGCAAATGTTGTTAGAATTAAGCCCGGACTGCCTCGTAGGGGCCGCAAAGTTTGTGCAGTCTTTGTATCTATGTAACTCTATGTATATCTCCCCCCAGTCTGATGTTCCCCCTGCCCAGATACGACCCCCAAGGGCGTAAGGTCATCTTCGGCAGATTAGGAGGTTGGGATCCATCAAAGGTCAGTGCTTTGGTCTTTATCTCTTCTCCTTACCTTATATATCAATATTTTTTATAAATGCTGTTGTCGGGAATAGGGTAATGATCCCGACAGGTTTTGGTCCAATAGGACATTTGAATTTGGCGGTATCGTATCGCTTGTACGATTTCGGCTGGTTCTTTGTGTATTGTAGTTCATTCTTAAGTTAGGTTAAATATTAACTGTAATGTATAAATATCTACATCAGCTCTAGATGTATTATGAAACCAAGTTATGGGTTATAATTATTATGAGCCGGCAGCCATATGTAATTTCGCGAAGCGATCGGACGCCGGCCCTTTAGTCTCTCAATCAACACCGTACAGCCAACATCTCCCCTCCCGGCTCTGACTCAACCCACAGTTCACCATGTGCTACAACTACTAACAATAATAACAACAGTCCTACATCACCAGTCCTCTAAGCTAAGTTCATTGTATCGATATTGTATTATGTGAACATTCCTACATGTCATGCAATTGAACTAGCCGTGTGTGGGGGACTGGATTACACCCATCGACGACTATGTCGTTGGTAATTATATTATAACTATTTGTTGGGTTATTTCATGTACCAGTGATATGTAATTTAACCTCTTTATCTAAATTCCCGACAGCTGTCTTATAAATTTAGCTCACGAAAGACATTTTATAGCCAAGGGATTGAAAACGACCTCGATCAACCCCATGCTATTTTGTGGTCCACCAACCCCGGACCCAGACATATTCTGACTCAAATTTGTTCGATCTGTTACATGAAACAAAAAAAGGACATGGAATAAACTGTTGCATTACCTCACATTTTGGGTCAATCGTTCAAACTGTCAGCAGCTGCTGAAGGCATTGGAGTTAAACCAAGATCAAGGAGGGGTTTCCTATCAGGTGAAACACTCGGCATAATGGAAGAAAGTCCTGCTGCCATATTGAATGGAGATCTGGGGCACCACAGGACCCTGTCCCGCAGAGCCAGAACTTCACGGAGATGAAACAAGGAGAGGTATGTCAGGGGAATTGCTGAGGAGGTCGAGGGCCATTTCTCTGCTAATGTACTTAGGCCTGCTTACCGAGTCCTGAAGAAACTCTGTTCTAAGCCTAACCCCCAGACTAGTTCAGTTCGAAAGGCAGATGGCCAACTTGCATTGGGTGATGAAGAGTGTGAGGCCCGCTGGGCTGAGTACTTTGAGCAGTTGTACATGGCCAGTGCTCCCAATGGACAGCTTCATGCAGTTAACTTCCTACCACCGGTACCTCTGCGAAGACCCTCCCTCCCTTGCTGAGGTAAAGGAGGCCATGGCTAAGCTAAAGGGCGGGAAAGCTCCTTTTGTTTGTGGCATTTCAACTGCTGGAAGTTGGTGGCGAATCCATGGTCCATAGGTTACATGCGGTCTTGACTATAGTATGGCAGACAGGTACCATTCCTCCTGACTGGATAAGGGATCTGGTCACCCCTATCTGGAAAGGGAAAGGGGACTGTCACGACTGCAATAACTACCGTGGTATAACACTGCTCAGCGTGCCAGGCAAGGTCTTCGCCCATATTCTACTGATGCGAATCAGAGGCCCATCTGCTACAGGAGCAGAAACCTTAGCAATCCGGATTCACACCCAAGAAGTCAACAATTGACCGCATTCTGGCACTCCAGGTTCTTGTGGAGCGCAGACTTGAGTTTCGACAGGGGCTGCTCGCAGTCTATGTCGATCTCAAGAAGGTGTTTGATTCAGCGCATCAGAGTTACTTTGGGAGCTGCTACGGTTACATGGGATCCCCACGGCGATCATCGACCTGGTGTCTGGACTCTATACAAGAACAGAGTGCTGTCAAGTGTGGTGGGGGAACATCCTCCTTCTTCCCTGTGCTCTCAGGTGTAAGACAGGTGTGTGTTCTAGCACCTACACTTTTCAACACTTGTATGGACTGGTTACTGGGCCGGACAGTTGGGCAGAGTCGCTGCGAAGCTGACATAGGCAATTTCAGAATCACAGATCTTGATTTTGCAGATGACGCAGTGATCCTAGCGGAGATGCTGGATGTTCTCAGATTGGCTCTGGAGGCAACTCCATGAGGAGTTGTTGGGTCTAAAGGTCTCTTAGGCTAAGACCAAAGTCCAAGCATTTGGCGACTTGTTGGATGATGCCGTTCAATCTGTTCATGCATGTGGTGAGGACTTGGAGATCTTGGATAAGTTTAACTATCTTGGCAGCGTGATCCACAACAGTGGTGAGTCAGGCTACAATGTAAATCGTCGCTTCGGCTTAGCATGAGGTGCTATGGATTCACTCAACAAAAGTATATGGCGTTGTCAATACCTATGCAGAAGGACGAAGTCGCAGATCTTCAAGACACTTGTGTTCCTTGTCTTACTGTATGGCTGTGAGACATGGACACACAACAGTGTTTTGAAGAAACTTATCATCTCCTTTGGTACTAAATGTCTCCGCAGGACCATGGGTTATTGCTGGCCTGATCGCGTATCAAACCAGCGACTATTTCGTGAAACCGACTCGAGACATATTAGTTGCATAATCAGTGAACGCCAACTTCGGCTATATGGGCATCTGGTTCTCCTTCCCGAGGAGAACCCACCAGGTGGTCTCTACAGAAGACAACCCTGAGTGGAGGAGGCTGGTGAGAAGACCACGGAATTCGTGGCTGAAGGAAGTCGGTAAATCATGCGATGGAATACTTAATATGGACCAGGCAGATGCCTGGAGGCTTTCCCGGGAGGATCCCCTTGGGTGGCGTCAGTGGGTGAGTGCGGCCAGCGCTGTCACAGCGTTTGTCCCCATTGATTGGTTGTTCAAACTGCCACACCAGAGGATGTCTGATATAGTTTGGTGTGGCAGTGTGAAAAGCTCGCTCATACTGCGATGTAGTAGTAGTAGTTGTCGTTTCCTAGGCTGCCTGGCCGAACAGCTCCGAGCTCCTAAGGAAGGCCACGGCCAAGACCGGATTTTCCCACAAAGCTCTTAAGGCATGTATATTGTGCTGTTGGCATAAGTGGTTGTGTGTTGTGCAGTGTAGTGTAATGTGCTTGATAGTGTGCAGTGTTGTGTGTCCTCAATGTTACTAATCAAACAAATTTGCGTTGTAATATGTCTGGTTTCATGGTTGGTGTGACTGGACCCTTACGACACAGATCCCCTTGATTGTACACTGAATGAAAAAAGTTAGGGTCTAAGTTCTCGAAGCTATCCAGAACAGAATAGAATCTCCTCATTAATTTGCTTACCTAATATTTACATCCTGGAGGTGTGACTCAACCCTAACACTCGACGATTTCAGGTACGACCTGAGGATCTATTCAAGGCGGCCAGTATGCTCTTCGACGTACTCTTCTTGGAGGACGAACAGACGACTATAACCGGCATAGTCCAAGCCAACGACATGACGGGGCTCACACTCCAACACGTCTCAGCCCTACCACTACCCCTCGTCAGGAAGGTGCTCAAGACGTGGCAGGTGAGAGTAATAAGGAAATAAAGAGACATATATACATACATACATACAATAGTTTAACCTTTAAAGCGCGAAGCTATGGTATTTGAAACGTCCCGCCAGGCGAATGTTTTTTGGTCCTGACGAAAATCGTCATATTTCCATATATATCATAATTATTTATCCATATGTGCCTATTTTACTTTTAATATGAACATATGAACATTGAAAAGCAATAAAACAAGTGGTAACAGCAATTGGCTGGTAAAAATCGTATATTTTAGCCCCGCGGTCGTAATCTGACCTAGACCAGCGAGAGAGACACATCCTCCCTTTCTCATGTCTCGCATGGTACTAAAAGACAAGGGGAGGTCTGAGACTGGCTTAGAGGGTCGGAGATACACTCCCCCATCTTCCCCCCTCTCTCCCAGCTGTCCTCGCATGAAATTACTCTATAAATATCAGGAATAATAAGGAAAATACTGGATAATTGAGGAGGGGGAAAGGAGTGGAAAGAGGGGGTTGGGACACATGTGGAAGAGTGATAGGTATGGAGGGAAAGTATCTCACTTAATCACTTATTGCTTTGTTTTGAGTGCCAGTGGGGTGTTTTGAAAGGCATTTTATATGCCTAAGCTCTTATGAGTCCCGGTGCCTTTGCCCAGTAAAACCTCTTAGAGTCCTGGTGCCTTTCCCGGGTTGTCGTTTTCCATTACATACATTGTAATGGTTCAGACGTGGTTGCCTTTTCACAGTTGGAACAAAATACAATATAGTAACGTCACAACACCACCCCATCTTCATGTTTCTAAAATAAAAAATGTGGATAGACAGTTATTTTTTTTCTTTTCAGGACGAGTAAATCTAGGTATCCGTAGTTTTATTTATCCACCACAAATTCTGCATATATTGTATATAATCTAATTTTATTAATTTCACTCCAACACCAAACACCTCACAAAAAATAAAAAATAAATAATGAAAGCAAGCATGTGATCCACCGGGATTCGAACCTGGGTTACCACATACAGATTTTAAACACTCTAACCATTTCACCATCAAGACAGTTATAAGTATAGCACATGACTACGATTAATATCCATTTATCGAATACTGGACATTAATCTAATCATGTACTACACCTAACTGCACTTATGAATAGCCTATGGTTAAGTGAGAGGGAAGGGTATAATAAAATTAATAGGGGTGAGCGTAATTAAGGCTATATGCAAGTCATCACAGAAGCACCAATTTATCAACACAGCCATTACATAGTCAGTAGTGGAGGGGGGAAACTTAAGGGGGCCCACCTCGTCTTTTTTTCTCTCTCTCTGGGTTGTATCTATTTGGCCCCATTCAGCCTACTGTTTTAAGACATTTATCCCCATCAAGGTGTCGATTTTTTCCTGGTGAGCGGTAGGGAACCAGCATATTTTTAAAAATGTTTTTGACAGCAGGCTAAATTTGTACATTTTTTCGGTAGCAAAATGTCTCCGGTGAAGATGGATATCTTTATACAATGCTGGCTCAATATCGCTCGTCAGGAAGAAATCGACACCTGGTTGGGGATAAACGTCTTAAAACAGTAGGCTAAATGGGGCTTAATGGATACAAGCCAGAGAAAGAGAGAAAATGAGAGAAATAATAGCAGGTGACCCCCCAAAAGTCATCACAGAAGCACCAATTTATCAACACAGCTATTAAATCGTCAGTGGTGGAGAGGGGAGACTTAAAATAACATGCTCGACCCCCGCTCCTCCTTCCCTGTTACCTCTCTCTCTCTAATATATATATAACGTTGCCTCGCTGACGTGGAGGGGCCTACCTCAGGCCCAGCTCTGGCCCCATGGGGATACATCCTGGCCAAGAGGACCTAGAGGATAGAGGGCATAGTGTCTTTACAGACTGGCACTTTCCGCCTAGCAGTACAGGAGCCCGAACCCGGAGGTAGTGCACCGGGAGGCTGCCCTATCACTAAGTGCATAATACCAGGCCAGCCGTAGTGCCGTGTACACGCACGGATTGCATCCCTGCGGTTGGTTCTGGTGGGGTGCCCCGAGGCCCCTAGGTCCCACCCCTATTAAGACCTTGGGATGGCCTCTGGCTGATAACTGCCCGGGGTTGCCTGGAGCTGGATCCCTCGGGATAGTGACCTCCAACGTTAGCAACAATACCGATCATGACAAAAACCTATCAAAGAAAACGTAAGTCTGTTGAAACAAAATTGCAAAAGGACACTACCGCAGATTCTTCCCCCAAAGTTCAGGTTCGGAACTGTGAATGTCGGCACTATGAAAGGAAGAACGGGTGAGATTGAGGAGATGCTAGAAGGACGGCGGGTGGATGTATATTGTGCCCAGGAAACCCAGTGGAAAGGGAGGAGTGCGAGGTGGATTACGGGAAAAAATGAACGTTTCAAATTCATAAGGAAGGTGGGTAGATTTTGTGATAGAAGTTAAAAGGTTTAATGAAAGACTGATTTTACTAAGAATGAAAGTTGGGGCGAGAGTCATAGATATTATATCAGCTTATGCCCCCGAAATAGGCTTAAGTAGAAATGTCAAAGAACAGTTTTGGAATGAATTATTAGGGGTGGTTGTCGAACGCAAGGAAGTGGAGGTAGTAATTGTGGGAGGAGACCTGAATGGGCATGGCGGGGCAGGTGCCGACGGATATGAGGGTGTGCACGGAAGTCAGGGTTATGGTTGTCGGAACCTCGGAGGTGAATACATACTGGAGCACTGTGCTGCCACGGGGATGGTGGTGTGTAATACTATGTTAAAGATAGGATGAGCCATCTAATAACATAGGAATGAGGTGGCTCCAGTAGCCAGGTAAACTACTTCCCGATCAGCAAATCTCACAGGAAATGGGTTAGAGACACTAAGATCATACCAGGTGAAGAATGCATCCCCCAACACAAGCTCCTAGTGTGTGCTATGTGCCTAAGCAGAGTTTCGGTCAGCAAGAAAGTACATTTGCCAAAAAGGAAAGTATGGTTGTTGGAAAAAGAGGATTACAGAGACAGATTCCACAACAAAATGATGGAAATTGAAAGGAGAATAGGTGCTAGGCCAGATGATGTTGATAGCAAATGGAACTTTATAGAACGCAGCCTCCTCGATACCACAGACAAAGTTTGTGGCAAAACAAATGGGCCACCCAGACATAAGTTCTCCTGGTGGTGGAACAACGATGTCGAAGCTGCAGTCAGAGAGAAGAAGAGATGTTTCAAAGTATGGAAGGAAGGTGGCAGCAAGGAAGAATACCTGTCTGCCAAACGTAATGCTAGAAGAGAGATCTACAGGGCAAAAAATAAAAAACATACAGGATAGCGTGATTGAACAAGTTTGTAGCACTAATAATACCAATGGAGTTCATAAATTAGCTAAGAATGTGAGGGACTGTAGTCAGGATGTTGTGGCGGTAAGATGCATAATTAATGACCATGGCATGAAACAAAGAAAACTAAATCAGAGATGTATGGAAGGAGCATTATGAAAGACTGCTCAATGTGGAGTTTGAATGGAACAGAGAACAGCTCAGCACTGCAGCCCCAGTACAAGGCCCTCCGCCTTTGTTAGGGTACGACGCTGTTAAAAGTGCTATAGATAAAATGAAGTCCGGGAAAGCCGCTGGGCGCTTCGGCATTGTCGCCGAGATGCTAAAAGCAGCTGGAGATACTGGGGTAAAATTGGTCACGGAGCTGATTAATGCTATCATAAAGGAGGACAAAATTCCTGATGCATGGCAGAAAAGTGTGATAGTAAATATATACAAAGGCAAGGGTGACTCCTTAGACGGGAAATTATAGGGGTTTGAAAATGCTCGATCAAGTCATGATGTCAGCGAAAACGTTTTTGAATTTATGGTCAGGGAAAGTGTTGCCATCAACGACATGCAGTTTGGAGTTTTGCCGGGACGTGGCATAACTGATAATATCTTCATTCTTTGGCAACTACAAGAGGTTCTTAGAGAAAAATAAGGAGTTATACCTAGTATTTGTAGACTTGGAGATAGCCTTTGACTGGGTGCCCAGGGAAGTAATGCAGTGGGCTATGAGAAAACTTGGAGTAGAAGAGTGGCTAGTGCGCTTGATAATGAGAATATATGAGGGGTCACGGGCAGCAGTTAGAGTGAATGGGGGCTTGAGCGAACAGTTCCCAGTGAAAGTTGGATTTCACCAAGGTTCAGTGCTGAGCCCATTACTGTTTGTGATGGTCCTGGAGGCTCTGTCAAGGGACTTTAGAACAGGACTCCCATGGGAGCTGTTATATGCAGACAATCTAGTTCTTATCGCAGATAATGGGCAGGAAGCAGAGGCAAAGTTCAAAAGATGGAGGGAGGGTATGGCAAATAAGGGTCTAAGAGTTAACATAGATAAAACAAAGGCCATGATTATTGGAGTAGGGCGTTGAACTATGGAAAGAAGAGGCGACTATCCATGTGCAGTATGTGGGAAGGGTGTGGGAAGTAACTCAATCCAATGTTGCGTCTGTAGTGACTGGGTACACAAGAGATGTAGTGGAGCTAGAGAACCTTTGACAAGAATTATAGCTTGTGAATGTGAAGTGTGCAAGGGAGATATTGTGTTAAATGACCTGTCTGGTAGTGTTGATTTCGACAGTGTAATGCTGGAATGTGTGAATAAGTTCTGCTACCTGGACGATATGGTTTCCGCTGGAGGTGGCGCTGAAGCTGGCTCCATTGCTAGAGTTAGAAGTGGCTGGGGAAAGTTTAGAGAGCTGCTGCCACTCCTGACCATGAGAGGGCTCCCACCCCACCTTAAAGAGAAGGTGTCTACCTTGTGTGTTAGGAGTGCGATGACCTATGCCTCGGACACGTGGCCGGTTAAAGGGGAGGATATCGATAGAATAGAACGGCATGAGAAGAGAATGGTGAGATGGATGTGTGGGGTTAATCTCATGGACGGGGTATCAAGCGAGGAATTAAGAAGGCGTCTGGGCATTAGGAGTGTCAGTGAAGTGATCCGCACGAGCCAACTTGGTTGGTTTGGACATGTGGAGAGAATCGATGATCAGAACTGGGTGAAGAAATGACGGACTGTGAACATGGGGGGAGCTGCGCATAGGGGTAGACCTAGAATGACATAGGATCAGGTACTCCGGTCCGATCTCAAAATAAAGAACTTGACAAGAAAGGCAGCCCTTGACAGGGCAGCCTGGAAAGCCGCCCTTTAGGACGTAAGACTGTAACCACATTCCCTGTGGACAAAATGGTCTTGAAACTTTGTATGTACGTATGTATGTATGTAGTCTCTCTCCCATCTCTCTCTCTCTCCTCCCCTCTTAACTACATTACTCATTTATTTTGCTTCCACATAACAGCTGGATAAAAGAGGAGGGAGAGATGGATGAGAGAGAGGGAGAGATGGATGAGAGAGAGGGAGACAGAGAGAGAGGGGGGGAGGGGGGTCTCATAAGTCTGTAGGGAGGGTTACGCTTTTCTTTTGATTATTATCGTGTTTGCGTATAGTATGTTCACTCTCATCAGGCCAGGAATCTCAATGCTATACCCTGTTTCAAGTAGCTAGGCCATACATAGTAAACCTTAAACTCTGTAACTCAAAAAGGGCTAGAGCAAATGGGCTGTAACTGTCCACACCTATTTCCTGGCTGGGTGACCCTTCCCAATTGGTACACATACTAACTCGATTAGGCCTACACTAACTCCCCGTTTCGCTTTTATGATATAGTAGAAACAAAAAGTCAAATAATTTAGTTCGTTCTGAGAGGTTATAGTCGGGATATTTGGTAAACAATATGTCTGCCGTACAACAAAGAGATGGCTGGACTTGGGGCTATAAATACTCGTTCTCCGGGCTTTTATAGTTTTCTCCAATTGGCCATTTTGTGAGTGTGTGTAACAATGCAATCCTGCCAATCTATTATTTGAGAACGAATGGAGTGATGGATGTGTGTGTGTGAGAGAGAGAGAGAGAGAGAGAGAGAGAGAGAGAGAGAGAGAGAGAGAGAGAGAGAGAGAGAGAGAGAGAGAGAGAGAGAGAGAGAGAGAGAGAGAGAGAGAGAGAGAGAGAGAGAGAGAGAGAGAGAGAGAGAGAGAGAGAGAGACCCTATAACGAGTGCTTCCACTAAAACCAAAAGAGTGACAGAGTCAAAGTACAAGGGACGTTGGGGTCAAAATGCCTGGACACAGGAAGTTTAAAGCAGTTTAAGTCATAAAGGAGTACAAAGGAAATCAAGCAACAACATATCTAGTGACCCTTCTAGGCTGCTTGTCCTCCAAAACACTGAGGATCAAGTGTCCAAACAGTGGTTTAGAGTGGGTAAGGGAACATTGGAAAGGGAACTACTGCCCTGGAACTAATGTCCGTGGCAGGACTAGGAAGTTAGTAGGGGACATAATTATGGGTTAGTAACTGAGGGGAGGATAAAATAAAGTTATTCATTTACAAACGCAGTCAGTCGCGGGTTTGATGCGAGATATTTATCTAGGCGGAATTTAAATGAATCAACGGTGCTGCAGTCTATAACGTCTCGGGGAAGCCCATTCCACAAGTTGACAACTCGATTGAAGAAGAAATTCTTTGATTCGTGTGAGTTAAAAGATTTACCAATAATTTTGCAACCGTTTCCCCGCATATAATTAGATTGGTCGATAGTGAGGTACTTACTACAGTTCATATTGTCGATGCCTTTGATGATTTTGAACACTTGAATTAAGTCACCTCTTAATCTGCGCTGGGTTAAAGGAAATAGATTTAATTCTCTAAGACGCTCTTCGTATGGTTTGTTCTTTAGGCTAGGTATCATTTTGGTAACTCTACGTTGAACTCGTTCTAGCTTGTTTATATCTTTTTGGTAATAAGGGCACCAGCATTGAACGCAGTATTCCAGAAGAGGGCGGACTAAGGAATTGTAAAGGGTTAGGATAACGTCTTTGGATTTATGCTCAAATGACCTGCCTATAAAGCCAATTATTTTGTTTGCCTTCTTAACAACTTCTGAACATTGTTGACTCGGTTTTAGGTTACTCGATATTGTTACTCCCAGATCGGTTTCTCTGTTTACATTCTTAAGCTGAGTGCCATTCATCGAATAGTTTGCTTTCTCATTTAGGTATCCGATATGTAGTACTTTACATTTATCCACATTAAAACTCATTTGCCAAATTTGGGCCCAATGTGACAATTTATCTAGATTGTGTTGCATATCGTCAACTTGATCTTTTGAGAGTACGCTATTTGCAATTTTTGTATCGTCAGCAAATTTTGAGATTGTACAGGTGAGACCCTCATCTATGTCGTTGATGTAAATTAGAAAGAGAATTGGTCCTAGTACCGATCCCTGGGGTACCCCGCTACTTACATTGGTCCATTTAGATGCCTTACCGTTTATGACTACTCATAGGATGAAGGAGAGAGTGACCTGTATAATAATGTCCCTTTCTCTATTTAAAGGATGGGTACCCACTGCGGCCCAAGAGCGTACACTACATCTACAGTGCCTTTGATGCTCTCTTTAAGTCATATGGTGAAGGAAAGATTGATTGAGGGAGAGAGCAGTATAGTATTGCATCCTTTCTCCCTCATGTTTAACCCCATTGCTTTTGAGATTTTAAGACGTTCGCCCCATTAGTTTGACGATTTTAAGAACTTTCGCCGTATTTCTGTCAATTTGTAGAGCTTGTTGAGCGGTACTTGAAAAGTAGACAGAATGGATAAAAAACACCATCTGAGGAAGAGCACTTTATTGACCTGATGAAGCTATCTGCGAAACGTTGTCAATAAAGTGCTCTTCCTCAGATGGTGTTTTTTATCCATTTTGTAGAGCTTCCGTGCCATTCAGGTGTCGATTTTTTCCTGGTGAGCGAGAGCGAGCCTGTAATTTAAGAGGAACCGGCCTTTGGCCGGAAATCTTTTCTACCGAAAGATGTACAAATTTATCTTGAAGGAGGGTCGGGGGAGGGGGGGGGGGGTTAAGCTTGAGGGAAGTCTAAGAAACAAACAAAAAACCAAAGGGGGTCAAGAGGGGTGTAATTTTAAGCTTGATAGAGGTCTAGGGAACAGACTAAAAACCTCCCCTTAAGTCATAGGGTGAAGGAATGATTGATTGATGGAGAGAGTGACCTGTATAATAATGATAATACTGACTCCTTTCTTTCTATTACAGGACGGGTACCCCTTGCGGCCCAAGAGCGTACACTACATTAACACCCCTAGTGCCTTTGATGCTCTCTTTAACCTCTTCAAGCCCTTCATGAGAGAAAAGATGAAGAAGAGGGTGAGTGGTGGTGGTGGAGGTGGTGGTGGTGGTGGTGGTGGTAGTGTAGTAGTAGTGGTGTGGTGGTGGTGGTAGTGGTGGTGGTGGTTGTTGTTGTTGTTGTTGTCCTTCCCTAAGCTGCCTTGCCGAACAGCCCTGAGTCCCTAAGGAAGGTCATTACCAAGGTCGGGCTTTCCCACAGAGCTCTCAAGGATTGTAGATTGTGTTGTTGGCGTAAGTGATTGTGTGAAATGCAGTCTTCTAGGATGTGTTTAATGGTATGGGGTGCTGTGTTACATCCCGGGCAGGTGTCGTCGACGGAGACATCCAGTCTCTTCTGATAGCTCAGAAGAGCTGGATGGTGCCCGCATCTCAGCCTGGCCAGGTGGACTCTGTCCTCGCGAGGAAGGGAGGATTCAGAAGGATGGATTTCGGGAGGTCGTGCCTGCAGCTGTGTGTTGTCTATGAGTGATTGGATGGAACGGCGAGATATATGAGTATGAATGTGTTTATGGAAGCTGGTTTGGGGTGTGCAGGGAAGGAGAGATGACAATATTTGAGTGTGATATCGTGTGCTGGGTGTTGTTAAAATATTTCTTGGTGTCTGTGGGTGTGTTGCCATGTAGTGTATTGGGTGGTGTTGGTTTGTGGAGGCTGCAGCCAGGAATTGAGTGCCTCTCATGTCCAGATGGTCTTTGACTTTGAGGACTTTGGTTTCTTGATGTAGGTGATCTGTAGGTGTAGTAGCTGTGCAGCCTGTGATGAATTTTAGGGCTTTATTTTGAATAGTGTGTAAGGTCTTGTGATGTGTTTCAGCTAGGTTAGAAGCCCATGCAGGGCTTGCATATTCTATCACTGATCTTGTGTATTGTTTGTAAACTATGGTGTTGGTTTCTTTGTTGTGTCCAAATTTCGTGTGGGCAAGTGACCTGAGGGTGTTAAGTCTGGGTGTCAATTTATTTGTTCATGTTTGTGGTATGCTGTTTGAATGTCATTAGAGTATCATATGTTACTCCTAGAATTGTGTGTACTTACTCTAGTTACTCTAGTTGTATTGCGGGAGTGAGCATGCTCGTTATTTCCCGCCTCCTATATGTGTAGGTGTTATATGTATCGTTGGAATGGCTGTGGATGTGTGTGTAGTCTGTAGTTTTAGCCAATTGGCGACATCGGAAACGAAGGCTTAGGGTGGATCTGTATGGTACCATTCTCACTATAGACGGTGCCGTCTCGCCCGAAGGCTTCGGTAGCCATCAGCTTAGGTGAACCATATGATACCCATCTCGCCTTGTTACCATTTTTGCCAACCCCAGATGGGACGTCACAACGTCGTCCACTTATTCCAGGTACCTATTTACAGCTAGGTGAACTGAGGCTAACACATGAAAGGAGACAAGCCCAATTTGTCTCCGCCCAGCCGGGGATTGAACCCCCGACCCCTCGTGTGTGAGACGAGAGCTCTACCTACTAGGCTACGGGCTGTGTGTGTGTGTGTTTGTGTGTGTGTGTGTGTGTGTGTGTTAGGGGTGTGTTGTTTATGGTGAGTTGCGGGGTGTATATGTGTTCGGGCTGTCCAGCTTGTGAGGAGGGTTGCGGTGGATTTGGCTGGGGCTAAATTGAGTATGTTTGTAGTGCACCAGTCATGTAATGTGTTGAGATAGGGTTGAAGGAGAAGTGTTGCTGTGTCTGGGTATTGGTGTGTGCATTTGAGTGTTATGTAGTCTGCACAGGAGGCTATGTTTATTTGGGGTGTGTGGGGTGGAGTTATATCATGCATGTACAGATTGAAGAGTGCGGGCGACAGGACGGGTCCTTGCGGGACCCCGTTTGGGAGATTTCTGATGCTAGATGAGTGACCGGCAAAAAACATGTGTGCACATCTGCCTGCTAAGAAGTTGGCCAGCCACCTTTTTGTGTTGTTGTGCATGTTTGTGTCGTACATTTTGTTTGTTAGGTTGTGGCGGGGGATGGCATCGAAGGCTTCACTAATGTCGAGTGTGGCAAGTAATGATCTGTGTGGTGGTCTGGTTGAGTTGATGCCGTCAAAAGCTCTTTGTGTAAGGTCTGTAAGAAGAATGTTTGTGGAGTGCAGTGGCCTGAAGCCATGTTGTGTTGGAGCTAGGGGTAGAGTGTGTGTGGTCAGTTGTTGTTCCCCAAGCTGCCTGGCCGAACAGCCCCAAGGCCCTGAGCAAGGCCAAGGCCATAACCGAGCGCCCCTACAGAACCCTCCCTGCCGACCACAATAAAGCCTGGGTGACCGAAGCCACTCCATGGCGGGGAGCTGAGGAGGGTGCGGAAACGCCCGAGAAACCAAAGTCCCACCCAGGGCCCTGTGCCCCTCAACAATTATGAAGAGAAAGTTGAGGGGCAAAGGAAAAATGTGACGCTTTGGCTTCCAATCTTGGTAGATTGGGAGGTCAATCCACGGAAGAGACGCCGTCACTTGAGATCTAGAAAATATATAAGTACAAGGAACAGTCAGAGTAAGTTATGGGTATGGCAGAGATCGCTCAGTTCTCACTCTGATAGACCAGCCCATCACCAATAGACCAGCCCATCACCAGTTGTAGTACAAGGCGTTCTATGACTTTGGAGGGGGTGCAAAGGAGTGTGTTAGGGCGGTGTGAGGAGGGTAGCATGGGGTCTTTCTTGGGTTTGGGGAACGTAATGATGACACCATGCTTCCAGATGTCTGGTATTGTGTTGTGAATCACTGTAGTTTGATATGTTGGTGAGTGCTTGTATGCCTTGTGGTCCTAGGTGTCTAAAAGTGTATGTTACTTATGTTGTCTAGGCTACAGGCAGGTGAGTGCTTGAGATTGTTGATGATGTGCTTTGTGTGGTTGTTGGTGAAGGGTGTATAGTCAGACTCTGTGGGGAGTGTTAGTGGTGGTGGTGGTGGTGGTTGTGGTGGTGATAATCAAACGTTTCTGAAGCATTGTTAAAAGGAAGCCAAGGTGATAGGGTGATAGTGATGATGGTGCTTCTATGGTTGTTGATGTTGATCCCCAGGCTGTCTGGCCGAGCAGCCCCAAGGTCCCGAGCAAGGCCAAAGCCATAACTTAGCGCCCCCACAAAACCCTCCCAGCTTTAACATTAAAGAATGACTAGGTAACTGAAGCCGCTCCCAGGCGAGGGGCTGATGAGGGTGCGGATATGCCTGGGGCACCAAAGCCCCACCCAAGGCCCTATGCCCCTGAACAGTTATGAAGAGAAAGTTGAGGGGGCAAGGAAAAATGCTCCTAAGGTTATGAGTTGTGGTGATAGGGGTGATGGTGGAGGTGGTGATAGGGGTGATGGTGGAGGTGGTGATAGTTGAGGTGATGGTAGAAGTTGCTGTAGTTGTTGTCGTTTCCTAGGCTGCATGACCGAACAGCCCCTAGGCCCTAAGGAAGGCCATGGCCACGGTTGGGCTTTCCCACAGGGCTCTCAAGGAGTGTAGATTATGTTGTTGGCATAAGTGATTGTGTGGAATGCAGTCTTCTATGATTTGTTTAAGGAAGCCCACCTCGCTTTTTTCTCTTTCTCTCCCTCGCTCTTTGGCTTGTATCCATTCGACCCCATTCAGCCTACTGTTTTAAGATGTTTACTCCCATGCAGGTGTCAATATTTTCCTGGCAAGCGGTAGCGAGCCAGCATATATATACTTTTGTTTTGACAGCAAGGTAAATTTGTACATTTTTCGATAGAAAAATTTCTCCGGCAGAGCCGGATTTCTCCATACAATGCTGGCTCGCTATCGCTCGCCAGGAAGAAATCGACACCTGGATGGGGATAAACGCATTAAAACAGTTGGTTGAATGGGGCCGAATGGATACAAGCCAGGGAAAGAAAGAAGAGGAGAGAAAGATAAATAAAGCCGGTGACCCCCCTTAATGGTATGGGGTGCTGTGGTTGGGGCGATCTAGAAACAAGCAAGTCAAAGAGATGGGGCGATGGTCGTGATGGTGCTTGTAGGGTTAGGAGTGGTGATGATGGTGATAGTAGAAGTGGTATAGTGATAGTAAGTGGTGGTTGTGATAGTGATAGTGGTTGTGGTGATCTAGAAACAAACAAATCAAGGGGAGAGGGTGATACTCGTGATGGTGCTTGTAGGGTTAGGAGTGGTGATGATGGTGATAGTAGAAGTGGTATAGTGATAGTAAGTGGTGGCAGTGATAGTGGATGGGGTGATCTAGAAACAAACAAATCAAAGAGATGGGGCGATAGTCGTTATGGTGCTTGTAGGGTTAGGAGTGGTGGTCAGGTCAGGTGAAGGTATTGAGGGATAAGCCTTTACAACGGCACCTCTTAGCTACTTTCTACTTTCCTACTTTTTTGAGGAGTGTAGAGAGGGGAGAAGGGGTGTTGGAGAGAGAGGAAGCTGTTGGAGTGGCTTTGTTATGTGTGTTATTAGTCTGGTGGTGATAGGGGGGATGAGGGTAGATGGGGTAGAGTTTGAAAGGCTCCAACTTTGAAAAATAGAACAGGAAAAACACTTATGATGTACGGAAGAACACAAATATACAGCTTATTTGGTGCTTAAAAACTCTAATTATGAATGCAATATAATGATTCCGTATTACTATGAATTCTGACACAAACACAATTTAATTATGCTCGGTAAAATCATGTTGTGGTGTAAGATGGGAAGGGTTGCCAAAAAAAAAAAGAAAACAAAAAATCCGCGGGTTCTTCTTAAGGGGGGTCACCGTTTGTTTTTGTTATCTTTCTCTCCTTTTCACTCTTTACCTGGCTGGCTTCTTTCCATTCAGCCACATTCAGTCAACTATTTTAACACCTTACGAGCGGCCTATGCGGTTTATTTATATGTACCGCCCAGCGGGGTGTTTTTAGCCAAAATAGGGCTGTTTACGTGATCATTTTCATGCCTAAATAAGACCCAGAACGTAAAACAAGTACCTATCCCTGAAAGGGCATAAACAGAGCTTTCGAATGACACCATAACGATCCTTTTATGATGGCTAGTTTTCTTGCAATAACCGTGCAACGCGAGTGCAAAAAGCATGTAATTCGGTACTTTCCCCATATAATTCAGTATGTAGCGAGTGAGAGGGGGAGGAGGGAGCTGAGATTCGTGTCAGTAGGTCCGCCGCGGTGGTCTGGAGCAGTCATACGCTCGCTAGTCTCCTGCCACCACTTGTCTCTCTCTCTCAGCAACATTACGTGCTGAAATTGCTACTCGACCTATGTCGAGCGCCGCCACATAGTCCAGCTTTATTAAATACGACTTATGTGGTGAGCCGCTAATTAAGGGTTAAGAAGTTTATCCCCATCCAGGTGTCGATGTCTTCATGGCGAGTGATAGCGAGCCAGCTTTGTGTGGAGAAATCAGGCTTCGCCGGAGACATTTTTTGATCGAAAAATGTACAAATTTAGCTTGCTGTTGTTACGCTGGCCAGCTTGCCAAAATGTACTCTTAACTCGCTAGCGCTCGCCAGGGCAGTTAAATGGGCTATAATGATCGTAGAACGATGTTCTTTCTTTCATAGTGTTCATGTTGTCACAGACAGATCAGTGGTGGTCTTTATTCTTGTCTGTGACACTTGGAAGTATTTTATATAATTCATAGAGTATAAGATATGTAGTGTGAATTGTAAGGAGAAAGAGAGCGAGCAGCGAGGTGGTAATATGTGCGTGTGTATGTACGTGCGACTCCCTCGCTCGGGCGGAGGTTCCCACGCTCTTGATTGGCCGGCGGGCCTGACGCGTCATATGACGCCTGCTCTTCATGACGTAGTCGTCTGTGATTGGAGGCCGCTGTCCTAGTAAGGTGGTGCGGGCTCCTGCCCGCGTGTCTCCTTCAGAGCTTGGCATGGTGTGCTTGGTCCTAGATGTCCCTTGCAATCTGTCCCCAATCAAACCCCCTGTACTAATGTTTCTCTCTCTGAACTTCTTCTTTTCCAATACTTCTCATCTTTATTCAATTACTTATCCCTTCTGGTTCTGCATACGACTTCCATAGTCGGCCAGTCGTATTACCAGCACCAGTTCTCCATATATGTTTTGCACTAGCTTTAGGGATTATTAGAGTCATAGTCACATGGTATCATAGTATTGGGGTGCTTCTAATTATTGAGTTGTTCTTTCCTACTATTTAATGCTAGACAGTGGAGGGTATCTTTAGTCGTTGTCTGAGTTATGTATGTGGCAAGTCAGAGCCTGTACGACTTCGACGGAACTAGGTAGCCTGTAACCCTTGTGCATATTTTTCCTTTGCGAGTGTAGCAGCATACTAGCGAAGGGCTTTTGCCTACTCTTGCTCGTATGCTTGCTACCTCATTTTGTTGACCTTTGTGGAGCGCCAGGGTAAGACCAGATACTTGAGATCTGGACTTACCAAGAGAGCCTCCTAGTCACTTTATGTAACATAAGGGAAATCTGTTCAAGGGGAGACAGTAGGCTACGAGCATGCTTGCGCTCTGCCTAGGTTCCTTGTACCTGTTATGCCACTGCTAGACTTTGTTAGTGAGAAAGACAGCATTGTGTTTATTAACTTTAACTGCGTATGCTTTAGGAATTATTCACGCCTTATTTTAGCCTAGGTTGATGCATAGTGCACAACCCAGTTTGGCTGTTACGTTGGCTAAGGAAGTACTGTTTTTGAGTGGTTATTATTAGTGCTGTAACAGAGTTGTTGCACTCCCTTGTTATATATATATGTACCCGACTTGTTGGTTATTTAAGATACACGCTTTGGGGTCCTGCCCCTGCATTATTTCTGTTCTATATTGACGAGCATCTTAGAGCATCAGACGTTTTCAGAATATTCCATATCTGTTTGCTGTAGGACTAGACTTCCAGTGTTTTCATAGAGCATTGAAGAGTTTAGTGTTGAGTACAGACTCACACTAAAGTTAACGTTAGCATATACTCCTTTATTAAATCTTATGAAAGTTTATTTAAGAATTGTTATTACTTGAGAGCATTTTAGTAACGTAAGTACTCCTGTTGTGAGTTGGCTTTGCCGTCACCGGAAAGCCTTTGTAGAAGTGCACTAAAAACCAGTTAAATGATACCCCGTTATCCAGTAGATTAACTCTGGAGGGTTTAAGCGTTTTGTTCACCGGCGTAATAGTTCGAGGGTTTGGAATTAGCGTACTGTTGTTGCAGATATAGCCTATCATCTAGTCCATTATTAAGTGCCCTTGATTTATTTCGTAGTGCCGGTCGTAACAAATGGCGACCTTAGACCAGTATTTAGTGAACTGAATATTGCAGTTTTTTTTTGGAGAAATCTTATTGCCATTTGGGGTTGAATTTATTTCTCGCATTGTTGGCAGTGGACATTGTTTTGAGGATATATAGAACTTGTTGGAGTTATTGGTGACCTAGTATTGCACTTAAAAACATCTTCGAATATTTTTTGGTGAATAAAGCTACGCGAGAGTTTGGCTATTTTTGTCTTGACTTGAGAATTTTGTTTTTGTTGACTCCATCATGTCACTGGACGGGTCTGAGCATAGTGAGGGCACAGTGCGAGAGACAGGCGAGGAGGTGGAGAAGGTGGAGTTGTTTAACGGCGTTCGGGTGGTGAACAATGAGGAGGATGCGCAGATTTTTTTTGGAGGAGCCTGTGTTGGCGGACCGTGTGTCCGGGCTAGACTGGTACGGACTGCAGTGTGTAGCCACGGTCTTAGGGTTTTCCGGTACTAGCGGTTTGTCGAGAAGTGAGCTGGTTACCTGTGTGCTGGGTGGGGTGCATGGGGGTACGGATGGAGTGGGAGCTGGGGCACCTTCGTCCCAGCCCCCATTCCACTCAACTCCTATCATGGCGCCCCCTCGGGGTCAGGAGCCGAGTAAGTTCCCGCAGGCCGAGGCCCGCTGGCAGTTGGGTATGCCTTTAAGTGACTCACTGGGTGGGTCCCCGGTAGTAGCACCCCCTCCTCAGGGTTTGACTCCCGAGATGTTGTTTCAGCTCGAGGAGCAGAGGTCAAGCTCGAGCAGCGGAAGCATGAGGCTGAGCTCGAGCAGCGGGAGCGAGAGTCTGAGCGCAAGTATAGGTATCAGGCGGAGTCTGCAAAGTATTGTGCCGATGTTGACCTAGAGAAAACTCGTGTAGAGGTGACGAGGAACCGGGTCGTCCAGGGGGGTCGAGCCCATGACCAGTCCCTGTCGCATCTACTAAAGTTGGTTCCAGTGTTTGATGAGTTAGGAGTTACAGAATTATTTCTCCGTTTTGAGAAAAAGTGCCGGGAGCACCAATGGCCTGAGGAGAAGTGGGCAGCCCTTGTTTCTTCACGATTGACGGGGAAAGCACTCAAGGCGTACGATGCTTTGCCCCTAGATTCCTGTGTGAATTATGAGTTGTTGAAAGAGGCTGTCCTGAGGGCGTATGAGCTACAGCCAGAGACCTATAGGCTGAAGTTTAGGGCTGTTCCTAAGACAAAGGAGAGTACTTTCCAGGAACACGCTAGAGAGCTGTCAGATGCATTTGAAAATTGGTTGAAGTCGGAGAAGGCAACTACTTTTGATGCAGTAAAGCAATTGGTGTTGTTAGAGCAATTTTTTAAATGTACTGGCAGTGACTTGACTCTTAACCTGAAAGAAAAGCAACCAAAAACTCTGCAGAAGGCAGCTGAGCTGGCTGACCTTAGGGTGTCATTGATTCGTGGGTGCGGGTCTGCACAGAGAGCTGAGGCAGGTAACCAGGGGCGTACCACTCCACCCCCCCCGAATTAATGACACAACTAATTATCCATTTAAGAGTACTGTTGCCAATTATGAACCCAAGTCGAAACCCTTCCCGTTAAAGAAAGGCCAGGGCCCTTCCTCACCTCAGAGGAAGTCCAAGAGCGAAGTGGAGTGTTTCAAGTGTCATGAGAAGAGGCATATTGCGCGCTCATGTCCGAGCACACCGCCTACAGCAGTGGTGTCACTAGTGAGCAACATCGGTGTGTCTTTGAGGTCATCCGCGTTTGCCCGGGGTAATATGTCGGTTGCGAAGTCACAGTCGGTGCAGAAGCAGCAGGAGGGCTCGTCACCCGTCCGAGATGCTTTTTGTGGTCATAGGGGGCACGGCACTGTGAGGTGGGCTGGTGTAGAGCATAGGCTTGAGTTGCTGCGTGATACGGACGCTTCCCAGTTGAGGGGGTCGACCTCCTTCTCGGCAATGACTTTGCGGTGCCCACTTCCGAGGTTCCACCCTTAGTCGTTGCCGAGAGGGCGGCCGACACGAGTAGGGAGGGGCAAGAGGGGCTCGAGAGATCTCAGTCCGCTCAGGTGTCACAGCCTAGTACCCAAGTTTCAGACCAGCGGAGGAAGGGTCGGAAGGAGAAAGTCGAGGCTGGTGGTCGGGTTGAGAGTTTGGACCCAGCGACACTCCTTGGTGACTCGGTACTTGCACCAAAGTTAAGCTCCGGAGTGGCCCCAGAACCTGTCCCCCCTAGTGACATGGTTGGGCGTGATGGCACTCCACGACAGAGTGGTTCCCAGGGACAACAAGAAGATCTTAGTCTTGAGAGTTGTGGGAACGGGGCTATTGAACTCGACGAGGACGGGGAAGCATGTCATGTGAACCTGTTAAGGGAGTTTGTGAGGCAACCACCTGACCAGCCTACTGTCCCTGTGTTGGTCTGCAGCGGCCAAGGTGGAGTACAAAGGAGTACAAAGGAAATCAAGCAACAACAGGTCTAGTGACCCTTCTAGGCTGCTTGTCCTCCAAAACACTGAGCATCAAGTGTCCAAACAGTGGTTTAGAGTGGGTAAAGGAACATTGGAAAGGGAACTACTTCCCTGGAACTAATGTCCGTGGCAGGACTAGGAAGCTAGTAGGGGACATATGGGTTAGTAACTGAGGGGAGGGTAAAATAAAGTTATTCATTAACAAACGCAGTCAGTCGCGGGTTTGATGCGAGATATTTGTCTAGGCGTAGTTTAAATGAATCAACGGTGCTGCAGTCTATTACGTCTCGGGGAAGCCCATTCCACAAGTTGACAACTCGATTGAAGAAGAAATTCTTAGATTCGTGTGAGTTAAAAGATTTACCAATAATTTTGCAACCGTTTCCCCGCGTGTAATTAGATTGGTCGATAGTGAAGTACTTACTACAGTTCATATTGTCGATGCCTTTGATGATTTTGAACACTTGAATTAAGTCACCTCTTAATCTTCGCTGGGTTAAAGGAAATAGATTTAATTCTCTAAGACGCTCTTCGTATGGTTTGTTCTTTAGGCTAGGTATCATTTTGGTAACTCTACGTTGAACTCGTTCTAGCTTGTTTATGTCTTTTTGGTAATAAGGGCACCAGCATTGAATGCAGTATTCCTGAAGAGGGCGGACTAAGGACTTGTAAAGGGTTAGGATAACGTCTTTGGATTTATGCTCAAATGACCTGCCTATAAAGCCAATTATTTTGTTTGCCTTCTTAACAACTTCTGAACATTGTTGACTCGGTTTTAGGTTACTCGATATTGTTACTCCCAGATCGGTTTCTCTGTTTACATTCTTAACCCGTTGAGCCCCGGATAGTTATAATATTTTGTTCACCCCAGTCCCAAGCCATTTTCACTTATTTTTTTTGTTTGCTAAAATGGAAGACAAGGATGAGAAATGAAAAAAAAACAAAAAAAAATCACCTCTGACATTTTTTTTTTGGGGGGGGGGCCGGTGGGGGGTTGGGGGGGGGGGGGAGCTTCAAAAAAATTTGTTGAGCCAAAATGGAAGAGAATGGTGAGAAATGAACACACAAATAAAAAAAAACTCATTTCGGTCATTTGGGGGGCGGGGGGGGGGGGTTTCAATAGTTCGTCTCCCCCGCATGACCACCCGCCCGGGAGCACTAGGGTAAAAACTGAGTATGGCATTGTACGGCATACATCCTAAGGAGTATCTCACATAAATCTCAAGCCTCTAGCTCCCATACGACCGGAGTAATGAAGGTTCAAAGTGGCGGTAAACTAGGGGTGTAAACTATCCCCACTAAGCCCACCACCACCAGCCGCGCGGCTGTCTCGGCCCGCTCACACCTACTGGCCCGGCTCCCCCACACACTACGGTACCTCCCCCTCCTATTCTCCCGCCATTTCCTACCTTACGAGCCACGTAAGTGTTTTTTACATGTCGGACGCACGTGATGCGTCGCTGGGAGTTGGTGATCAAAGACTGCCGACGCAACACGTGCGACGCTGGGTCTCAACGGGTTAACACCTTAAGAGCGGCCTAGGCGGTATATAATATGTAGCCACCAGCGGGGTGTTTTTACCCAAAATAGGGCTGTTTCCGTGATCATTTTCATGCCTAAATAAGACCCAGAGCGTAAAACAAGTATCTATCCCTGAAAGGGCATAACCAGAGCTTTCCAATGACACCACAACGATCCTTTTATGACTGTTAGTTTTCTTGCAACAACCGCGCAACACGAGTGCAAAAAGCATGTAATTCGGTACTTTCCCCATACAATTCAGTATGTAGCGAGTGAGAGAGGGAGGGAGGAGGTGGGATTCGCGTCAGTAGGTTCGCCGCGGTGGTCTGGAGCAGTCATACGCTCGCTACTCTCCTGCCACCACTTGTCTCTCTCTCTCTCAGCAACATTACGTGCTGAAATTGCCACACGACCTATGTCGCGCGCCGCCAGATAGTCCAGATTTATTATACTCGACTTATGTTGCGCGCCGATAGTTATGGGTTAAGCTGAGTGCCATTCATCGAATAGTTTGCTTTCTCATTTAGGTATCCGATATGTAGTACTTTACATTTATCCGCATTGAAACTTATTTGCCAAATTTGGGCCCAATGTGACAATTTATCTAGATTGTGTTGCATATCGTCAACTTGTTCTTTTGAGAGTACGCTATTTGCAATTTTTGTATCGTCAGCAAATTTTGAGATTGTACAGGTGAGACCCTCATCTATGTCGTTGATATAAATTAGAAAGAGAATTGGTCCTAGTACCGATCCCTGGGGTACCCCGCTACTTACATTGGTCCATTTAGATGCCTTACCGTTTATGACTACCCTTTGCTTTCTGTCGCTGAGCCAATTTTCTATCCATTTCAACACACCGTCTTGTATTCAGTGCGCTTTTAGTTTTAGCAGTAAACGTTTGTGGGGAACTTTGTCAAAGGCCTTTTGAAAATCAAGGTATATAATATCTACAGCTTTACTCTCATCGTAGAGGTTGAGGATATCGTGGAAGAAGTCCAAGAGGTTTGTTAAACAGGAACGTTTTTTACGAAAGCCGTGTTGAGTATCTTTAAGTATGTTATTTTCCTGTAAGTGATTTACGAGTCTGTCTCTTATGACCGTTTCTAGCATTTTACATACAACTGAGGTTAAGCTAATTGGACGATAGTTACAGGGTAGGGATTTGCTGCCTTTTTTGAATATCGGTGTTACGTTGGCTATCTTCCACTGATCAGGCATAGTTCCAGACTGCAAGGATTTATTGAATAGTAATGTCAGTGGTTTGGAGAGCTCATCCTTAGCTTCCTCTAGAACTCTAGGCGAGATTGTATCAGGTCCAGGCATTTTATTTACCTTGAGTTTATCTAAACAATTCAATACTTCTCTCTCTGTAACGGTGATATTGCTTAGAACATCTGAATTATCAATCTGAATCGGCGATGGTGTAGGGATATCACTGAGGTGTTCTGTTGTAAAAACTGATGCAAAGAAGGTATTGAGGGCATTACTCATTTGTACTTCGTCTTTGGTGTATTCTCCATTTTCATCGACTATCGGTCCAACAGTTGAAGTAACTACTTTTTTCTTTCTGATATAACAATAGAATTCTTTCGGGTTTGTTTTACTTTGATTTGCAATGTGTAACTCTAGGGTCTTTTTACTTTGCTTAATTAAGTTTTTGGCTTTGCGTCGTAGCTCTACAAATTTCATCCGTTCTTCGTCATTTTGTGAGGATTTGTGGAGAAGGAGAGGGGGGCAGTGGGGCACAGGTGGAGGAAAGTTGGGATTGTCATGTCTCGGTGGAGCAGTGGGCGGCGGACACGAGTCAGGTGGCTGTGGAAGCACTTGATCACCTGCCTGAGCAGCAGTGTGCAGCGCTCCAGCACCTGCTCGGTTTATACCCCACTGTTTGTGCCGAGCACCCAGGCCTCACAACTCATGCGGTGTACGATGTTCCGCTGGCAGGTCACTTGAGTGTTAGTAAACCGTTGGCCTCGTTGTTTCAGTGGTTCAAGGTGGGCGACGAGGCTTTGGCATGGTTGTCAGGTCAGGGTCGACCCATAGCTGCTAAGGGTGGTGGTCAGAATCAGGACATTGAGCAGATTAGTGAGGTTGGCTGTGGAGTGGATGCGCCCGGTCGTCGCATAGCCTCCCAATGCTGCTCTAGTCGAATGCAACAGCCCTACCATAAACCGACTGTATCTGGCTGTGGCCCTGAAGGCGGTGATGCTGCGCCGGCAGGTGTAGTCGCAAGGAATGCGGGGGTGCGCATGTACGGTATCGGCAGGGAAGCCTTAGCAATTATGAACTATGGGAGTACAAAGTACAAAGGAAATCAAGCAACAACAGGTCTAGTGACCCTTCTAGGTTGCTTGTCCTCCAAAACACTGAGGATCAAGTGTCCAAACAGTGGCTTAGAGTGGGTAAGGGAACATTGGAAAGGGAATTACTGCCCTGGAACTAATGTCCGTGGCAGGATTAGGAAGTTAGTAGAGGACAGAAGGGTTAGTAACTGAGGGGGTGATAAAATAAAGTTATTCATTTACAAACGCAGTCAGTCGCGGGTTTTATGAGAGATATTTGTCTAGGCGGAGTTTAAATGAATCAACGGTGATGCAGTCTATAACGTTTCGGGGAAGCCCATTCAACAAGTTGACAACTCGATTGAAGAAGAAATTCTTAGATTGGTGCGACTTAAAAGATTTACCAATAATTTTGCAACCGTTTCCCCGCGTGTAATTAGATTGGTCGATAGTGAAGTACTTACTACAGTTCATATTGTCGATGCCTTTGATGATTTTGAACACTTGAATTAAGTCACCTCTTAATCTTCGCTGGGTTAAAGGAAATAGATTTAATTCTCTAAGACGCTCTTCGTATGGTTTGTTCTTTAGGCTAGGTATCATTTTGGTAATTCTACGTTGAACTCGTTCTAGCTTGTTTATATATTTTTGGTAATAAGGGCACCAGGATTGAACGCAGTATTCCAGAAGAGGGCGGACTAAGGAATTGTAAAGGGTTAGGATAACTTCTTTGGATTTATGCTCAAATGACCTGCCTATAAAGCCAATTATTTTGTTTGCCTTCTTAACAACTTCTGAACATTGTTGACTCGGTTTTAGGTTACTCGATATTGTTACTCCCAGATCGGTTTCTCTGTTTACATTCTTAAGCTGAGTGCCATTCATCGAATAGTTTGCTTTCTCATTTAGGTATCCGACATGTAGTACTTTACATTTATCCGCATTGAAACTCATTTGCCAAATTTGGGCCCAACATGACAATTTATCTAGATTGTGTTGCATATCGTCAACTTGTTCTTTTGAGTGTACGCTATTTGCAATTTTTGTATCGTCAGCAAATGTTGAGATTGTACAGGTGAGACCCTCATCTATGTCGTTGATGTAAATTAGAAAGAGAATTGGTCCTAGTACCGATCCCTGGGGTACCCCGCTACTTACATTGGTCCATTTAGATGCCTTACCGTTTATGACTACCCTTTGCTTTCTGTTGCTGAGCCAATTTTCTATCCATTTCAACACACCGTCTTGTATTCCATGTGCTTTTAGTTTTATTAGTAAACGTTTGTGGGGAACTTTGTCAAAGGCCTTTTGAAAATCAAGGTATATAATATCTACAGCTTTACTCTCATCGTAGAGGTTGAGGATATCGTGGAAGAAGTCTAAGAGGTTTGTTAAACAGGAACGTTTTTTACGAAAGCCGTGTTGAGTATCTTTAAGAATGTTATTTTCCTGTAAGTGATTTACGAGCCTGTCTCGTATGACCGTTTCTAGCATTTTACATACAACTGAGGTTAAGCTAATTGGACGATAGTTACTGGGTAGGGATTTGCTGCCATTTTTGAATATCGGTGTTACGTTGGCTAGCTTCCACTGATCAGGCATAGTTCCAGACTGCAAGGATTTATTGAATAGTAATGTCAGTGGTTTGGAGAGCTCATCCTTAGCTTCCTTTAGAACTCTAGGCGAGATTGTATCAGGTCCTGGCGTTTTATTTACCTTGAGTTTATCTAAACAATTCAATACTTCTCTCTCTGTAACGGTGATATTGCTTAGAACATCTGAATTATCAATCTGAATCGGCGATGGTGTAGGGATATCACTGAGGTCTTCTGTTGTAAAAACTGATGCAAAGAAGGTATTGAGGGCATTACTCATTTGTATTTCGTCTTTGGTGTATTCTCCATTTTCATCGACTAACGGTCCAACAGTTGAAGTAACTACTTTTTTCTTTCTGATATAACTATAGAATTCTTTCGGGTTTGTTTTACTTTGATTCGCAATATGTAACTCTAAGGTCTTTTTACTCTGCTTAATTAACTTTTTGGCTTTGCGTCGTAGCTCTACAAATTTCACCCGTTCTTCGTCATTTTGTGAGGATTTAAATCTATCATTAGCAATTTTTTTAGCAAGCAGGCAGTTTGAAATATCTTTATTCCACCATTTGGGCTTATTATTATGGCCTGGACGCCGTATTTTCGATGGTATGCAGTCTTGCACTGCTTTTAGGTAAGTGGTTTCGAATAACTTCCAAGATGTATTTATGTCGTTATTGTTAATTAAAAAGCTCCAGTCAGTTTCTTTAAACATAGCTCTAAGTTTATGGAAGTTTGCTTTCTTGAAATTAGGGACTTTTTCGATGCTACTATTTGGTTCGTTACTAGTAAACTTTAAAGTGAAAGTTATCGTATGATGGTCGCTGTTACTGAATTCATCACCAACATTCAAATTCTCTATCAATTCTTCTTTTGTTGCAAGTACAATGTCAAGAACGTTATTACCACGGGTCGGCGTTCGAACAAATTGATAAAGCGAACTCTCTTGCAAGTTCGTATACAAGTCATGTCCGGAGTGTGAAGTAAGAGTATCGCCCCACTTGGTCACAGGTAAATTAAAGTCGCCAAAAATTACGGTATCTTGTGAGTTACTTACATCTGCAATTTGTTCGTAAATTTCTCGGTCAGTTTGCACTGGTTGAGCTGGAGGTCTGTATATTAACGCAAGTATTATTTTTGTACCTTTATTATTCTTTATTAGCACAAAAGATGTGTCGACGTTCACAATTTGATGTTTTGACACGAGGGTCGGGTTAAGACTTTCTTTGATATAAAATAAAACGCCACCACCATTTTTATTTATTCGGCTGTTCTCAAACATTACATAACCGGGAAGTGAATACTCTGCTAAAAAGTCTCTATCTTCTGTATTGAGCCAAGATTCTGTTATGCCAATCACATCATAATTTTCTGTAAACACTAGTTCCTCTAAATCTGAAAATTTATTGCGTATGCTACGAGCGTTTGCATAGAAAACCTTTAAAGTTGCGGTTTTAGAACTCACAGAACGTTCTTTCATCGAATTTTTGGTTCTGGTCGGATCTACATTTACATTCATGGCTGTCCTCGGTCCTCGGTCGTTATCCCTGGCGGTTTTGAATTTGGGTCGTGTTGGTGGAGCTTTATCCAAATTCGCAGTTCTTGACGGATTAGTATTTAATTCCTTTGTAGGTTGCCGTCCTCGCTGTCTTCGGTCCTCCTTCCTGGTTGTCCTGTGCTGAGTCGATTTCTTCTCCGAAAATCCGTCACCGCATCGTTGAGAAGACGCCCAAAACGTGACTGCACAGGTGGTACAGATTGTCCCTCTCATGACCTGGCTGTTCTAGGGACAGAGGTGGAGAAGGAGGGAGACTATAGTGTAGAATCTATGGTCCCGGCTGGGTTGTGGGAGGGCACTAGGCATGTTGTTCTTCGAGATAAGTTGCAACCTCTTGTTCCTGAGCACCAAGAGAAGTTGTTTACTAGGCTATGGCAGTACGTCCGCATGTTTGTTGATTCTCCAGGCCTGATGTATGGGGTAGAACCCGACATGGAGGCTGGAGACAGTGCAAAGCTCAAATTGGCTCCCTACCGTATAAATCTTGCTCAACAGCCTGTCGTGAAAGCAGAGCTAGACTTCATGTTGGAGAAGGGTCTGAGGGATAAAGGATATTGTGAGTGGTCGTTGCCAGTGACTTTGCAACCTGAGTTGAGTGGCAAGATCCGTGTTTTTGTTGATTGCAAGAGTGTTGGTGCATTATCCCTGACAGACGCCTATCCATTACCCAGAGTTGACGACCCCATAGACCGCATCGGGGCTGCCTCGTTTATCACTAAGGTGGAAATAGTGAAAGGTTATTGGCAGGCCCCGTTGCCGGAGAGGGCGAAGAGAAGTGCCAGTCTTGTGGTGAACTGGGCAGTTTATCAGTGTCAGGTGTGGTTTTGCTGCCGGAACACAAGTTGGATGTGTGGCATGTTAAGGGAACTGATAATGTTCTGGCTGATTGTTTGTCACGGGAGGGTATGTTTTAGGGAGAACCCTCGCCGTTCAGTCAGTGTTTGTTTGAGAGTGGAGAAAAATTAGGCTTGCCCCTGTAGTGCAAAGCCGCCAAAAACAGTATTAAAAAATATAAAAACCTCACATCAAAACTTTCTTTTTGATAGTATATAAGTGCAGTATATTACAGCAAGAATCTAAGACACTCTGAGTTGTTGTCTTAGTAGGCTAGGCTTGGTGAAGCTTGCTCGTTGAGCGTGATATAATTATTATTATGCTATTATTTTGGGGAAGTATTGTGTAGATTTTTTATTCATAATGAAGTGTTTTATGTTTGTGATTGTGCCTTGTTTTCACAACTTGGGAGAGTAGCTGGGTGATGCGGGGTTGGTGGGCATTCTGTCTGGTCAGATGTGGAGTTCACCTGAGGCTGAAACGTCCCACATCTTGGGCGGGGTGTTACGCTGGCCAGCTTGCCAGAATGTACTCTTAACTCGCTAGCGCTCGCCAGGGCAGTGAAATGGGCTATAATAATCGTAGAACGATGTTCTTTCTTTCATAGTGTTCATGTTGTCACAGACAGATCAGTGGTGGTCTTTATTCTTGTCTGTGACACTTGGAAGTATTTTATATCATTGATAGAGTATAAGATATGTAGTGTGAATTGTAAAGAGAAAGAGAGCGAGCAGCGAGGTGGTAATATGTGCGTGTGTATGTACGTGTGACTCCCTCGCTCGGGAGGAGGTTCCCACGCTCTTGATTGGCCGGCGGGCCTGACGCGTCATATGACGCCTGCTCTTCATGACGTAGTCGTCTGTGATTGGAGGCCGCTGTCCTAGTAAGGTGGTGCGGGATCCTGCCCGCGTGTCTCCTTCAGAGCTTGACATGGTGTGCTTGGTCCTAGATGTCCCTTGCAATCTGTCCCCAATCTAACCCTCTGTATTACTGTTTCTCTCTCTGAACTTCTTCTTTTCCAATACTTCTCATCTTTATTCAATTACTTATCCCTTCTGGTTCTGCATACGACTTCCATAGTCGGCCAGTCGTATTACCAGCACCAGTTCTCCATATATGTTTTGCACTAGCTTTAGGGATTATTAGAGTCATAGTCACATGGTATCATAGTATTGGGGTGCTTCTAATTATTGAGTTGTTCTTTCCTACTATTTAATGCTAGACAGTGGAGGGTATCTTTAGTCGTTGTCTGAGTTATGTATGTGGCAAGTCAGAGCCTGTACGACTTCGACGGAACTAGGTAGCCTGTAACCCTTGTGCATATTTTTCCTTTGCGAGTGTAGCAGCATACTAGCGAAGGGCTTTTGCCTACTCTTGCTCGTATGCTTGCTACCTCATTTTGTTGACCTTTGTGGAGCGCCAGGGTAAGACCAGATACTTGAGATCTGGACTTACCAAGAGAGCCTCCTAGTCACTTTATGTAACATAAGGGAAATCTGTTCAAGGGGAGACAGTAGGCTACGAGCATGCTTGCGCTCTGCCTAGGTTCCTTGTACCTGTTATGCCACTGCTAGACTTTATTAGTGAGAAAGACAGCATTGTGTTTATTAACTTTAACTGCGTATGCTTTAGGAATTATTCACGCCTTATTTTAGCCTAGGTTGATGCATAGTGCACAACCCAGTTTGGCTGTTACGTTGGCTAAGGAAGTACTGTTTTATTATCGCTACTATAATAATCAGTGTTCCTCAGAGCTTTCCCAGTGCATACCACCTCATTTACATAGGGCACGTTTTACCCGTCTTGCAACTCAATCCCACCCCTACTCTGTGCAACTCTCCAACCCAAGAGTGAAACGTTATTATCAAACTTTCTTCTACTCAACAGCTGAGCTCTGGAACTCTCTCCCAGAATCTGTCTTTCCCTCTTCCTATGACTTAAATTGCTTCAAACTCCGTGTGTCCAGGCATTTTGGCTCGAACGTCCCTTGATTTTGGCCCTGTCACTCTTTCAACTATGGGGGAGGCACTCGCTATAGGCAGTTCTGCCTTTTGCCTCTCTCAATCACATAGAACAAAATAAAAATAATAATGGATAAAACAAATATTAGCTTGAGAGAGAGAGAGAGAGAGAGAGAGAGAGAGAGAGAGAGAGAGAGAGAGAGAGAGAGAGAGAGAGAGAGAGAGAGAGAGAGAGAGAGAGAGAGAGAGAGAGAGAGAGAGAGAGAGAGAGAGAGACACGCCTCACGCCTTCCCTCATGTGCTCTAAAGTATTAAGGGGGGTCACCGTTTTTTTTTAGCTTTCTCTCCTTTTCTCTCTTTCCCTGGCTTGTATCCATTCGGCCCCATTCAGTCAACTGTTTTAAGACGTTTATCCCCATCCAAGTGTCGATATCTTCCTGGCGAGCGATAGCGAGCCAGCATTGTATGGAGAAATCCGGCTTTGCCGGAGACATATTTCTATCGAAAAATGTACAAATTTAGCTTGCTGTCAAAACAAAAATATACATATGCTGGCTCGCTACCGCTCGCCAGGAAAATATTGACACCTGGATGGGGGTAAACGTCTTAAAACAGTAGGCTGAATGGGGCCGAATGCATACAAGCCAAAGAGAGAGGGAGAGAAAGAGAAAAAAGTGAGCTGGGCTGCCTTAATGAACTTTTATGCACCCTAATCTCCAAGGTAGAAAGTTTAAATATATATTTTACCTGGTTAGGGTGCTATGCCCGAACTGCAGGAGGGAGGCTTTTAGTTTGTTCCCTAGACCTCCACCAAGCTTAGAATTACATCCCCTAGAACTCCTTTCAAGAAAAATTTGTAAATTTTTTCGGTAGAAAAATATCCCGGCCGAAGGCCGGTTCCTCTAAAATTACTGGTTCACTATCGTTCGCCAGGGGAAAAAATCGACACCTAAATAGCACGAAAGGTCTTAATATTGACAAGGAAATGGGGGCGGATTGTCTTAAAATCAACAAACTAATGGGGCAAACATCTTTAAATCTGAAAACTAATGGGGCTAAGCATGAGGCAGAAGGGGATTTAGAAAAACGACCCATCTCCCCTTAATTAACTTTATATATTATAAGGTAAACTAAACTGAATGTGTGGAATAAAATGTTAATGTTGATATGGGAATTGTCTTTTAGCTTTGAGTTTTTCCTTCTCAATCTAGGAGAGAGAGTGAGAGTGTGTCTATGTGTTTGTGTGAGTGAGAATATGTGTGTGTGTGAAAGAGAGAGAGAGTGTGCGTGTGTGTGTATGTGCTTGTATCTCTGTGAGAGAGAGAGAGAGAGAGTGTGTGTGTGTGTGTGTGTGTGTGTGGACATATTTTAACAGCCACAGTATCAGTAAATGTTCCATTAACCAAACGTGGCTTACTCTAGCAGGGGATATGGCTCTCTCTCTCTCTCTTTCTCAGGGGAGGTATTAGGTTTTCTAGACCACCTTCTCCCTCATGTTTATCCTCATTAGTTTTCAGATTTCAATATGTTTGCCCCATTAGTTTACCGATTTTTAGACCTTTCGCCCCATTTTGTTGTCAATATTAAGACCTTTCGTGCCATTCAGGTTTCAAAATGTTCCTGGCGAGCGAGAGTGAGCCTGTATTTTAAGAGGAACCAGCCTTCAACATTTTCTACCGAAAAATCTTCAAATATATCTTGAAAGGGGACCAAGGGGGTGTAATTTTAAGCTTGATGGAGGTCTAGGGAACAAACTAAGAACCCCCCCTTAAACCGGCATCACACGAGCGCTTTTTCCCTTAACATTTATTCTCAACACTGATCTGGCAGATTATGAGATAAACATTGAAAGTATTTTTGTTACCTAAGTTATTCTACCATCAGTCTATTATCCGTAACCAGTGCAAAATATTCCAGAAATGTTGCCAGAATTTTTTTGATCATCGCATGTTGACTATAAAAGCTCTCGTGTGATACCGGCTTATTTGAGGGCCTTGACAAAGCTGGTATTGTATATATTACCGTTATTGCTAGGTGTGTCAGAGCTCTCTATATTATCATTATCTCTCTCTCTCTTTTAACCCCTTCTGCACGATGACGTAATATTCCTCATATCCTGGTTACCATTAGACACCAACATCATCACCCTCACCACCAATACCAACACTATCACCACCAACACCACCACCACCAGCAACACCAAACAACACCACCACCACTCTACAAAACACTAAGCGGCATAAGACTCTCCAACAGCAACACAACACAATCACACGCTGCCATCACAACAGACACCATACCTTCAAACAAACATTATCATCAATCATTTTTCACCAGTCAGCCATCTTAACCCCCACCGTGACAATGGACGAGTCATTATATGAAAGCGACTATTTCCTATAGACCCGGACATTGCACCTTTCATTAACAGTCTGACAAAGCACATCATCAACAACCTCTGACACTAATCCGCCTGTGGCCCAGACAAAATAAGTAACATACACCTTTGACACTTGGGACCACAAGGCATTCAAGCACTCACCAACATATCAAACTACAGCTATTCACACAACATAATACCCAACATCTGGAAGCATAGTGTTATCATCACAATCCCCAACCAAACCAAACAAAGACCCCACGCTACCCTCCTCACATCGCCCCATCACTCTCCTTTGCACCCCCTCAAAAGTTACCGAACGCCTTATATTATAACTTAACACACCTCACATTCCCCTAGCTACATCACAACACGGCTTTACTACATCACTACACTCCACAAACACCCTTCTTACAGACCTCACACAAAAAGTTTTTGATGGCATCAAACAGAACACTTCTCGTTACAATTGACATTAGTAAAGCTTTTGATGCCATTCCCCACAACAATCTTACAAACAAAATTCTTAACACAAACATGCACAATAACACAAAAGGATGGCTGGCTAACTATCTAGCAGGCAGATATGTCCATGTATAACTTGCTGGCCAGTCGTCGAACATCAGAAATGTCATAAACGGAGTCCCTCAGGGATTCGTCTTGTCACCAACACTTTTCAATCTATGCATGCACGACCTACCCATACCCCACACACTCCAGATAGAAACAGACTCTTACACAGATGACATAACATTTACGTGTACACATTGAGACGCAAACACATCCGCACAACTCCTCCAACCATATCTCAACACACTACACGACTGGCTCACCGCAAACAGACTCAAACTAGCCCCAGCCAAATCTACAGCGACCCTTCTCACAAACTGGACAGTAGAACATAGTCACATCCCTCACCTCACCTTAAACAACATATCTATAACACACACACACACACACACACACAATATTCTTGGTGTAACATACAATACATCTATGTCAATTAAATAACACATTACAAACATAAAAAAAACAAAGTGACACCAAGACTAAACACCCTCAAGTTACTTGTCCACACAACATTTTGACATAACAAAGAAACTGCCACCACAGTATACAAAGAATAAATCAATTCAGTGGTGGAATATGCTAGCCCTGCTTGGGCCTCTAACCTCTCTGAAACAGACCTCTACAGACCATACATAACAAAGGCCTAATTATAATCACTGGCTGCACAGCTACCACACCTACAGACCACCTACACCAGGAAGCCAAAGTCCTCAAAATCAAGGATCACCTTCATATGAGAGGCACACAATATCTCGCCACAGCCTCCACAACTAACACCACCCACTACACTACATGTCAGGTCGTCCACACACACCAAGAAACATCAAAACAACACCTAGGACTCGTTATCATACACAAATACTGTCTTCACTCCCCCCCTTGCCCACCCTAAGCCAGCCTCCAGAAGCATATCCATACTCAAATCACTCACCGATCCATCCAGTCACTCAAAGACAACACTCAGCTACATGCACGGCCCCCTGAAGTCCAGCCCTCAAAATCCTCCTTTCCCGTGAAGACAGAGTCCACCTGACTTGGGTGCGATGTGGGCACCATCCAGCCCTTCTGTGTTATCAGAAGAGACTGGATGACTCAGTCCAGGATACCTGTCCGGGTTGTAACACAACACCACACACTATCAAACACATTATAGAAGACTGCATAACACACAACCACTTACGCCAACAACACAACACACCCTCTTTGAAAACTTTGTGGGAAATCCCGGTCTCGGCCGTGGCCTTCCTTAGGAGCTCAGGGCTGTTTGACCAGGCAGCCTAGGTAACAACTACAACAACAACAACAACAACAACAACAACAACAAACAACAACAAACAACAACAACAACAACAACAACAAACATAACAACAACAACAACAACAACAACAACAACAAACAACAACAACAACAACAACACAACAACAACAACAACAACACAACAACAACAACAACAACAAAACAACAACAACAAACAACAAACAACAACAGCAACAACAAACAACAACAACAACAACAACAACAAACAACAACAACAACAACAACAACAACAACAACAACAACAACAACAACAACAACAACAACAACAACAACAACAACAACAACAACAACAACAACAACAACAACAACAACATTGGTGATGGGCTGATCTATCAGAATGAGAGTTGAGCGTTCTCTGTCATACCCATAGCTTACTCTGACTGTTCCTTTTACTTATATATATTCTGGATCTCAAGTGACGGTGTCTCTTCCGTGGATTCACCTTCCTACTAGGTTGGCAGATTGGGAGCCAAAGTGTCACATTTTTCCTTTGCCCCTCAACTTTCCCTTCATAATTGTTGAGGGGCACAGGGCCTTGGGTGGGGCTTTGGTTTCCTGGGCGTTTTCGCACCCTCCTCAGCTCCCCGCCTTGGAGTGGCTTCGATCACCTGGGCTTTATTAGGTGGTAAGCAGGGAGAGTTTTGTGGGGGTCCTCAGTTATGGCCTTGGCCTTGCTCGGGACCTTGGGGCTGCTCGGCCAGACAGCCTAGGCAACAGCAACAACAACACCAACAACATCAACACTGCCACCACCACCACCACCAACAACAACACCACCACCACCACCACTAACACCACCACCAACAACAACAACACCACCACCACCACCACCACTAACACCAACACCACCAACAACAACACCACCACCACCACCAACCCGGGGAACCAGGTTGACCAGACAAACACAGGCAGGATATATTCTATTCACAACTCTCAGGAAATTAACTAGCATCGGAAACCAATAGAGTACGTGCAAGGAGGGAGGGGGAGGGGGGGGGGGCTTGGTGGTGGTGTAAGGGGTGGTGAGGGGGGGTCTTGGTTATGGTGAAGGGAGGGAGGTAGGGGTGTCTGGGTGGTGGTGGAGATAGGTAGGGGTGGGGATGGTAGGGGAGTAAATTGTGGTGGTGGAGGAAGGGTGGGGTGGGGTGGGGGGGTGGGCTTGGTGGACGTGGAGATAGGGAGGGGTGGGGTGGTAGGGGAGTAAATTGTGGTGGTGGAGGAAGGGTGGGGTGGGGGGGGGGGCTTGGTGGTGGTGAAGAGGGGGAGGGGTGGGGGTGGTAGGGGAGTAAATTGTGGTGGTGGAGAAAGGGAGCGGGGGGTGGGGGGGGGCTTCTTGGTGGTGGAGAGGGGGAGGGGTAGTGGGGTGGAGGGGGGTAAATCATGGTGGTGGAGGAGACGGGGGGGGGGGGTTAGTGGTGGAGTAAGGGATGGTGGGGGTATTGGTTTTGGTAAAGGGAGGGAGGGAGGGGGGTCTGGATGATGGTCGTGGAGAGGGGGAGGGGTGCGGGTGGAGGGGGTAAATTGTGGTGGTGGAGGAAAGGAAGGGGTGGGGGGGAGGGTAAATTGTGGTGTAGTGGGGGGAGAGAGTATTGGTGTTTAGGGAGGGTGCCCGTTTTTTTCTCCTTTTCTCGCTTTCTCTAGCTTGTATTCATTCTGCCCCATTTAGCCTACTGTTTTAAGACGTTTGTTCCCATCCAGGTGTTGATTTATTCCTGGCGAGCGATAGCGAGCCAGCATTGTATGAGGAAGTCAGGCTTCGCTGGAGACATTTCTCTATCGAAAAATGTACACATTTAGCCTGCTGTCAAAAACATTTTAAAAATAAGCTGGCTCGCTTTCGCTCGCCAAGAAAAAAATCGACACCTGGATGGGGATAAACGTCTTAAAGCAGCAGGCTAAATGTGGCCGAATGGGGTGGGGGGTGGGGAGGAGGAGGGAGTATTGGTGTTTAACACCTTCTGTACCGACGACGTCTTTATAATTATATTCTAGCTACAATGTTTACACGATTTTGTGCAGTTTAAGAAAGATCTGTGATAGTAAGAAGGGTTAAGTGATATTGTTCGAAGCCTCTTAATTGCTGGAGGCCCCTTTTATACTCAATACAATCGTGTAATAGCAGCCAGAATAACATTTAGAAAACGTCGCCGGTACAGAAGGGGTTAAGGGGAGATGGGACTTTTGTTGGTGTATTCAGTCATGTATTCCTATATTTCTGAAATTTCTGAATTTTTACGAGGAACCGGCCTTCGGCCGGGAAATTTTTCTACCAACAAATACACAAATTTATCTTAAAAGGCGGTCAAGGGGGCGTTTTTTAAAGTAAAGTTGATGGAGGTCTAGGGAACAAATTAAAAAACTCCCCTTAACCCGTTCAGTACCGGTAACATCCTTTTAACTTTATTCTTTACTCTGGCTACTATTAGACGAGTTTATTCACTTTGAAAAGGTCCTCCAGCAATGAACAGGCTTTGAACTATCTCACCTAACCACTTTTACGACCACAGATCCTTCTTAAGCTGCACAAACTGGTCTAAATATAGCTAGCATAAAATTAAGAAGACGTCGCCGGCACAGCAGGGGTTAAATATAGAAATATATGAGTAGACCAAAAAATAACCACTATCCCCCCTTAAAACACATACGAAATACCAACCCTATTAAAGTCTGAAGGGGTTAATTGAGAAGAGAGAGAGAGAGAGTGTATGGTTATCCCGTCATCAACTTGTCAGACTTATCTAGGACAACAACAACAAAAATACTTAAGTTTGGTTCTGTTCATAGAAAAAACAAAACAAAAAATCTCACACACACACACACTTACTTACATAATCATACACACATACACATACTTACATAACCACACACATATATAAACACACACACTTACATAACCACCCAGCTACACACACACTTACTATTATAACCACACACACACACACACACACACACAGAGAGAGAGAGAACATACAGAAACACACACACATACATACAAAATTCCAATGTTACACACACGTATTCAATTCTTTTATCTATCCATTCTATTTCTCACTCGATATCATTTTATCTATCTAACTATCTATCAATATATCTCGCTCTTTCTCTGTCTGTCTCTCTCTATCTATGTATCTATCCATCTCTCTCTCATAATTATATATATATATATATATATATATATATATATATATATATATATATATATATATATATATATATATATATATATATATAATTATCTATCTATCTATCTAACTATATATCTCCCAGAAACATGAACTTCTATGATACAAGATAGAGACAGGAATGGGATAACTTTTTGTTGTATTGACATATTAATAAGCTACCGTACACATATCAACTATAACCTTTAGAACTGCTACAAGAATATCTAAGTTATGTTCTATATCACTACCTCTCTCTCTCTCTCTATATATATATATATATATATACAGTATATATATATATATATATATATATATATATATATATATATATATATAATTATATATTATATATATATATATATAACAATAAACATATAAAACAATAAGCAAACCAATACGCCCATCTCCCCTTAATAGTAGAACAGATAACCTTCTTTTTTGACCCATTAATGTCAAACTATCAACCCGAAACTATAAATTATTATACTAAGACTACGAGCATACTTAAGTTTGACTCTGACCCTCTCTCTCCCTCTCTCTCTCATAGGTAACGTTTCCCTCAATATTTAAGTACAAGCATCTCTCTCTCTCTCTCTCTCTCTCTCTCTCTCTCTCTCTCTCTCTCTCTCTCTCTCTCTCTCTCTCTCTCTCTCTCTCTCTCTCTCTCTCTCTCTCTCTCTCTCTCTCTCTCTCTCTCTCTCTCTCTCATATAATCATACACCACTCTTAATTATTTCCTTGCGCTCCAGAATTTACTCATTATTGTCCATTCCACCGCAGTACTTCCTTTTAAGGGGGGAAGGGCTTATTTATTTGATTATTTATTTATCTTAGATATATATATATACTGTATATACTGTATATGTACATATATATATATATATACTGTATATACTGTATATGTACATATATATATACATATACTGTATATACTGTATATGTACATATATATATATTGTTTTTTTTCTATGTGAATGAGGGAGACAAAAGGCATAACTGCCTGCAGCGAGTGCCTCTCCCAGATTTCAAAGAGTGACAGGGCCGAAATCAAGGGACGTTCGAGCTAAAATGCCTGGACACACGGAGTTTGAAGCAGTTTAAGTCATAGGAAGAGGGAAAGACTGAATCTGGGAGAGAGTTCCAGAGCTCAGCAGTTGAATAGAAGAAAGTCTGAGAATAGCGTTTCACTCTTGGATTGGAGAGTTGCACAGAGTAGAGGTGGGATTGTTTTGCAAGGCGGGTACTACGTACCCTACGTAGAGGAGGTGGTATACACTGGGAAAGCTCCGAGGAACACTGATTATTGTAGTAGCGATAGAATAGCGAGAGAGATGCAACATTGCGGCGAAGAGAGAGAGATTGCAGAGAGTTGGTGAGTGGACGGGAATTAATGATATGAAAGGCTTTCCTTTCTACTTTATCTAGGAGTTCGGTGTGAGAGGATCCTCCCCACACATGTGAACAATACTCAATACAAGGACGCACTGTGCCCCTGTACAGAGCAAGAAGCTGCGCAGGGGTAAAGAATCCCTTGAGGCGGTTGAGCACACCCAGCTTCTGGGAGGCTGCCTTAGCAAGACTGGTAATATGGTCTTTCCAAGTGAAAGGAGAAGAAAAAGAGACACCGAAAACATTGGGAGAAGATGAAGGGTTGATTTTTGTATTACTGAAGAATAAGGGATAGTCCTCTGGAGGTTCCTGATGGGTAGTAAGATGGATAAATTGAGTTTTGGAAGCATTAAATGCAACAAGGTTTTCTCTACCCCAATTGGAAATAGTAGCTAGATCAGCAGATAAGCATTTTATGGCTTCATTACGTTTACTTTTGATGGACTCCTGGCTGGGGCGTTCTGGAAAACTAATTGAGTGGTGTAAGGTAGAGTCGTCTGCATATGAATGGATGGGACTGGATGTACAGTTGAGAAGATCAGTTATGAAAATTAGAAAGAGAATAGGAGATAAGACAGAACCCTGAGGAACACCAGAGTTGATAGGATGAGGAAATGAGCGATGGCCGTCCACAACCGCAGCTATGGAACGGCCGGAAAGGAAATTAGAGACAAAGGCACAGATGGAGGGACAGAAACCGAAGGAGGGCAGTTTGGAAATTAAAGATTTGTGCCAGACTCTATCGAAGGCCTTCGATATGTCTAGTGCAACAGAAAAAGTCTCACCGAAGTCCCGAAAGTTGGATGACCAAGAGTTAGTAAGATATGAAAGAAGATCACCAGTATAGCGACCCTTAAGGAAGCCATACTGGCGATCTGAGAGCAGATTATGAGAAGAGGAATGCTTAAGAAATTTGGAAGCAAGAATAGTTTCAAAAACTTTAGAGATACAAGAGATGAGAGCAATTGGACGATAGTTGGAGGGTTGAGAGTGGTCACCTTTCTTTGGGACAGGTTGAATGAGAGCAAACTTCCAGCAAGAAGGAAAGGTGTTAGAGGAGAGACAGAGACGAAAGAGTTTGCCTAGGCAGGGAGTCAGCACGGAAGCCCAGTTTTTAAGAACAACAGGAGGAACACCGTCGTCCGGACCGTATGCCTTCTTAGTATTAAGCCCAGATAGGGTAGAAAGTACATCTTTAGAAGAGATTAGGATATTAGGCATAAGTAGGAGAGAGGGGGGTGGAGAGGGAGGAATAGCACTGGAATTATCCAAGGTAGAGTTTCTGGCAAAAGTTTGAGCAAAGAGTTCAGCTTTGTCAGAGGAAGAAGTGATGGTTGTGCCATCAGAGTGGAAAAGGGGAGGGAAAGACGGAGAAGAAAAGCTGTTGGAGAGGTTTTTGGCTAGATGCCAGAAAGCTTGGGAAGAGCTAGAGTTGGATAGTTCAGTGCATTTATTATTGATGAAAGTGTGCTTGGCAAGTCGAAGAACAGATTTGGCTTGATTCCGGGCAGAAACATAGGAAGAATGAGATTCTTGGGTTTTAAGGCGTCGGTACCGTTTGAATGCTTCCTCCTTGTTGTGGACAGCAGTAGAACAAGCGTGAGTAAACCAAGATTTTTTTGCATTAGACTGAGAGAAAGAAAATGGAATGTACGCTTCCATGCCCGAGAGGATTACCTCGGTAATGCGTTCAGCACTCTCCGAGGGTCCTCGGCCACGGAAGCAGAAGTCATTCCATGGGAAATCAAAGAAGTACTGCCGGAGAGCCTCCCAGTCGGCAGCGCCAAAGGCTACAAGTGCCGCTGGCTGGGAGGATCGGATGGCCGTACTGAAGAGATAGGACAGGTGACGGAGATAAGTTTATGGTCGGAGGAGCCCAAAGGAGAGAAAAGGTTGACAGAGGAAGGGTTAGAAGTCAGAAATAAGTCAAGAATGTTGGGCCGATCTCCAAAGCGATCCGGGATACGGGTGGGTTGATTGACCAGCTGCTCTAGGTAATTTATGATAGAAAAGACGTATATACAGTATATATATATATATATATATATATATATATATATATACTGTACAGTATACTGTATATATATATACCGGTATATATATATATATATATATACACAGTATATATATATATATATATATATATATACACAGTATATATATATTTCTTTTTTGGTTTCCACCCTGGACCTCCACCAAGCTTTAAAAAAAAAATACCCGCCCAATACCCTCTCTCAAGATAAATTGTACATTTTTCGATATCAAAATGTCCCTGCCGAAAGCCGGTTCCTCTTTAATTACAGGCTTACTATTGACAAAATAATGGGGCGAAAGATCTTAAAATCGCCAAACTAATGGGTCGAACGTCTTAAAATCTGAAAACTAATGGGGCTAAACATGAGGAAGAAGGGGGATCAGAAAAACGACCCATCTTCCCTTAATAGCCTTAAAATACCCGAATTAAAGATCACCACCATGACAGCCCAACAAGAATAACGGAGCAGAGAAACAGAAGGAGAAACTAAAGAGAAAGGAACGAAGAACAAGAGAATGCCACAAACCACCACACCCCAGACAACCACAGAGGAAACAAGGAACAAGAAAATGAAACAGTAACCAGAGAAGGAGAACTCACCACCAAGCAAGAAACAATCAACAATACCACCCTCCAACATGAATAAAAAGACAAAGACCAAGCAACCACAAAAAGGCCACCCCAAGTCCAAATGTGCCCCACTACGCACTAATACCCGGGAAGCCAGAATTGCCACCATCAACCCTAGTCTACCACCCACACCAGGAAAAACGATAAGAATCACGTTTGGCCATACTGGAACTCAGAAGAAGAAAATAATATACAGCCAAGCAGAAAAGGGACAGCATAAACAAATCTCACCTGTTCAGATGTGCCGATCTTCCGCGCAGATGCCCTCCCGCCAGCGCGTGAATTTCTATGGGGTCTACTTAATCCCCCCTAAATACGCCCCCCTTGTACTTATGACCTTCTGACCTCCAACTACCAGCCCTTAGACATAGCAGCCAAAGTCATCACTACCCCGACGAGAACCAGGTAGAGCAAGCAATTCAAGGGCTTGAATAAACTTACATGTAAGAGTTCGAGCCTAAGAATTACCCTCCCATTCAGGAAGCAATTGAAGCCATGGTGGATATTCTTTAAGGTCTGAGGAGTTCTTTTCCCTATTAGGTGAACTTTTGTTTTTACATGCCATGGCATAGTGACAACATTAGGATCTCTATTGGGCTGCAATTTTGATATTGGAAGTAGCACCAAAGGGCATGCCACAAAATGACTTCTAGCATCAATCCCGCACTCTAACAAAACTATTAAAGTAAATCTTGCCATGGCAAGCCTACTCTAATGGTTAGGGCTTTGCGAGATACCGTCTGAATAACGGCACTTAGCGTATAAAAGTCCATACTGTATCTGTCAAACACCATGGTCAAGGACATATGCAGTAAAAAGGCTTAAACACCGAACTTGGGTTCTTTGAACACAGATTGATTGATTGATTGATTGAGCAGATTGAGCAAAAATAGTAAGTTAATGATCTTACTTATTTCCTCACATTAGCCCGATACCTCGTCGCTGTGTCATGACACTAGAGACTTTGTATTAAAGACCCTACACCAAGAGTACCGGAACAGTACTTCATCACCGATTAGTATAAAGGTCAGGATAGACGAGCAGCCATAACGCAGGACATGTCCTAGTTCATGCTCGCGTTAGTCCGATGGTATGCACCCTATGTCATGACATTAAGGAACTACCATTCAAGACCCAAAACCAAATAATCCATCTGTATCCCTATCCACACCATCCACACGGCAGGACCACCTATAAGCGGCTCGACGGAACTAGACGAAAGGACTCGGAGACTCTCACTTCATCCCCTCTTGTACCTACAGCTTCAGATCTACAGAGTGCTAGACTAGGAGTGCTACAGGAGGTTATCTTTTATTTCTACACCAGTGCTACCCCGGTGTATCACTTCCATTCATATTAGTGTAACAGAGTTAAGTGTAAAACTCTATTAAATCCCTACACCAGTGCGACCAGGTGTATCTCATTTATTTATATAAGAAGAGAGAGAGCCTAAGATAAAAGTGATTACCCATTCTTACACCAGTGCGACCCAGGTGTATCTCTTTAACTAACGACAGAGAGAGAGAGAAAGAGTTGAAGATAAAAGTGATAATTAAATATTACACCAGTGTCCTTAAGGTGTATAATACTATTTGATCTAAGTGAAGAGGACCAAGTGTATTCATAGTTACCTCGTGGATTCTAACCCGTGCTAGGACCATTATATATTGATATGTACTAGTGTGAAATAATTGTTTACGTTCTAATTGTTAAGCGAATATTAAAGTTAATTCATAGATGTGCTCAGTGTTATGTTTTAC
>CM064538.1:18080693-18085693 GCA_032716605.1 Paralithodes platypus | reverse complement strand
TCCAGGTTTTTGTGGAAATTGGTGTGTTTAATCCGTGTAACCCTTCTGTTAGGTCATTTTGTATTAAGAGGGGGTGGGGTGTATTTAGTTTTAACCCCTTCTGTACCGGCGACGTCTTTTCAAACTAATTCTAGCTATATTTAGACGATAATGTGCAGTATAAGAAGGATCTTTGGTTATATAGATGGCCAAGTGAGACATTTCGAAGCCTATTAGTTGCTGGAGGCCCTTTTCAAACTGAATAAAATCGTTTAATAGTAGCCAAAATATAATCAATAGGACGGCACCGGTACGAAGGGGTTAATACAGTTCATTGCCATCAAAATACAAAGGCAACATTATATATACAGCTTGCTCCCAAGGCCTCTATCAAGCTTACAGCAATACAGTATATACTCCCCTTCGAGCTAAATTTATAAATTTTTCGGTAGAAAAATGTCTCGGCCGAAGGCCTGTTCCTCCAAAATTACTGACTCACTATCGTTCGTCAGCAAAAATAATCAACACGAAATGGCACGAAAGGTATTATTATTGATAAGGAAAAGGAGGGAAAGGTCTTACAATTTACAAACTAATGGGTCGAACGTCTTAAAATCTCAAAACTAATGGAGTTAAGCATGAGGGAGAAGGGGGTCTAGAAAAACTATATACCTCTCCTTAACCCTCTTAATATCCGATTACGCATTTCATTTCTGTTTTCTGGCAATTATTAGACGATTTTCTTCCGATTAGAAAGGAGATATGGAAGTCAGAGTGTTAATTGAGATAGCCTTTACCTTTATAATTCCTGCAGATCCCTCATAAACTGTCTATAATCGTCTTCTTCTTTTTGTTCTATGTGAGTGAGGGAGACAAAAGGCAGAATTGCCTGTGACGAGTGCCTCCCCCAGAGTTGAAAGAGTGATAGAGCCACAATCAAGGGACGTTCGAGCCAAAATACCTGGACACACAGAGTTTGAAGCAATTTAAGTCATAGGAAGAGGGAAAGACTGATTCTGGGAGAGAGTTCCAGAGCTCAGCTGTTGAATAGAAGAAAAATTGAGAACATCGTTTCACTCTTGGGTTGGAGAGTTATTCAGAGTAGGGGTGGGATTGTGTTGCAAGACGGGTGCTACGTGTTCTACGAAGAGGGGGTGGTATACTCTGAGAGAGCTCTGAGGAACACTGATTATTGTAATAGTGGTAGAATAATGCAACATTGCGGCGAAGAGAGATAGACTGCAGATAATTGGTGAGTGGACGTGAGCTAATGAGACGGAAGGCTTTATTTACTACTTTGTCTAGAAGTGTTGTGTGAGAGTATCCTCCCCACACATGTGAACAATACGCAATACATTGACGCACTGTGCTCCTGTACAGAGAAAGAAATTGTGCAGGGGTAAAGAACCCCTGGAGGCAGTTGAGCACACCCAGCTTCTGGGAAGCTTAACCATCTTGGTAGTATAATGGTTAGAGTGTTTACAAATTTGTGTGTAATAACCCAGGTTCGAATCCCGGTGGATCACATATATGCTTTCTTTAATTTAATTGGAGGTGATTGGTGTTGTGGTGAAATTAATAAAATATAGATTAGCAAGAGTGGTAATATGATCTTTCCCAGAAAGATCAGAAGAAATAGAGATAAAAAGAATATCAAGAGAATATGAAGGATTAATTTGTTTGTTGTTGAAGAGTAGGTCATAGTTTTCTTGAAGGGGGCGACAAGTAGACAGATGGAGAAATTGAGTTTTGGAAGCATTGAAAGTAACAAGGTTTTCTCTGCCCCAATTAGCGGATAGTAGAGAGATCAGAAGATAAGTGATTAATGGCCTCCTTATGTGAGTTTGGGAGTTCCTGCTTTGACAATTTTTGTGGAAGGCTAGTTGAATAGTGTAATGTACAGTCGTCAGCATATGAGTGGATGGGCTGGAGGTGCAGTTGAGAAGGTCGTTAAAGAATAATAATAAGAGAATTGGAGATAGGACAGAACCCTGAGGAACACCGGAGTTGATAGGTTGAGGAAGTGAACGGTGGCTGCCCACAACCGCAGCTATGATAGCCAGAATAAACTGTCAAAATATGTTACAATCTAGCAAATGAGGCGAACGTCTTAAAATCTCAAAACTAGTGGGGTTAAACATGAGGGAAACAGGGGTCCAGAAAAAAAACCTTAACCCTTACAGTACCGGTGACGTCTCTTGTATATGATTACAGCTACATGAAGATGATTTTATGAAGCTTAGAAAAGATATAAGGTCGCTAAAAGGATTAATTGAGATAGTCTGTAACCTTTTAATTGATAGACGTCCTTCTTAAGCTGAACAAATCGTCATATAGTTACCAAAATATAATGGAAATGTCATCAACTGGTATTTTCTCCATACAAGCGAATTGGGGTACTTTACATATATGGCAATACTGCTTCTCAATACACGGAAACTGCATAAATCGAGCATTTCAGTACCCAGGGGAGTTACTGGAACTCCTGATATTTGTGTCTGGCTTCCCTAACTGCTTCTGTTTGTGTCTCACCTATACAGAGAGTAATCCAGCTAGCTCTCACAAACACCTCCTCCCACCGATTCCACGACACTAAGAAAGCACACCACACATTTGTCCAATACTGTACCAAAACAAAAAACAGAAAAAAAAGAAGATTTCAATTTGGCTCTCACTCTTTTAAATGTGGGAGAGACACTTGTAGCAGGCAGCTATGCCTTTTGTCTCCTTCATACACATAGCGAAGATACACTCGGTACCACTCCATAGTACAAAATGGTTACATAAGTAACACCCCGCTCTTAACATTAATCATCAATTACAAACCCCAATGTACTTGAAAAAACTAATGAAAGCATACAGTCCTCCCGGGATTCGAACTCGGGACACCACATCCAGAACATAAGCATCTAAACCATTACACCACCAACACAGTTAAGCAAGGAACATAACATAAGCAAGGAAAGGAAAAGTTATTATCTCTAAATTCTATCTATCTATCTATCTATATGCTCAGGCCCAATCCCCATTTTAGGGGTAGCCGACTCAAGACAGAGCAAGAACAGGGAAAACACAAAAACAACATAAAACAAAATATAAACACAGATAAAAAACACAAACTCACACACATCCAGGTCACCCAGGAAAAGACCCAGAGACCAGGGTTACCAAGGTCGCTCCAGCACTCCCCCGGCCCCTGACCACCCGGAGAGGTTCCGATCTCGGCAGGCAGACATGCAGCGGAGCCAAAGCCACAAGCCCTCCCACCACACTTCCAGGCACACCCTTCATATTAATCGTCCCCCCCGGGCCAGGCGCCTGATGGACTATTATCTAGTCGAACTTGCGCCCGACCCCTTACTCCAAATGACCACGTGTTCACTCAACTATTCACAAGCATTCTCCATTCACTCCTGTCCACCACCACTTCCCCTGCCTGATCTATAGTCATTCCTCTATCATCCAAAGCCTTTCTTACACAGTCTCTCCATCTCAATGGGGGTCTTCCTGCCCTTCTATCTCCCCTTGTACCTGACTCACATATTCTCTTTGTAAGCCTTTCATCTCCCATTCGTTCAACATGACCATACCAGCTCAGCACCCTTCTGTCCACTCTGGCTGACAAATGTTCCTGCTGCCCCACTCTCCTACGTATCTCTTCATTCCTCAATCTGTCTCTACGAGTAACTCCACACATACTCCTCAAGCAGCTCATCTCCATCACATCCAGCCCTCTTTTCTCCTTTTTCTTCAGAGCCCATGTCTCAGCCCCATACATCACTGTTGGCACAACAATTCCTTGATACAGTGCACTTTTTACTTTCACTCCGAGATTTCTCGTCTTCCACATACTTCCCATTGCTCCGAAAACCTTCCTTCCTTCACACACTCTCTGTTTTACCTCCACTTCCATACCTCCACTCCTGCTTATCGTCCCTCCTAGATATTTAAAACACTCTACTTGTTCCAATATTTCCCCATCCAGCCTCACATCTAGATTCACCCTATGCTCTCCCCTATTACACACCATTACTTTACTTTTATTGACGTTCACCTTCAGTTTCCTCCTTCCACAAACCACACCAAACTCTTTGACTACCCGCTGCAGTTTCTCATCAGAATCCGCCACCAATGCTGTGTCATCAGCGAACAGCAAAGGTTTCAACTCCCAATCTCTACCATTCTTTCCTACTAAACCCAATCTTCTTCCCATAGTTCTCCTTTTCACCTCCCTCACCACACCATCCATAAACATATTAAACAGCCATGGTGACATTACACAACCCTGTCACAAACCTACCTTTACCTCAAACCATTCACTCAACTCACCATTTCCTACTCTCACACATGCTCTGCTCCCTTCATAAAACTCTTAACTGCTTCTAACAAATTTCCTCCTATTTCATAAATCCTTAACACCTTCCACATTGCTTCACGGTCCACACGATCATACGCTTTTTCCAAGTCCATAAAAGCCCAAAATATCTCCTTATGCTTCTCTAAATACTTCTCGCATAACTGTCTTACTGCAAACATCTGATCCACGCACCCTCTTCCCCTCCTAAAACCGCACTGTTCTTCTCCTATTGCAACTTCCGTACACTTTATTATCCTCTCTATCAACACCCTGCCATACAGCTTTCCAACCACTGACAATAAACTAATACCTCTATAACTTGAACACTCCTGCCGATCTCCCTTCCCCTTGTACAACGGCACAATACATGCACTCTTCCAGTCTATTGGTACCATTGACACAACAAAGCACACATTGAAAAGTCTCACCCACCAATCTATTATCCCATCTCCACCCTTCTCTAAATTGAGTGATGTTTTAAGGGGGCCCACCTCGTATTTTTTTGTTCTCGCTCTCCCTCTCTCTCTGGCTTGTATCCATTCGGCCCCATTAAGCCTACTGTTTTAAGACGTTTATCCCCATCAAGGTGTTGATTTTTTCCTGGCGAGCGGTAGCGAGCCAGCATATTTTTAAAGATAGTAAAAATAGCAGGCTAAATTCATAC
>CM064538.1:18020693-18078193 GCA_032716605.1 Paralithodes platypus | reverse complement strand
GGGAGGTAGTGGATTTTTCTGGACCCCCTTCTCCCTCTTGTTTAGTCCCATTAGTTCATAACATTTCATATTATCACCAACCCACCGATTAACTTGAAATAAACCTAATTAATTGAATCAATGAAACTAATGAATACATGTGGTACTCCAAGGATTCGAACCTAGGATACTCACACAGAAATTCCGCTCACTAACCATTACCCTATCAAAGACAGTTTTGAGATATTAAAGTGTTCGACCCCTTAGGTTTTCTTTTGTTTAGCTTTTACCCCATTTCTGTCAATTCTAAGACTTTTCGTGCCATTTACGTATCGGCGACGGATAGTGAGCCTGTAATTTCGGTAGGGAAATTTGTCTACTGAAAAATGTACAAATTCATCTTTAAGGGGGTTCTTAGGGGTAGCTTGATAGGGTTCGTGGGAGCAAATTACCCCCTCCCCCCCTAAACCCCCTTAACTCCTTCTGTACCGGCGACATCTATTTAATGATATGCTAGCTATATTTAGGCAATTCTATGCAGTTTAAGAAGGATCTGTGATAATGAAAAGAGTTAAGTGAGATAGTTTGAAGCCTGTTAGTTGTTGGAGGACCTTTATAAACTTAATACAATCGTCAAATAGTAGCCAAAATCAAATAAAAAAGGCGTCGCCGGTACAGAAGTGGTTAATTTTTATACAGATATATTACCACACCAGCAATACAACAAACAACAAAACAAATACACATAGTAGATCAGGAAGGAAGAAGTGTGTGTGTGTGTGTGTGTGTGTGTGTGTGTGTGTGTGTGTGATAAGGTGTACTGTATGTGTGTTGCGTCTGCTCATTGTGTGTGTGTATGCTTATGTGTGTATGGAGTGTGTTGTGTTGTGTGTGTGTGTGTGTGTGTGTGTGTGTGTGTGTGTGTGTTAAGGGGGGTAACCTCTTTTATTCTCTCCTTTTCTCTTTTTCTCTGGCTTGTATCCATTCGGCCCCATTTAGCCTACGGTTTTAAGACGTTTATCCCCATCCAGTTGTCGATATCTTCTGACGAGCGATAGCGAGAAATCCGGCTTCGCCGGAGAAATGTTTCTATCGGAAAATGTACAAATTTTGCCTGCTGTCAAAAACATTGTTTTAAATGTGTCACCTAGATGGGGATAAACGTATCAAAACAGTAGGCTGAATAGGACCGAATGGATACAACCCAGAGAGAGAGGGAGAGCGAGAGAATAAAAACGAGGTGGGCCCCCTGAAGGTGAGAAGTAATAATTGTGTGCCTGTTTGAGAATCATTAAAGAGGTAGTGCTTGGTATTTGGTCTATATACTGTACTGTATATATATATATATTTTTTTTTTAGTTTCCTCGCTAGACCTCCATCAAGCTTAGAAAAACACCCCCTAGAGTCCCTAGACCCTCTTCCAAGATAAATTTGTACATTTTTCGGTAGAAAAATTTCCCGGCCGAGGGCCGGTTCCTTCTAAAATTAGAGGCTTGCTGTCGCTCGCCAGGACAAAATCGACACTTAAAGGGTACGAATGGTCTTATTATTGACAAAAAACAAAAAAAGTTAGGCGAAAGGTCTCAAAAATCGTCAAACTAACGGAACGAACGTCTTAAAACCTCAAAACTAATAGCTAAACATGAGGGAGAAGAGGGTCCAGAAAAGGCGAGTACTACCCCCTTAAGTGTGTCGGTGTGTGTATTTGTGTGTGTTGGTGTGTGTATGTGTGTGTGTCGGTGTGTGTATGTGTGTGTGTGTCGGTGTGTGTATTTGTGTGTGTTGGTGTGTGTATGTGTGTGTGTCGATGTGTGTGTGTGTCGGTGTGTGTATGTTACTCAGTTACTTGTTCGTCAAGGGGAATCCACGCAATGCGAGCTAAGCTCATTATTATCGCGCCTCATGTGTGTGTGTGTCGGTGTGTGTATGTGTGTGTGTGTCGGTGTGTGTGTTGTGTATCTTTAAATATATTTATTGTTCACTTGCACTTATACGGTGGCGCAAATAAGTAATGTCTCAGCTGTCATTATGTTTGGCTCGCTGTGTGCTGTAATAATGTCTGTCAGATGCTGAATAGGGTGTGTAGAAATAGGAACACGTTTGTATATCTCACTCGAAACGATTAATTAATGCTTAGATAATGCTGAGCCCAATTATTGATCGAAATATACTTGGTGCCCCGTCATCACTTATTTGGCTGACTGTACACTCGGATGCCATAGTGTCTAGCCCACCCATAAATATTCATGGACTTCAACTCATTCTAATTATGGAAGTTATATCTTTGGAAATGAATTTATGAATATATATACTCCACACTAATATATACTCCACACTAATATATACTCCACACTAATATATACTCCACACTAATATATACTCCACACTAATATATACTCCACACTAATATATACTCCACACTAATATATACTCCACACTAATATATACTCCACACTAATATATACTCCACACTAATATATACTCCACACTAATATATACTCCACACTAATATATACTCCACACTAATATATATACTCCACACTAATATATACTCCACACTAATATATACTCCACACTAATATATACTCCACACTAATATATGCTCCACACTAATTATATATCGAGATGGGGAAACAAATTAACACACACACACACACACACACACATACGCACACTCACACTCACACACACACACACACACTCACTCACTCACTCACTCACACACACACACACACACACACACACATACACTCACACACATACACTCACACACATACATACACATACACACACACACACACTCACATACACACACACTCACACACACACACATACACATATACACACACTCACACTCACATACACACACACACACACACACACTCACACACATACACACACACACATACACACACACACACACACACACACACACACACACACTCACACACCTTTCGGATTCTGGTGGACTCCTCTAGCTAGACGATTAGCGGGTGGTACTTTACCCCACTAGACCATCCGTGAGTTATGGTGTGTGTGTGTGTGTGTGTGTGTGTGTGTGTCTCTCTCTCTCTGTGCGTGTGTGAGTGATGGTGTGCATGGCTCTCTCGTGTGCATGTACTTACTTACTCTAGTTGTATTGCGGGAGTGAGCATGCTCGTTATTTCCCGCCTCCTATATGTGTAGGTGTTATATGTATCGTTGGAATGGCTGTGGATGTGTGTGTAGTCTGTATTTTAGCCAATTGGCGACATCGGAAACGAAGGCTTAGGGTGGATCTGTATGGTACCATTCTCACTATAGACGGTACCGTCTCGCCCGAAGGCTTAGGTAGCCATCAGCTTAGGTGAACCATATGATACCCATCTCGCCTTGTACCATTTTTGCCAACCCCAGATGGGACGTCACAACGTCGTCCACTTATTCCAGGTACCTATTAACAGCTAGGTGAACTGAGGCTAACACATGAAAGGAGACAAGCCCAATTTGTCTCCGTATGTCTTGTGTATGAGTGTGTGTGTATATACGGTATGTTTCTCTCTATGACCGTGTGTAGTGATGGTGTGTGTATGTCTCTATGACCGTGTATGGGAGTGATGGTTTGTGTGTATATATCTCTCTCGCTACGTGTGTGCGTGTATGTATGAGTGTATGTGAGTGAGTATATAATTATGTGGTGGGTTAGCGGGAATGCAGGGTCACGGTCAGCGCTCGGCAATTTACCGGGGGGAGGGGGGGGGGGGGCGTATCAATAACCCCCCCCCCCCTCATATCCCCCGCCCATAAACTCGGCACAGAAAACATAGAGAGGGGAGGGGGGGGGGGGTTAAGGGGTTCACCTGCTTTTTTTCTCTCCATTTCTCTATTTCTCTGGCTTGTATCCATTAGGCCTCATAATTTAGCCTTCTGTTTAAAGACGTTTATCCCCATCCACGTGTCGATTTCTTCCTGGCGAGCGATAGCGAACCAGCATTGTATGGAGAAATCCTGCTTCGCCGGAGACCTTTTTCTATCGAAAAATGTACAAATTTAGCCTGCTGTCAAAACATGTTTTTTTTTAAATATGCTGGCTCGTTACCACCCGCCAGGATAAAATAGACACCTCGATGGAGATAAACGTCTTAAAATAGTAGGCTGAATGAGACCGAATGGATACAATCCAGAGAGAGAGAGAGGGAGAGAGAAAGAAAACGATGTGGGCCCCCTTAAAAAAGATGCAAATCGGTGTGCCAGACCCAGGCCAATCCGGGCACTGTACGCAACCAAAGGCTCTTCGTTTATCTGGACCCTCTTCTCCCTCATGCTTAGCCCCATTAGTGTTCAGATATTATGACGGTCGGACCATTAGTTTGGCGATTTTAAGACCTTTCGCCCTATTTCTTTCCCAATATTAAGACATTTTGTGTTGATTTTGTCCTGGCGAGCGATATCGAGCCTATAATTCTAGGAGCAACCGGCTTTCGGCCTGGACATTTTCTACCGAAAAATTTACAAATTTATCTTGAAGGGTGTTCTAGGGGGTGATTTTTTAAGCTTGATGAAGGGGCTGCGAGTGAACAATAAACCAATTTAGAGAGACACCACACATGTAAGTATTTACAAACAGGTACACACACAAATAATGTGTGTCTTCCCTTAACTATATATATATATATATATATATATATATATATATATATACATGTGTGTGTGTGTGTGTGTGTGTGTGTGTGTGTGTGTGAGAGTAATATAGAGAGAGAGAGAAAGTACTGGACATAACAGATTATAGCATTTAAAAGTGATGGGGGCCCGGGCGTTGAGCAGTTAAATAGTTAAAAGAGATAAACAGACGAATACACACACACACACACTCTCACTTTTGTTTCGCTCTCTCTCGCTCTCTCTCTCTCTCTCTCTCTCTCTCTTTCAGTTTACGAGGGAGAGTGATCGGGTAAGTGGGGAGGAAGAGAGAGTGTGTGTGTGTATGAGAGAGTGAGTAAGTGTTTGAGAGAGTGTGTGTGTGTGAGAGTGAGTGTGTGAGATAGTGTGCGTGAGAGAGTGTATGAGAGTCCAAATGTGTGTGTGTGAGAGAGAGAGAGAGTGAGAGTGAGTGTGTGGGTGTGAGAGAGTGAGTGTGTGAGATAGTGTGCGTGAGAGAGTGTGTATCAGAGTCCAAATGTGTGTGTGTGAGAGAGAGAGAGTGAGTGAGTGAGTGTGTGGGTGTGAGAGAGTGAGTGTGTGAGAGATAGTGTGCGTGAGAGTGTGTATGAGAGAGTCCAAATGTGTGTGTGAGAGAGAGAGAATGAGTGTGTGGGTGTGAGAGAGTCAGAATGTGTGAGAGTGTGTGAGAGAGAGTGAGTGTGTGAGAGAGTGAGTGTGTGAGAGAGTGTGTGTGAGAGAGTGAGTGTGTGTGAGAGTGAGTGTGTGTGTGTGTGTGTGAGAGACTCAATGTGTGTGAGAGAGAGTGAATGTGTGAAATAGAGTGAGTGTGTGTGTGTGGGAGAATGAGTGTGTGTGTGTGAGACTCAGAATGAGAGAGAGTGAGAGTGTGTGAGAGAGCGAGTTACAATGACTTACATACAAAAGTTAGTATCTAAGAGACTGCAGAATTTGCAATAATACACACACACACACACACACACATACACATACATACATGCAGACAGACACACATTTACCCCCACCATACCCTCTACACACACACACACACACACATTCACCCCCTCCCCACTACCCTCTACTAACACCCACAGACGCAGCTGATCGCCCTACCCACGAAGCCCCACTTACCCACGCCCTAACTTATAATGGGCTGGGACGGACTATACAAACTTCAGACTGGTTTGGACTCGATACAGTTTGGCATGGGTGTGCAAGACGTGTTAGTCCTCGGCAATTCAACACCTACACATGCCAAACTGTATCGAGCCCAAACCAGACACTACAACACTTACACACCCATACCAAACTGTATCGAGTCCAAACCAGACAATACACTACAACACTCACACACCCATACCAAACTGTATCGAACCCAAACCAGACACTATACACTATAACACTGATACCACCATGCCAAACTGTATCGAGCCCAAACCAGACAATACACTCTAACACTTACACTAATACAAAACAAAAAAAATTAGGTCCCACCCCTTTCCCATTCTTAAGTAAGCCATTTTAGATTTACAGAAGTGACCATTACTTGCATTACTGCATGTCCACAAACATTACTGCATGTCCACAAACATTACTGCATGTCCACAAACATTACTGCATGTCCACAAACATTACTGCATGTCCACAAACATTACTGCATGTCCACAAACATTACTGCATGTCCACAAACATTACTGCATGTCCACAAACGTTACTGCATGTCCACAAACATTACTGCATGTCCACAAACATTTCAGTAATGTAAGCATGTTTCCTTCTATTTTTTTTTTCTTTTCTTTGTATGGCAAATTCTTGTTACGGCCCTACAATGCTGAACCCAAGAGATTAAAATTCAAGCAAGGGCAACTAGCATGCTGTTGCGTTCAGAAGGTCACAAAGGGCTAATGTCTCAGATAATCACAAATCAATGAAGAAGGATTATATTAAACGCTTCTAATTTTCGTATTAATTATAATTACTATTAACTAGGGAAAACGAACAAGTTGAAAGGCATGACAATTCAGTTAAACACGGCAAAGAATAATAACAGGCTAAGCGCCGAGTGAAGGCTTCGAGTAAATGCACTCGTTACAAGGAATGAACACTACACAAAAAGGACATTTGAAGACTACGGTTAATCAACGCCTAGCACGCCGAGCAGTAAACTGGAACACACTTAATTACAGACCGATATATGATACCATATGATATCACCAAACAACGCGCTCGGACAACGTGTGCACTCAAGAACACTAATCAGTGTTCGTTACACAATACCCAACGCACAATAAACTCAGAGCCCCTCACAACACTGGGGCTCGTTACACATACACAATAATGCACCAATGCTGTCTCATCTCCCCTTCAAAGGGCAAAACAGTACACTCTACCTACTTGTCTCAACACACAAGCCAGCAGACAACACGTCACGCATGTCCAGGAGCACTTCTCCCACCTCTGCCTCGTCGGGCTCTCCGCACTTCTCCCACCTCTGCCTCGTCGGGCTCTCCAACAGGTACTAACTCTCAACTCTTCCCTCCCTATACTCATCTCTTCCCAAGCTCTATTTTCGGCAAGAACCTGGTGTCACACTAGTCTATACAACACTTACACACCCATGCCAAACTGTATCGAGCCCAAACCAGACAATACACTACAACACTGTATGGAGTTCAAACTAGATAATAATTTGTGTAAAGTCTTGAACACTTACACGTGCCCCCACGCCAAACTGTATCGAGCCCAAATTAGACAATACCCTCTAACACTTCATACACATACCAAACTGTATCGAGGCCAAACCAGACAATACATCACAACACTGGCCCACAAATGCCAAACTGTATCAAGCCCAAACCAAACCAAATAATGAAGATATTATTGGGATTGAATTTGTGCTGTACCTAGTATCAGTGCATTACCACAAAGCCCACCGAAATGCCAAAAAATACCCTCATTGTTCCCTGATTAAATAACACTGTATGAATATTCCCATATTCAAAATATGCTACAGGGGGACAATGCCTAGTGAGTTCACTGCTCAATAGGTGGCATTCTGAGAGTGAGGGTCTGAGTCTGGAGGGTGAGACAGTGAAGCACTTGAACGAAGCAACCAGCGGCTTCAGAGATGGAGCTGCTTCGAGCCATGAATGGATGCTTCACATGTCTCACTCCCCAGACTGGAACGAGACCTCACGGGCTTCACCGTGTTGAGCGGTGGATTGTAAGGGCTCTCAGCCTATGCCCGAGAGGGAGTAGTTGGAATATAGAAGAAAAGAAAACAACAACAACGCATTCTAACACTCACACGCCCATGCCAAACTGTATCGAGTCCAAACCAGACAATACACTCTAACACTGACACACCCATGCCAAACTGCATCGAGCCCACACCAGAACTTTACGCTATGCCACTTACGCACCCATGCCAAACTGTATCGAGTCCAAACTAGATAATACCCTGTGCAAAGTACTGATCACCTACATACCCATGCCAAACTTTATCGAGCCCAAACTATACACTAAACTCTAACACTGACCCACAAATGCCAAACTGTATCGAGTCCAAACCAGACAATACCCTGTAACACTGACCCACAAATGCCAATCTGAATCGAGCCCAAACTAGACAATACCCTGTGTAAAGTCCTGAACACCTACACAACCATGCCAAACTATATCGAGTCCAAACTAGACAATACCCTGTGTAAAGTACTGATCACCAAGACACCCATGCCAAACTGTATAGAGTCCAAACCAGACAATACCCTGTGTAAAGTCCTAAACACCTACAAACCCATGCCAAACTGTATCGATCCCAAACCAGACAATACACTCTAAACACTCACACGCCCATGGCAAACTGTATCGAGCCCAAACCAGATAATACACGTACTACAACACTTACACACCCATGCCAAACTGTATCGAGCCCAAACCAAACAATGCATTCTAACACTGACACGCCCTATGCCAAACTGTATCGAGCCCAAACTAGACAATACCCTATGTAAAGTCCTAAACACCTACACACCCATGCCAAACTGTATCGAGTCCAAACAAGACAATACACTATAATACTGACCCACAAATGCCAATCTGTATCGAGCCCAAACCAGAACTTTACGGTATGACAGCCAATAACAACTTGGTCATGCAAGGGTCGAGACATGGTGGCAGAAAGTTCTGAAGGACGAGAGAGAGAGAGAGAGAGTGAGTGAGTGAGAGCGAGTGAGTGAGAGAGAGAGTATGTATGAGAGAGTGAGAGAGAGAGTGTGTGTGTGTGAGGGAGTGAGTATGTATAAGAGAGAGAGAGTGTGTGTGTGTTGTGTGAGGGAGTGAGTATGTATAAGAGAGAGAGAGAGAGAGAGAGAGAGAGAGAGAGAGAGAGAGAGAGATAGATAGAGTGTGTGTGTGAATGAGAGTGAGTGTGAGTGATCACACACACAGGCAGTACTTCTCTCTCTCTCTCTCTCCTGCTGACAATTAATGAACCATATTATTTTCCATCAACCTTGCTCTTACCTCTCATTTAACCTGGGCTCATTAAGGCAGATTAAACTATAAATATCCCATTGCTCAGATCCAGATTTAATGCACAAGTCTAGGAAGGCACAAGTCGATTCAATTCAAATTCAATTCAATTCAAAATACTTTATTGTCACAAATTAATATTACAGAGAATTTTACAGCAAATACTTCTATTTACAATTTGTGACAATGAGGATCATCCACCCTTAAAGATTTACAGACTCAAAGGGGTGTGCAGATATTATGGCTCAAGACTGTACACTAACTCCATTATATAAACTGGGCACAATATGATTACTATAATATGAACCCTCGAATATAAAAAAACGAACCTCCATAATGTAAATATTAGGTAACGAATTGCTGAAGATTCGATTCAGTTCGAGATAGCTTCGAAAATTAACCCCTTCACCACCATTACGTAATTGTCATCATATTCTGGTTACCATTAGACGATTTTCTTTAGTTTATAATCTACCTCTACGACTCAACGGGGTAAACACGAACTCAATAAACCCTCCTAATAACACAGGGCCTTCTTAAACTGCATAACATCATCACATTTTAGCCAGAATCCATGGTAAATATGCGTCATGGTACTCAACCCTTTCAGTATCTCATGATAACCATAATTAGACCCCCCCCCCCTCCCACTAGTGGGGGGCGTGTGTTAAGATTGTTGGATAATGGTTAAACACTAAAATGCGACGGTCCTTAGTATATAAAACCATGGTAGACGAAAGAAAGACAAAATAACTTAGAAAACTTGAATCTGGCAGGTCCTAGATTTCTACCTGATAAACAATATGGCCGTCTGTCTTACCTGAATCCCATCAGACCTTCGGCAAAGTGCCTTGTGTTGCTAGTTATTCATTTCCAAGACTCTCACTTATCTTTAGCTGTCCTTGTCTTCCTTATTGCCTTCCCAGGGTTTTTATACAGGGCTCTGGTATACTGCCGATATGCTTGGTAACTTAATAACACTGTTAACACTTGATACTACACAGAACATTTGGATTTGCTTGTTGTTGTTGTGGTGGTGTTAATGAAGGTATGGAGGGATAAGCCTTTACAACGGCACCTCGTATCTACTTTTCGAAGAGTGTTGAGAGGGGAGAAGCGGTGTTGGAAAGAGAGGAAGCTGTTGGAGTGGCTTTCTTACGTGTGTTGTGAGTCTGTATACGTCGTTGTGATACTGTAAACTCGACTATCACTTTGATCAGCTGATTTTGAATAAGTTTTCTTTTAAGGGGGTAGTGTTTGGTTTTTGGTCTATATATTTATGTATTAATATATTTTTGAGTCTCCTCGCTAGACCTCCATCAAACTTAGAAAAATACCCCCTAGATCCCCTTTCAAGTTAAATTTGTAAATTTTTCGGAAGAAAAATGACCCGGCCAAAGGTCGGTTCCTTCTGAAATTAGAGGCTCGCTATCCCTCGCCAGGAAAAAATCTACACCTAAAGGACACGAAAGGTCTTAATATTTATAAACAAATGAGGCGAAAGGTCTCAAAATTGTCAAACTAACGGGACGAACGTCTTAAAACCTCAAAACTAATATGCTAAACATGAGGGAGAAGGGGGTCCAGAAAAAGCGAGTACTACCCCCTTAAGTATCTAGTAGAGAAAACGTTAATCAGCTGGTGTTGGATACGTTTTCTTTGAAGTGTCTATTAGAGAAAACGTTAAGGAGGGTCACCGGCTTTTGTGTATCTTTCTCTTCTTCTCTCTCTTTCCCTGGCTTGTATCCATTCGGCCACATTCAGCAGCCAACTGTTTTAAAACGTTTATTCCCCTCCAGGTGTCGATATCTTCCTGGCGAGCGATTGCGAGCCAACATTGTATGGACAAATCAGGCTTCGCCGGAGACATTTTTCTATCGAAAAATTTACAAATTTAGCTTGCTGTTTAAACAAAACTATATATACGCTGGCTCACTACCGCTCGCCAGGAAAATATTGATAGCTGGATGGGGGTGAACATCTTAAAACAGTAGGCTGAATGGGACTGAATGAATACAAGCCAAAGAGAGAGGGAGAGAAAGAAAACAAAAATGAGGTGGGCTTCCTTAATCAGATTTTGTGGGATACGTTTTCTTCTAAGTGTCTGTTAGAGAAAACGTAGCGGGAGAAATGTTTATGGACAACTGCTATATAAATGGTCATATCCTTCCCATTTTTCTAATTTTAGTATGTTACTTCAATATTAACACCTTATTGGCGGGCTAGGCGGTCTATTTGACCGTACCGCACAGCGTTTTTTTTTAACCCTAAATAGGGTTGTTTCCGTGCTCATTTTCATGCCTAAATAAGACCCAGAGCGTAAAACAAGTATCTATCCCTGAAAGGGTGTAAACAGAGCTTTCCAATGACACCCGAACCATCCTTGTACGACCACTGGTTCTCTTGCAACAATCGTGCAACACGAGTGCAAAAACCCAAAAAAAAGGTAATTTCCTTACATAATTCCCTATGTAGCGAGTGAGAAAGGGGGGAGGAAGGTGGTATACAGTTCAGTACATCCACAGTGGTTGTGGGGACCGGTCATAAGGTTACTACGCTCGTCCCACCGCTCAGCTCTCTCTCTCAGCAACATTACGTGCTGAAAATGGCACTCGACAGCTGTCGTGCACCGCCACATAGTCCAAATTTATTTCATTCGACATATGTTGCCAGTTAAGGGTTAATAGTTTCACTGTTATTGTTACCCATGATATATATATATATATATATATATATATATATATATATATAAAATTGTCATCTATGATTCTAAGAGAAAAATAAGATAAAATAAAACAATAAATAGAAAGAAAAACGGTATTCCAGAATTGCTAGTATAAAACTCTCTCATCAAAGGGCATATTCCCCCGGTCGGCTGACTTAGCGCTTGTTATCGCTAGGTTAGTGCAGAGTTTTGCTAATTTACTGTAATATCTCTGTTAAGGGGACCGACCTGCTTTTTCTCTCTGAGTTTTATCCATTCGGCCCCATTCAGCCTACTGTTTTAAGAGTTTCTCCCAAAATAATGTATCAATTTTTTCCTGGCGAGCGACAACGAGCCATCATTGTATGGAGAAAGCCGGCTTTGCCGGTGGCATTTTTCTACCGAAAAATTTACAAATTAATTCCCCTCTCCTCTCTCTACACCCTTCAGAAAATGGGAAAGTAGAAAGTAGATACGAGGTGTTTTATATTCCTTTGTAATATTAGAAGTTTTCGATACAATCTAAACCTCTCCTGAGTGCCAATTTGACGTTTTGTATTATTATTGTCAGGCCGAGGCAAGCCGCCATTTTTTTTTTTTTCTATAATTATTCCAATTTACTTCCTCTCGGGCATAGGCTGAGAGCCTTAACATTCACCCCTTTACAATGAACAGTGAAGCCCGTGAGGTCTTATTCCAGTCTAGGGAGTGAGACATGTGAAGTACGTAGAGTACAACGAGCACCTGCCATCTTGCCTTCACATGAGGCACGGTGCTCACTCATGGCCCGAAACGACCCCAACTCTGAAGCCACCTCATTCCCGTGCTTCACTGTCTCAACCCCTACACTCGGACTCTCACACTTACGCACACACAACGCCACCTGTTGAGCAGATAACTCACCAGACATTGCACCCTTATAGCATATTTTGAATATGGGAATATTCATACAGTGCTATTTAATCAGGGAACAATGAGGGCATTTTATTGACGTTTCGGTGGGCTTGTGGTAATGCACTGATACCAGGTACAGCACAAATTCCATCCCAATAATATCTTCCCATTGATACATCGGGATTTGAACCCGGGACCTTTGGATTACCAGGCCAGTGTGTACACTCAGCCGCCTGCACCTGTCGGAACATACCAAGGCACTTCTACCACAACGAGGGGAGCCGCTCCTACCCCTGACAGGACACCCCAGCAGCCCTACATTGCCAGTGCCTAGCCCCGAGAGGCGAAGAACACCCCAGAGGGGCCCCCATGCAGCCGTCCTTCCTTCTGGCACCCTTACCCGATTGGCTCACCTGCTCCGACCGGAAGCAGCCCGGGCCTTCCAGCACCTCCTCCAGCCACACCAGCACCGCACACCTCGCTCAACATGAATCAAGGGTGGCGCCGTTCATTGGGGCCCCGCAATAACAGGGTCTCCTCTTTGCCCATCCTGGATGTGAGAAAACGGGCTCAAAATCCACAAGTCCCCCCGAAAAAGCAAGCGGCGCCCCGGCATAGTCCAAACAAAAACAAACCCCCGCGGAATACTTTATCACTGAAAAGGCGGTGCTATGGCCCTAAGCCACCTGAAATGACGTCACTCGCACAGGCTGACCTGGGACTGGCCAGCACCCGGGTCACCTCAGCCAACCCGAATGACATCACCACTACCTGCCGTGGATTGGTCCCTGGAGGGGATCCGGCAATGAATCCTAAGGGCCCTAACCACTACTCTTCCCCCTACCCCCGTCGCCGAAGTGACAGGTACCTATGTGAGAAGAGATAAGGCCACCCTTTTTCCCTGCAGTCAAAAAGGGCCGAGGAATACCTAAAAAGTGAATAGGTACTCAGACCAGGTTAGGGAAAGTATCTCACCTTCCCTCCTGAGTCTGAGTGTTCTATAACCTCTGTAGGTGTTTCAGTGACCCTAAGCTCAGTGTGGTAACTAATTATTTGTTGTAAGTACCCTACTTGTAAATGGCTAATCCCGACAGGTGTTAGTCAGGAGTATCTAAGATCTAGTATTTCTGTCAGACTCACTGAAGAAATACTGCTAGCTGACGCTTATATTATCCGTGGTCTGCCTGTCAGTCCCCCTACAACGTAACATTTAATTCAACTAGTTTGCCTTTGTATTTGCACCCTCAACACGCTACCTTTAACGTACATAGCCATCTATAGGTATACTGTTACATGTTGCCCGGCCACTCTGCCGCTATTTTACCTATAGATGACCTGCTCTACCCTGCATCCACATCACATTAGAGTCAAGCTCTTACCACACTCACGAACACTGCTAGGAATGTTCACCTTATCACCCTTATATACAGTATATATTTCTTTGTGTCGTGTATTCCCTATGTATCTATGTCGTTCATAATTGTTATCTAAGTCTTTGGGCATGTCATGTAATTACCTGTATGAAGCCATATTAATAACATTTCCCTCTACTTATAAGAGTATATTTTCTTGATGTCCTTCTGGCATGTTATGTAAATACCTGTATAAATCCATATTAACCCATATTGTACCAAGGACGTAATTTTCATCATAATCTGGCAACTATTACACGATTTTATTCAGCTTAGGAAGGACCTCTGGCAATAATAAGGCTTCAAACTATCTCAACCAACCCTTTTAACTACCACAGATCCTTCCTAAGCTGCATAATATCGTCTAAATATAGCTAGAATATAATAAAACACACGTCCGCTGGTACTCAAAGGGTTAATCACATTGCTCTCTATTTATGCAAGAATATTTGTTGATGTCCTTCAGGCAAGTTATGTAACTAACTGTACATATATATGAATTCGGTATTGTTCCAGGATTACTGTCCCCATCCATGTATAAGACTCCACTCCTAATGTCCGCCCGTACAATACATGTGGCAACCTAACTCAAGTATTCACGTAACATTTCTCCCTCGCAACACAGACTTTCCGTTTGACACAAGTGGTATATATATATTGTTACGAGGGGAGCCCGGGGAAAGCAGATGCTCTAATAGCCTAGCCCACAGCACTGCACTACCCTGCAACAGACACGCTCTTAATATCTGACTCAAACACCAAGACACGCAGGTTCTCTAGGAAAAGAGGTTATCTTCCTCTTTGCTCTATGAAAGCAGTAATTAACACAAGGAGACACAGAAATATCTATTGTCCCCGAATTTGGTTGATAGTGCTGCTAGTATTCAAGAGTATTTCAAAGGTTATTCTAAACTGCACAAAACAATGGTAACTAAATGTTGTTAGACTCCCCGAACAATTCATATAAGGCCCAATCACTTAGGAATTGAGAACCAGATGAAAACAAATCATGGGTAAAGTCTAATGCACTATCCTAACGCATGAAACATAATAGTTGGTATTCCAGTAGCTTGGGGCAGGCTTCCCAGAGCAAACACCAAACCACTGTGAATACCAACTTCAATAATAAAGAATGTGTATATATACTAACAATAAGCAATGCAGTAGAATAAAGGAAACAAAATGGAAGAAGAGAAGGGAGAAGCTTATAATTTAGATTGCCAGGGAAAGAAGATACAGTATTTCTATTTAACAAATGCAGAAAACTCCTGTATGCAAGATACTTAAGATAAAACAAAATATTTATAATGGAATGACTCCCAGACTTGCTCTGCTACTATTCAATAGGGAACAATGAAAAAATATGCGGTATTTAGTGAGTTGAGTGAATGGTTTGAGGTAAAGGTAGGTTTGCTGCAGGGTTGTGTATTGTCACCATGGCTGTTTAATATGTTTATGGATGGTGTGGTGAGGGAGGTGAAAATGAGAACTACGGGAAGAGGATTGGGTTTAGTAGGAAAAAATGGTAGAGATTGGGAGTTGAATCAGTTGCTGTTCGCCGATGACACAGCATTGGTGGCGGATTCTGAGGAGAAATTGCAGCAGGTAGTCAAAGAGTTTGGAGTGGTTTGTGGGAGGAGGAAACTGAAGGTGAACGTCAATAAAAGTAAAGTAATGGTGTGTAATGGGTGATCGTAGGGTGAATCTAGATCTGAGGCTGGATGGGGAAATATTGGAACAAGTAGAGTGTTTTAAATATCTAGGAGGAACGATAAGCAGGAGTGGAGGTATGGAAATGGAGGTAAAACAGAGAGTGTGTGAAGGAAGGAAGGTTTTTGGAGCAATGGGAAGTAGGCTATGTGGAAGACGAGAAATCTCGGAATGAAAGTAAAAAGTGCAATGTATCAAGGAATTGTTGTGCCAACAGTGATGTATCGGGCTGAGACATGGGCTCTGAAGAAAAAGGAGAGAAGAAAGCTGGATGTGATGGAGATGAGCTGCTTGAGGAGTATATGTGGAGTTACTCGTAGAGACGGATTGAGGAATGAAGAGATACGTAGGAGAGTGGAGCAACAGGAACATTTGTCAGCCAGAGTGGACAGAAGGGTGCTGAGCTGGTATGGTCATGTTGAACGAATGGGAGATGAAAGGCTTACAAAGAGAATATGTGAGTCAGATACAAGGGGAGATAGAAGGGCAGGAAGACCCCCATTGAGATGGAGAGACTGTGTAAGACAAGCTTTGGATGATAGAGGAATGACTATACAGTAGGTCAGGCAAAGGAAGTGGTAATAAACAGGAATGAATGGAGAATGCTTGTGAATAGTTGAGTGAACACGTGATCATTTGGGGGAAAGGGTCGGGCGCAAGTTGGACTAGATAATAGTCCATCAGGCGCCTGGCCCGGGGAGACGATTAATATTAAGGGTACGCCTGGAAGTTTGGTGGGCGGGCTTGTGGGTTTGGCTCCGCTGCATGTCTGCTTGCCGAAATCGGAGCCTCTCCGGGTGGTCGGGGGCCGGGGGAGTGCTGGAGCGACCTTAGTGACCCTGGTCTCTGGGTCTTCTCTTGGGTGACCTAGATGTGTGTGAATTTTGTGTTTTGTCTGTGTTTGTTCGTTGTGCTGTCTTGTGTTTTGTGTTTTCCCTGTTCTTGCTCTGTCTTGAGTCAGCCACCCCCAAGAAAATTAAAACAAAAAAATAAAAAAATAGAGTAAAATAGAAAATAAAAATAAAAATACGAAAAGTGAGGATTGGGCCTGAGCATATACTGTACGTACATACATACATACATACATACATACATACATTTAGGGAAACATTGAAGCAAGCCTGGGACAGACTCCTCGGCATGTGTACTCAGTAAGGGGCCTGTCGCTCGAGTAAGGAACTAGTGCGGCCCAGAGAGTCTCGGAGCTCACGTGGGGAAGGGAAGGGGCGCCAGGCACTGCTAGACTATATGATTATTCCAGACACCTGGGCTCTCATTAACGACACAAAAGTAATCAAATGAATAGAAGATATCATTGTGCAAACTTATGATAAACTAAAATAATCGCACAAAGGCTAAACAACTAAATAATATTACTACTGGCCGACTGGTGATGGGCTGGTCTATCAGAGTGAGAACTGAGCGCTCTCTGCCATACCCATAGCTTACTCTGACTGTTCCTTTTACTTATATATCTGCTAGATCTCAAGTGACGGCGTCTCTTCCGTGGATTGACCTCCCAATCTACCAAGATTGGAAGCCAAAGCGTCACATTTTTCCTTTGCCCCTCAACTTTTTCTTCATAATTGCTGAGGGGCACAGGGCCCTGGGTTGGGCTTTGGTTTCCCTGGCGTTTCCGCACCCTCCTCAGCTCCCCGCCATGGAGTGGCTTCGGTCACCCAGGCTTTATTGTGGTCGGCAGGGAGGGTTCTGTGGGGGTGCTCGGTTATGGCCTTGGCCTTGCTCGGGGCCATGGGGCTGTTCGGCCAGGCAGCTTGGGGAACAACAACAACAACTACTGGCCGAACGGCAATGTTACTGGAGGGCGCCACATTGGCAACAACAGGCCCTCGCGTGGGAACATATAAGAAGAAGGGAAGGAAAGCAACTCGGTTCTCCCCCTAAAAACGTAGGCTCTGTAAATTATAACTCACTCACAACTGACATAGGTTACGAAACTCAGTAGGGAGTGACAATATATATATATATATATATATATATATATATATATATATATATGTCCAAAAGTTATTACCATACAATATATCAGTAATATTAGAAGTTTTCTTAATATTAGACGTTTTATAATATCAGACGTTTTTGATACACTCCCAGCTTCTCCAGTGTGCCCCTCTCTCTCTCTCTCTCTCTCCTTTATTTACACCGCGAGAGATGATAACTTCTCCGTCAGTTTTTGCAAGTAATAATAACTTGTTTACATTTTTCGGGAAAACTGTAATTAGGTGGCTCAAGTTTGCGATATTTTCCTGACTAATTTGTGCCCGGCTTTCCCCCCCCCCCCACCCCACCCTCCCCCCAACCTCTTTGCTTGAGTTAAACTTTCTGCCTTGTCGTAATGAACAATTAATTTTATAATCACTCATTAAGGTGGTGAGAGAGAGAGATATATTTACATAGATTTACATATATACACTAGCCCCACAGACCTTACGATCCAAACGAGGTCGTCAGGACTTAGTTCTAGTAGAGATGGCATATCCGATAGAAAAGGAAAGTTGAAGGAAAGGATAGAAAAGAAGAGAGAGAGAGAAAGAGAGAGAGAGAGTTACAAGGAATTACAAGGAATACTTAGTATCTCAGAGACCTTGCTGTCCATTCAGTGAAGATACTGTAAGTGGAAGGAGAGAGACTGCTTAGTGCACTACACTCTTTACAAAATACTATCTACTCTCTTCTTGAACTGCTTTACTGAAGAACAGTTTACAACTTCTGAGGGCAGTTTGTTCCAGGTAGAATAGATCTTATATGTGAAAAAGTTTCCACAAATACTAGTGCAGAACCTTTTCAATTCTAATTTCCAGCCATGGCTGTGTGTTTTATTCATTTTGAGGCTAAACATTTTGCTATAATCCACGTTGTCAAACCCATTAAGTATTTTAAAAACTTAAATGAGCTGACCTCGTAGTCTGCGTGTCCCCAACGGAAAGAGATCAAGAGCTCTCAACCGGTCCTAATGGCTCAATCTTTTAAGCGATGGAATAAGTTTTGTAGCCCTAGCTTGTACTCTTTCCAGTCGCTCTATATCTTTCCTGAGTGCTGAAGACCAGAATTGAACAGCATACTCCAGGAGAGGCTGCATCAGAGCGTTGTAAAGTGTGAGGACTATTTCCTTATTCCTATACTTAAATTGCCTCTTAATATAGCCCAATCATTTCTGAGCTTCTTTTTCTACATCAATGCACTGCTTGGAAAATTTGGGGTCACTGCTAATCAGAACACCCAAATCCTTTTCCAAGTCAGTCACTTCCGGAGGCATTCCCAATAGTGAATAGCCTGAATTGGGGTTTGCTTGGCCGATATGCATCACCTTGCACGTTTCCAAGTTTCGAGGCATCTGCCATGTCTCTGATCATTCACCAAGTCTGTTGAGGTCATCCTGTGCTGTTCAACTCCTTTGGGGTCCTTCACATTCATTTCAAGCTTTATTTCGTCCAGAAATTTGAGGATCACACTCAACAGACCAAAATTGATGTCATTGACATATATGTTAACACTAGTGGGCCAAGGACAAATCCCTGTGGAACTCCATAAGTAAGTGGAGTCCACTCAGAGGAAACACCATTGTGACGCTCCTGCATAGTAGCCATGTGCGGGCATGCGCGAGTGTCGGCTGCCCAGCCGTTTAGAAACCGGCTGGCGGCAGCCGGCTGGCCGGCTTTTCCTTAGTATATATCCTACGACAATGTAACTAATGTCTGGGATATTCTTATGTTGTTTCACAGCTTGAAGCTGCCCTTATTCTTAACCAACACATCTTAGTATATTTTATTCTCGATAGTTGATGGTTTCATTATTATATATAAGATGTAAGTCTAGTGAGAGTGGAAGGAGACGAGCGGGAGAGAGAGAGCGAGCGAGCAGGGTGGGGGAGGTGGGAGTTGCTTTTCCTCCTCCTCCCTCCTCCTTCCCGGAAGAGTTGCTCGCCCGCGTGGCCTTTTCTCTCGGTTTTGATTGGCTGGTGGTTCCTGGCGCCTTCTGCAGGCCTGCTGCCGGGTGACGTAGCGGCCTGTGATTGGCTGACCACCGTGCCTTTGTGTGGGATCCTGGAGGGGTCCAGAGGAGCTATTCTCCTCAGAGCTCACCTCACTGTCGTACCCTTCGGACCCCCTTGATATCTATCCCTCTCAACCCCACTTAGAAACTTTCTCTCTTACTTTGTATACCTTCTTTCCACTACTTCACCAGTCTATTTAATTACCCCATCCCCTTGATAGACCTTATATCTATCATTGTATTAACGACGAGCTCTCAGATAACTAGATAGGATTTTGGCCCTTATGCAGAGATGTAATTGTTAATGAGACCTAGGAAGCTTTTTTGTTGTCTCATATTTGGTGGTTTCATGCTTGCTAGTGTGTTCTTGTGGCAGGTGAGCAGGGGCTAGACCGGAGGGGAGGTTTTTTGCGATCCTTTAAGTAAAGTCTGCTGGTGCGAGTCCTGTGGACCTGCACGACTTTACTAGGATACCCGTGGGAGTCTGGGGGCATTTTCTTTTCTGTGTGCCTGTGTGTCTAGTGTTGTGTTGTGTGAGGGCCCTTGCCTAGTCCACTCAGCACTGCGCTGGCACGTCTTGCGTTTGTTTTAGGGTCGCCAGGAGAGAGTCAGATACTTGGGATCTGAGTTTCTCAAGAGAGCACCCTTTCAATTAGGGTAATTTGGCACACAGACTTGGGAACGTCCCTAGGCTAGAGCAGGTGGCTCAGCCCGGGTATCTAAGCCTATATCCTTCCGGCTAGACCTCTGCCACCTGGCAGATTAACAGCTAGGGGTTTATTATATCTGTATGCTTGTTATTGTGCCACAGTTTACCGTCTTTGTGAGCATTTTGAGTCAGGGTGTGGCTTAGAGACTCTGTCCGAGCATGCTTGCCTGACTAAGAGTGAGAAGCACACCTGTATGTGGTTATGTTGCGAGTTGCTGCCTTTATTTAATTATACCTATGCCATTATACACTGTATGGCCTATCACTAGTATTTATTCCTGCTTATGTGTTAAGAGTTCTCTAAATCCGTAACTTACTTTCTTTGCTAAGCATCAGATCCTACAGTAGCCGCATGCAGTTTAGAAACCTGCATCTTGCCTACCTGTACGATGTTTTGAGGACTGTTTGCTTTCACCTTCTTTCACGCAGGGGTGATTAGTTGTATTAATTAACGTAACGTTAAATGTACTTTCTTCTAGTTTGTTATTAAATTGTTTCTGCAATTTTATTCCGTTATCTATCTTTTCCTTGAAGCTTTCAGTCAACTTAATTGTGTGATCTTTTATATAGCCTGCTTGACTATCAGCAGTCTATAGTGCGTGCACCCTGTAACCGGGTCATAGGATACCTTGTTGTCCAGGCAGGACTCTTGACGGTTTAGGGTGGTTTGTTGCCTGGGTTTATAGATAAGGGTGGGATCTAGCGTTTTCCGTTGTTGCTTGTTGCCGCATACCTAGTCCAATAGAAAGAGCCCAGTGTTTATATATCCCAGGACGTAATAAATGGCGACCTTGCATAGGATTTACTGAACAGAGGAATATAGTGGTCATTTGTTTTGAGATTCCTTATGATTAGAGGAATACAGTGGACATAGATTTTTTTTTTTTTTGAGCAACCAATATAACACATTAAAGACTTTAATTAACATTAGTATATACATACTTGCATAGGAGATAAGGCACATTCTATAACCGTGATAATTACTGCAGTGCACAAACATGTCTAATACATCAGAACACAGTGGTGGGTCAGGTCACAATACGGGCTCGGAGGGAGAAAGACCTGTGGAGTGGCTAGTTGATAGCGAGGAGGGTGCTAGAAGATTTTTAGAGGTGCCCCTTACCGCTGCCAGGGTGTTGAAGCTGAATAAGTATGGCTTAAAGTGTGTGGCAGGTCTTCAGGGTCACCAGGGTTTAAGTGGCATGAGGAAAGATCAGCTGAGGACTTTGATATTGGGTTTAGAAGGGAGAGACCTGGGTGGAGAGGAGACTGGGGGCACCGGTCCCCAGCCCCCCCTCCACTCTACCCCAGTATCAAACGTTAGGGTGCCTGAATTTAGTACATACCCCCAAGTTGATGGTCAATGGCAGCGTGGAATTCAATCACAGGGACCCTCCCCATTAAATGCACCTTCCCCTCCTCAAGGGTTGACTCCAGATTTGTTGTTTCGGCTTGAGATGGCCAAGGTTGAGGTTGCTAGAGCTAAGGTTGAGGCTGCCGAAAGACAGGTTAGTGTGCAGGCTGAGGCTGCTAGAGCTCAGGCTGAGGCTGCAGAGGGAACAGCTATACGAGAGGCTGAACTGCAGGCAGAGTCTACTAGGTATCGGGCTGACAGGGAGCTGGAGAGATCTCGAGTGGAGGTAACAGGGCGAAATATTGGGGGTCAATCATTGTCGCACCTGCTTAAACTAGTTCCTGTGTTCGATGAATCATGTGTGACTGAGTTTTTTATGCGATTTGAGAAGTGTCAGGAACACCAGTGGCCTCAGGAAAAGTGGGCAGCATTAGTTTCATCAAGACTCCTAGGAAAGGGGCTAAAAGCGTATGATGCACTACCTTTAGAGTCCTGTGTAGTTTATGATGAGCTAAAGAAGGCTGTGCTACGGGCCTATGAGTTACAACCAGAAACTTACCGCTTGAAGTTTCGGGGTGTTACTAAGGGCAAGGATAGTACCTTCCTAGAACACGCCCGGGACTTGTCTGATGCACTACGACATTGGCTGCGTTCTGAGAGGGCAGCTACTTTTGAGGAGTTGAGGGAGTTGGTTCTTTTGGAGCAGTTCTTTAAGTGCACAGGCGGGGACTTAACATTAAATATAAAGGAAAAATATCCTAGAACTCTCCAGGAGGCAGCAGAAATGGCTGACCTCCGACTGTCATTAATTTGAGGGTGCGAAGCAGCAGCTTGGAGTGAGTCGGGTGCAAAGGATCGTACCCCTCCCCCTCCCAAGAATTTTGATACACATAAATACACAAAACCATGTAGCACTGACAATAAAACTGAACATAAACCAAATACCGTCCCGTATAAGAAGTCTAATGGTACCTCCCACTCCCAAGGGAAACCAAAGAGTAAAGAGTGCTTTGCATGTCACAAGGAGGGTCACTTTGCAAATGCTTGTCCGAGCAAGCCACCAAACAAGGTTGTGTCATTGGCCCGCAGCATAGGAGTGTCGCCTATATCTTCTGAGTTTGCCAAGGGTAGTTCGTCAGAGGTTGGGACACAGCCTGTGTTCAAGAGTCCGGAAGGCTCGAACCCTGTCCGCGACGTCTTTGGGGGTCATAGAGGGCATGGTTTTGTGAGGTGGGCTGGCGAAAGGCGAGGAGTTAAGCTATTGCGTGATACTGGGGTTTCTCAGACCTTGTTAACCCTTAAAAAGCGGCCCACCACTTAAGTCGAGTTAAATAAAGCTGGACTATGTGGCGGCGCTCGACATAACTCGAGTGGCAATTTCAGCACGTAATGTGGCTGAGAGAGAGAGACAAGTGGTGGCAGGAGACTAGCGAGCGTATGACTGCTCCAGACCACCGCGGCGAACCTACTGACACAAATCTCAGCTCCCTCCTCCCTCTCTCACTCGCTACATACTCAATTATGTACCGAAAGTACCGAATTACCTGCTTTTTGCACTCGCGTTGCACGGTTATTACAAGAAAACTATCCATCATACAAGGATCGTTATGGTGTCATTCGAAAGCTCTGTTTATGCCCTTTCAGGGATAGATACTTGTTTTACGTTCTGGGTCTTATTTAGGCATGAAAATGATCACGTAAACAGCCCTATTTTGGCTAAAAACACCCCGCTGGGCGGTACACATAAATAAACCGCATAGGCCGCTCGTAAGGTGTTAAGAAACTTTACTGGTAGACCGATTAACGCTGCTCGGGTGGTGGTAGTTCAGGGGATCAATGCTACGAAGCCCTACCCGCTGGTGCGGATGGAGCTGGAGGTGGGTGGTGTGGCGAAGGAGGTGGATGTCGGAATCGTAGAGAACTTGCCTGTTGGGGGCGTCGACCTCCTCCTCGGCAACGACTTTGCGGTGCCTGCTTCTAAGGTTTCACCCTTGGTCGTTGCCGAGAAGGCGGCCGACGTTAGTAGGGAGGAACAGGAGCGGGTTGAGAAGTGTAGCATACAAACCATGGCGTGTGTTGTGACGCGTTCTCAGACATCCGGAGCCTTGCAGCCACCACCTCAGTCTATCAAACCGCGGAGGAAAGGTCACAAGAAAACGGGAAGTGTTGGTCAATTGGAGAGTTTTTAAGGCAGTGTTTCTTGGTGACTCATTATTGGCACCTATGTTAGAGTCTGGAGAGGCCCCAGGACCTGTCACAGCTAGTGAGGAGGTAGGGCAGGAAGAGACTCCGAGGCAGCAACGTTACACACGGAGAGAAAAAAGGGTTGCTCAGTTTGATATTGGGGGAGGACTTGGGTTGCTTCGGAAGCATCTAGACAGGTTGGTTCCCTCAGATATTTGTAAACTGCAGTTGGAGGATCCGGAAGTTCAGAAGTGTGGTAATGGTGCTGTCAAGATCAAACACGGGGACGGGGAAACATGTCATGTGAACCTGTTGGAGGAGTTTGTGAGGCAACCACCTGAGCAGCCTACTGTCCCTGCGTTGGTCTGCCACGGCCAAGGTGGAGAAGGAGAGGGGGCAGTAGGGCACAGGTGGAGGAGAGTAGGGATTGTCATGTCTCGGCGGAGCAGTGGGCGGGGACACGAGTCTGGTGGCTGTGGAAGCGCTAGAGCACCTGCCTGAGCAGCAGTGTGCAGCGCTCCAGCACCAGCTCGGTTCATACCCCACTGGTCGTGCCGAGCCCCTGAGTCTCACAACTCGGGCGGTGCAAGATGTTCCGCGGGCAGGTCACGTGAATGTTGAAAGACCGTTAGCCTCGTTGTTTCGGTGGTTCAAGGTGGGCGACGAGGCTTTGGCATGGTTGCCAGGTCAGGGTCGACCCATGGCTACCAAGGGTGGTGGTCAAAAGGAGGATATTGAGCAGATTGGTGAGGTTGGCTGTGGAGTGGCTGTGCCCGGTCGTCGCATAGCCTCCCAATGCTGCTCTAGTCTAATGCAACAGCCCTACCATAGACCGACTGTAACTGGCCATGTCGTTAAAAGCGGTGATGCTGCGCAGGCAGATGTCGTCACAAGGAATGCGGGGGTGCGCATGTACGGTATCGGCGGGGAAGCCTTAGCAATAATGAGCTATGGGAGTGACTGCACAGGTGGTACTGATTGTCCCTCTCATGACCTGGCTGTTCTAGGGACGTAGGTGGAGAAGGAGGGAGACTACAGGTTAGAAGCTGCGGTCTCGGCAGGGTTGTGGAAGGGCACTAGGATTGTTATTCTGCAAGATAAGTTGTTTACTAGGCTGTGGCAGTGCATCCGCATGTTTGTTGCTTCTCCAGGCCTGATGTACGGGGTAGAATCCGACATGCAGGCTGGAGATAGTGCAAGGCTCAGTTTAATTCCCTACCGTATAAATCCTGCTCGACAGCCTGTGGTGCAAGCAGAGCTGGATTACGTGTTGACGAAGGGTCTGAGGGATAAGGAATGTCGTGAGTGGTCGTTGCCTGTAACTTTGCAACCGGTGTTAAGTGGCAAGATCAGTGAGTGTGTTGATTGCGAGAGTGTGTGTGCATTATCCCTGACAGACGCCTATACTTTATCGAGAGTTGACGACACCATAGACCGCCTCGGGGCTGCATCGCCTATCACGAAGGTAGAACTAGTGAAAAGTTATTGGCAGGCCCCGTTGCCGGAAAGAGCGAAGAGAAATGCCAGTCTTGTGTTGAACTGGGCAGTTTATCAGTGCCAGGTGTTGTTGTGCTGCCGGAACACAAGTTGGATGTGTGGCATGATAAGGGCACTGATATTGTTTTGGCTGATTGGTTGTCACGGGAGGGTTTGTTTGCAGGAGAACCCTCGCCGTTCAGTCAGTGTGTGTTGAGAGTGGAGGAAAATAGGCCGGCACTGTAGTTCAGCCGAAAAAAAAAATAAAAAAGCAAAAACCTTATAAAAACTCTTTATTTTTATAACGTGTAGAATTTTGTATAAGATGTTGTAGCAGTATCTAAGTTGAATGTTTTCGCTTATTGTCGCTAAGTTAGTTGAACTTGCTCGGTGGAGTGCAACAGTCTTTATTTTTGTATATATAGTGCCTTGTGTCGCAACAGTGTGTGGTACTATGAGAAGCTTTCTGTTAGATATGAAGAACTTAGTCAAGTGTCTTATATCTTGGGGGAGGTGTGACGCTCCTGCATAGTAGCCACGTGCGGGCATGCGTGAGTGTCGGCTGCCCAGCCGTTTAGAAACCGGCTGGCGGCAGCCGGCTGGCCGGCTTTTCCTTAGTATATATCCTACGACAATGTAACTAATGTCTGGGATATTCTTATGTTGTTTCACAGCTTGAAGCTGCCCTTATTCTTAACCAACACATCTTAGTATATTTTATTCTCGATAGTTGATTGTTTCATTATTATATATAAGATGTAAGTCTAGTGAGAGTGGGAGGAGACGAGCGGGAGAGAGAGCGAGCGAGCAGGGTGGGGGAGGTGAGTGTTGCTTTTCCTCCTCCTTCCCGGAGGAGTTGCTCGCCCGCGTGGCCTTTTCTCTCGGTTTTGATTGGCTGGTGGTTCCTGGCGCCTTCTGCAGGCCTGCTGCCGGGTGACGTAGCAGCCTGTGATTGGCTGACCACCGTGCCTTTGTGTGGGATCCTGGAGGGGTCCAGAGGAGCTATTCTCCTCAGAGCTCACCTCACTGTCGTACCCTTCGGACCCCCTTGATATCTATCCCTCTCAACCCCACTTAGAAACTTTCTCTCTTACTTTGTATACCTTCTTTCCACTACTTCACCAGTCTATTTAATTACCCCATCCCCTTGATAGACCTTATATCTATCATTGTATTAACGACGAGCTCTCAGATAACTAGATAGGATTTTGGGCCTTATGCAGAGGTGTAATTGTTAATGAGACCTAGGAAGCTTTTTTGTTGTCTCATATTTGGTGGTTTCATGCTTGCTAGTGTGTTCTTGTGGCAGGTGAGCAGGGGCTAGACCGGAGGGGAGGCTTTTTGCGATCCTTTAAGTAAACTCTGCTGGTGCGAGTCATGTGGACCTGCACGACTTTACTAGGATACCCGTGGGAGTCTGGGGGGCATTTTCTTGTCTGTGTGCCTGTGTGTCTAGTGTTGTGTTGTGTGAGGACCCTTGCCTAGTCCACTCAGCACTGCGCTGGCACGTCTTGCGTTTGTTTTAGGGTCGCCAGGAGAGAGTCAGATACTTGGGATCTGAGTCTCTCAAGAGAGCACCCTTTCAATTAGAGTAATTTGGCACACAGACTTGGGAACGTCCCTAGGCTAGAGCAGGTGGCTCAGCCCGGGTATCTAAGCCTATATCCTTCTGGCTAGACCTCTGCCACCTGGCAGATTAACAGCTAGGGGTTTATTATATCTGTATGCTTGTTATTGTGCCACAGTTTACCGTCTTTGTGAGCATTTTGAGTCAGGGTGTGGCTTAGAGACTCTGTCCGAGCATGCTTGCCTGACTAAGAGTGAGAAGCACACCTGTATGTGGTTATGTTGCGAGTTGCTGGCTTTATTTAATTATACCTATGCCATTATACACTGTATGGCCTATCACTAGTATTTATTCCTGCTTATGAGTTAAGAGTTCTCTAAATCCGTAACTTACTTTCTTTGCTAAGCATCAGATCCTACAGTAGCCGCATGCAGTTTAGAAACCTGCATCTTGCCTACCTGTACGATGTTTTGAGGACTGTTTGCTTTCACCTTCTTTCACGCAGGAGTGATTAGTTGTATTAATTAACGTAACGTTAAATGTACTTTCTTCTAGTTTGTTATTAAATTGTTTCTGCAATTTAATTCCGTTATCTATCTTTTCCTTGAAGCTTTAAGTCAACTTAATTGTGTGATCTTTTATATAGCCTGCTTGACTATCAGCAGTCTATAGTGCGTGCACCCTGTAACCGGGTCATAGGATACCTTGTTGTCCAGGCAGGACTCTTGACGGTTTAGGGTGGTTTGTTGCCTGGGTTTATAGATAAGGGTGGGATCTAGCGTTTTCCGTTGTTGCTTGTTGCCGCATACCTAGTCCAATAGAAAGAGCCCAGTGTTTATATATCAAAGGACGTAACACCATTGATTACCACTCGTTGTTGTCTACATGTTAGCCAATTTTCTATCCAATTTGTGACCACTGTATTGATAACTAGCGCACTCACCTTTGACATTAGCCTGTAATGAAGCAATTTGTCAAAAGATTTTTGAAAATCTAAGTAAAGGATGTCTATGGCTCTACTTCTGTCATACTCAATCAGCATTTTATGGAAAAATTCCAGCAAATTGGTTAGACATGATCGGTGTCGCCTGAATCCATGTTGGGAATCTGTAATTAAATTGTGGATTTCTAGGTAGTCAGCTATCTTGTCTACTAGTATCCCTTCTAAGAGTTTTACTATGATAGAAGATAAGGGTAATTGGCCGATAATTCTTGGGACACTCATAATCCCCTTTCTTAAAGCTTGGGGTCACATTGGCCAGTTTCCAGTCTTCAGGGACCTCTCCATTTTCTTGTGATGTATTGAAGATTTCTGCCAAGGAAGGTGCGATTTCATCTCGCAATTCTCGTACAACTCTAGGGAGAGAGAGAGAGAGAGAGAGTACAAAGGAAATCAAGCAACAACAGGTCTAGTGACCCTTCTAGGCTGCTTGTCCTCCAAAACACTGAGGATCAAGTGTCCAAACAGTGGTTTAGAGTGGGTAAGGGAACATTGGAAAGGGAACAACTTCCCTGGAACTAATGTCCGTGGCAGGATTAGGAAGTTAGTAGGGGACAGCTGAGTTAGTAGCTGAGGGGGGGATAAAATAGTTATTCATTTACAAACGCAGTCAGTCGCGGGTTTGATGAGAGATATTTGTCTAAGCAGAGTTTAAATGAATCAACGGTGCTGCAGTCTATAACGTCTCGGGGAAGCCCATTCCACAAGTTGACAACTCGATTGAAGAAGAAATTCTTAGATTCGTGTGAGTTAAAAGATTTACCAATAATTTTGCAACCGTTTCCCCGCGTGTAATTAGATTGGTCGATAGTGAAGTACAGTACAGTTCATATTGTCGATGCCTTTGATGATTTTGAACACTTGAATTAAGTCACCTCTTAATCTGCGCTGGGTTAAAGGAAATAGATTTAATTCTCTAAGACGCTCTTCGTATGGTTTGTTCTTTAGGCTAGGTATCATTTTGGTAACTCTACGTTGAACTCGTTCTAGCTTGTTTATATCTTTTTGGTAATAAGGGCACGAGGATTGAACACAGTATTCCAGAAGAGGGCGGACTAAGGAATTGTAAAGGGTTAGGATAACGTCTTTGGATTTATGCTCAAATGACCTGCCTATAAAGCCAATTATTTTGTTTGCCTTCTTAACAACTTCTGAACATTGTTGACTCGGTTTTAGGTTACTTGATATTGTTACTCCCAGATCGGTTTCTCTGTTTACATTCTTAAGCTGAGTGCCATTCATCGAATAGTATGCTTTCTCATTTAAGTATCCGATATGTAGTACTTTACATTTATCCGCATTGAAACTCATTTGCCAAATTTGGGCCCAACATGACAATTTATCTAGATTGTGTTGCATATCGTCAACTTGTTCTTTTGAGAGTACGCTATTTGCAATTTTTGTATCGTCAGCAAATTTTGAGATTGTACAGGTGAGACCCTCATCTATGTCGTTGATGTAAATTAGAAAGAGAATTGGTCCTAGTACCGATCCCTGGGGTACCCCGCTACTTACATTGGTCCATTTAGATGCCTTACCGTTTATGACTACTCTTTGCTTTCTGTCGCTGAACCAATTTTCTATCCATTTCAACACACCGTCTTGTATTCCATGCGCTTTTAGTTTTAGCAGTAAACGTTTGTGGGGAACTTTGTCAAAGGCCTTTTGAAAATCAAGGTATATAATATCTACAGCATTACTCTCATCGTAGAGGTTGAGGATATTGTGGAAGAAGTCTAAGAGGTTTGTTAAACAGGAACGTTTTTTACGAAAGCCGTGTTGAGTATCTTTAAGTAAGTGATTTGCCTCTAAGTGATTTACGAGTCTGTCTCTTATGACCGTTTCTAGCATTTTACATACAATTGAGGGTAAGCTAATTGGACGATAGTTACTGGGTAGGGATTTGCTGCCTTTTTTGAATATCGGTGTTATGTTGGCTAGCTTCCACTGATCAGGCATAGTCCCAGACTGCAAGGATTCATTGAATAGCAATGTCAGTGGTTTGGAGAGCTCATCCTTAGCTTCCTTTAGAACTCTAGGCGAGATTGTATCAGGTCCAGGCGTTTTATTTACCTTGAGTTTATCTAAACAGTTCAATACTTCTCTCTCTGTAACAGTGATATTGCTTAGAACATCTGAATTATCAATCTGAATCGGCGATGGTGTAGGGATATCACTGAGGTCTTCGGTTGTAAAAACTGATGCAAAGAAGGTATTGAGGGCATTACTCTCTCTCTCTCTCTCTATGTTATTTATTGCTAGTACTGTACCACTATAAATTATATTAGCACTATCTTCACTGTTTTCATTATAATTGTTACGATTAATATTATCATCTGTATTATTATTATTTATGTTATTTTTATTATTATTATTTTTATTATTATTATTGTTATTATTATTTGTATTATTATTATTATTGTTATAGTTATTTTTATTTCTTTGTACTAGTAGAGTTGTTACCCTGTACGCATGTTTGTATGTCTGTTTTTGCTAGTTCTTACTGATGTATTTGACCCATATAATTATAGGCTCCGCCTCCCCTCCCCCCATGCTTCTGCCCCCTCCCTGTCCTGCCTCCTTCCTCCCTCCCAACCCCCACTTCCCTCTCCTCCCCCGCCACCTGTCTGGACGGATATTTAAGGCCTCCTATGTACCAGCATTTGTTAGTGACCTGATGAAGCTATCTGCGAAACGTTGTCAATAAAGTGCTCTTCCTCAGATGGTGTTTTTTATCCATTCTGTCTACTTTTCAAGTACCACTCAATACTCATTTGTACTTCGTCTTTGGTGTATTCTCCATTTTCATCGACTAACGGTCCAACAGTTGAAGTAACTACGTTTTTCTTTCTGATATAACTATAGAATTCTTTCGGGTTTGTTTTACTTTGATTTGCAACATGTAACTCCAGGGTCTTTTTACTTTGCTTAATTAACTTTTTGGCTTTGCGTCGTAGCTCTACAAATTTCACCCGTTCTTCGTCATTTTGTGAGGATTTTAATCTATCATTAGCAAATTTTTTAGCACGCAGACATTCTGAAATATATTTATTCCACCATTTGGGCTTATCATTATGGCCTGGACGCCGTATGTTCGATGGTATGCAGTCTTGAACTGCCTTAAGGTAAGTGGTTGTGAAACACTCCCAAGATGTATTTATGTCGTTATTGTTAGTCAGAAAGCTCCAGTCAGTTTCTTTAAGCTTTGATTTAAGTTCATGAAAATTTGCTTTCTTGAAATTAGGGACTTTCTCAATGCTGCTATTTGATTTGTTACTAGTAAACTTTAAAGTTAAAGTTATCGTACGATGGTCGCTGTTACTGAATTCATCACCAACATTCAAATTCTCTATTAATTCTTCTGTTGTTGCGAGTACAAGGTCAAGCACATTATTACCACGGGTCGGAGATTGTACAAATTGAAAAAGTGAACTCTCTTGCAAGTTAGCATAGAGGGTGTGTCCAGAGCGTGAAGTAAGAATATCGCCCAATTTAGTCACGGGTAAGTTGAAATCGCCAAGAATTACGGTATCTTGTATGTTAGTTATTTCTGCAATTTGTTCATAAATTTCACTGTCAGTTTGCACTGATTGAGCTGGGGGTCTGTATAATAAAGCTTGTGTTATTTTAGTTCCTCGTTTATTATTTAATAGTACGTAAGATATGTCTATATTCGCAATTTGAGGTTTTTGACATTAAGACGGGATTAAGACTTTCCTTTATAAAAAACAGAACTCCTCCTCCATTTCTATTGATCCGACTTTTCTCAAACATTGTATAACCAGGAAGCGTATATTCGGCTAAAAAGTCTCTGTCTTCCGTATTTAACCAAGATTCTGTAATGCCGATTATATCATAATGTTCTGTAAACACGATTTCCTCTAGATCTGAAAATTTATTGCGTATGCTACGAGCATTTACATAAAACACCTTAAGAGTATTAGAGTTGGATGTTACTGAATGTACATTGTCTGAATTTTCAGTTCGTATTTGACTTACACTACCCCCGGATACCCTGGGTTGACCCCGTTTTTTGAACGGAAATCCTTGACTGAATCGTTCAGCAGACGACCAAGACATGCAGCTCCTACTTCATTGAGATGTACACCATCTCCTGAAAACAAAGATTTATCATAGTAAAAATTATCCCACGTGTCGACAAAGCCGATGTCCTCCTCCCTGCAGAGTTTGGCTAGTCGGCGATTTGTACTGGTAGCTATGTTGTAGAATCGGTTTTCTACATCAATCCGGGGAACAATTCCTGAAATTAAGATTCTATTAGATTTTTCCTTGAAGGACCTGATCAGCCGAGAGAGAGAGAGAGAGAGAGAGAGAGAGAGAGAGAGAGAGAGAGAGAGAGAGAGAGAGAACCATAACACAGTGGGTACCTCCATAGACCTAAATATTCATGGGGGATGAATATATACAGTATGAATGTGTGTTTGTATGTATGTATGTATGCACGGAGGGTACACACACATCTCACCCACTGTGCCCTGGGGAGTTGAAGGAGAGAGAGAGAGAGAGAGAGAGAGAGAGAGAGAGAGAGAGAGAGAGAGAGAGAGAGAGAGAGAGAGAGAGAGATAGATACATAGAGAGAGAGATAGAGAGAGAGTGAGTGTGTGTGTGTGTATGTGTTAGAAAGAGAGTGAGAGAGAGATAGATAGATAGATAGATAGATAGATAGATAGAGAGAGAGAGAGAGAGAGAGAGAGAGAGAGAGAGAGAGAGAGAGAGAGAGAGAGAGCTAGATATAGATAAATAGATAGAGATATGGAGATAGAAGAAGCTCAACTCTCGCCAAGTGAAGAACGAGGTACAGTTGCCCACATAAGTCCTGTTTGTGTCTCACCTACACAGAGAGTAATCCAGCTAGCTCTCACAAACACTTCCTCCTCCTAATAATTTAATTGTATTAAACAAGCACACTTATCTTTCCAATAAAAAAATAAAAATAAAAAAAATAAAATAAAACGTAGAGTAGCGACAATCACTCTTTCCATTTTTGAGGGAGACACTTGTTGCTGCAGCTTTGTCTTTTGTCTCCTTCATACACATATAAATAAATGATCTGTTCCTAGTCGTGATCTTCAGTATAAACATAATATTAACATGAATTAATTGCGAGTATGGTTTCGTTTAATTATTAGTTGACGAATCAGATGAATTAAGGGGAGACTCACCGTTTGTTTGGTCTATTAATTAATGTATTCATACATTTTTGTTTAGTTTCCTCCCTAGACCTCCATCACACTTAGAAAAAAAAACCCTAGACCCCCCTTCAAGATACATTTGTACATTTTTCGATAGAAAAAAAATCCGGCCGATGGCCGGTTCCTCTTAAAATTGAAGGCTCGTTATCGCTCGCCAGGAAATAATCGACACCTAAATGGCACGAAAGGTCTTAAAATAGACAATGAAATTGGGCGAAAGGTGTTAAACTCCCCAAACTAATGGACCGAACGTCTTATAATCTCAAAACTAGTGGGGCTAAACATTAGGGAGAAGGGGGTCCAGAAAAACGGTCTTTCTCCCCTCAACCACTGCATAAGAAACTACACTCGTAATTCATTCAGCCAGTCAGTCAGTCAGTAGCCAACCCTTACTCCCACAAGGGGTAGGGAGGATCAGCAAGAGACACAAGAAAGGAAAAGGAGGTGACAGGAGAAGAACACATGTAACAATTCGCCCACATAAAGCAAGCACACAAGCATTCAGAAGCACCAATCACTCATCAACCCCCGAAATCAATGGCTTCACCTCATAAGTAATTCAATCATTATATTTCCATGTATAAGATCACAGAGAGGAACAGAACTTAAGGGGACAGCGGCTGTTTGTTTGGTCTATTAATTTATTTATTCATATTTTTTTTTTAGTTTCTTCCCTAGACCTCCATCAAGCTTAGAACCCTCCCCCCCCCCCCCCACCCCCTAGACCCCCCTTCAAAATAGATTTGTACATTTTTCGGTAAAAAAATGTCCTGGCCAAAGGCCGATTTCTCCTAAAATTACAGGCTCGCTAACGCTCGCCAGGAAAAAATCGACACCTGAATGGCACGAAGGGTCCTAATATTGACAAAACAAAAAATGGGGTGAAAGGTCATAAAATCCCCAAACTAATGGAACCACTGTCTTAAAATCTCAAAACTAGTGGGGCTAAACATTAGGGAGAAGGGGGGTCCAGACAAACGGTCTGTCTCCCCTTAAATGGGCAACTGTACAGTTGCGGATAGTAAAAGGGGATACAACACATTTATTGAAGAATTCTGGCACGCTGTCGATATATTTTGAAACGAGTCAGTGTTTTCCGTCAATCAATGTTCAATGTCTCAAGTTTATCACATAGCAGTGTACTATACCCTGTTCCAAATAGGTAGGTCAGAAATCGTGAACCCTAAACCTCTGTAACTCAAAATTGGGCTAGAGTAAATGGACTGTAAATTTTACCACGTATTCCCTGACTGACCCTTCCCGAATCGTAGTCATATTAGCTTGATTACTATAGTCGTTTGTGAGTTTTGGCCTACTTATTAGAAATAGGGTATAGCTGGGGATTGTACCTGAACTCCTTGAGGATCATGACGTGTTTTGACAGTTTATTCTGGCTATTACTAGACGATTTTATTGAGTAAAGGAGGGATCTGTGTGAGTCAGAGGGTTAATTCAGATCGACTTTACCCCCTTCGATTGCTAGAGGTCCTTCTCCAAACTGTGCAAAATCGCCGAACAATAACCAGAAGACACTGCTAAAATGCGTCATGATCATCATGGGGTTAATATTCTCAACATTATTAAGGCTACTGTATGGCACAAACACACACACACATACACACACACACACACACTTGGTCAGGGAAGAGACATTTGGGCAAGTCTCTTAACCTCTCCGCTGCGTACCCCCTATAGTATACAGGCACCTCTGTGCAGAGGTATGATGATTTGGGCGACCCTTGCAAATATCGATGAAAAGTACATCAACGTGTAGGGAATCTTCGTGCGCATCGAGCCATATATATTTGACCCCACAACAAAATTCCGGGGGGTGGGGGGGTCCGTAGTTGAAGAAAGTGGAGCGAATGGCATCGCGCGGCAAGATTTCCCGGGTGAATATTCGCGCTCCCAGGGTGTAGGATGAGAGGGAGGAGACGGAGGGTTAGGGCGTAATCTCGTGTATTTATCCTATTTTCATCACTTCTATGCTATGTGGAGTATGTTTAGGTATGTGTACGTATGTAGGCCACCCATATACCAAGGAATATGCCGCATATAGACCAAATATGCGACATATAAGCGAATTATGAGAGAGTTTAGTGGCGGGAACTGAGGTGAGAGAGTTTACGCGGGAGAGAAGTGCTTGTGTACATTATATGTACGTATGTGTACGTATGTAGGCCACCCATATACCAAGGAATATGCCGCATATAGGCCAAATATGCGACATATAAGTGAATTATGAGAGAGTTTAGAGGTGGGAACTGAGGTGAGAGAGTTTATGCGGGAGACAAGTGCTTATGTACCGCTTGAGTGAGTGCGGGTTTAGCGTGTGGCGGGGTGGTATCGAGAGTTGCCAAGTTGTACAGGGTCTGTTGGCTGTAATATCACGTATATGTCGTATTTTCAGCACTGTCATGCTATATATAAAGTACGTGTACGTATGTAGGCCACCCATATACCAAGGAATATGCCGCATATACAGTAGACCAAATATGCGACATATAAGCGAATTATGAGAGAGTTTACAAGCGGGAACAGAGGTTATGGAAGAGGTGTGGTTGGTGGGTGAAAGGGAGGGAGGGAGGTAAGTTGTGTCTGTGAGTCGCGAGTCGCTGGCAAGCCAAGGTCAGCCCGCTGTATGTGCAATTATTGTTGTCCCTGTCGCCGTTGTCGCCTTGCCCTTCGTCCCTTTCTTCCCTTAGGCAGGGCCAGGGGCAGGGGCAGCGTCGGCAGGGCCAGCAGAGGTCCTGGATGGCAATATTATGGTGGTCCCTGTCGCCTTTGTCGCCTTGCCCTTCATCCCTTTGGCAGGGCCAGGGGCAGTGGCAGGGGCAGAAGGGCCGGCAGGGGCGGCAAGGGCAGAGGCGGCAGGGTCGGCTGGTGGTGGTGGTGGTGGTGGCAAGGTGGTACTGGCAGAGGTAAACAAAATTTTACCCATGCCCTTCCCTGTCTTCCCAGTGGCCCCCACAGGTCCTGCAGCCCAAGGGCGGCCTCCTGCGTCGGTGGTAGTGGTGGCAGAGGTGGCAGTGGTGGTGGTAGTGGTGGTAGCAGTTGCCTGGGTGGTGGTGGCAGTGTCCCAGAAAGACAATGACTCTGTGCACTGCCCTTGCTTGCACGTGTTTTACGTGCTTTACGTGCAGGTTCCTCGTCCTCGGACCTACTCGTGCCGTAGTAATGGTAGCTAGGGTCTTTGGCAGCCACTCTCTGCCTTCCATGGCCGCTGACACCACCAGAAGGAGGGCTGGTTGTGTCATCAGGGCAAGAGCGTGAGGGTGGTGTAGGCTCCAATGCGTGTGTACGCGCATGTGTGTGTACGTGCGTGTATGTGTGCCGCTTGCCTGTGTGCGGGCCGAGCGTGTGGGGTGGTGGTATCGAGAGGTGCCAAGTCGTACTACACTTGCACCAATTTGTAGCCGCCTGGCTGTAAGACCGCGGTTTTGGTACGCGTTCAAAAACCGGGATTATATAAGGGGTTCCGCAGCGCAGCGGTAAAATTCTTATTAGTGTTTCAGCACTTGCCGGGTTAACAGTGTAGCCTCTGTTCACCTAGCAGTATACATAGGAACCTGGTATAAGTGGACGAAGTTGTGACGTCCCCTCCGAGGGTTGGTGGTCTGTTACAAGGTGAGAAGGGTATCGTATAGGTCAACCTAAGCCTTCGGGTAACACTGGTACCGTACAGATCAACCCAAGCCTTCGATTTCAGATGTTGCTAATTGATTGATTACAGACTACACTCACATCCACAACCAACGATACACTAACACATGACAAGTACTTCACGTAATACATTCCCAGTTAAGGAGGCGCGATAATAATGAGCTGAAGATCGCATTGCGTGAAATCCCCTTGACAAACAAGTCCGGTGAATTCGGTGAATTACACACACACAGAAACACACACACACACACATTCCCCCCAAAACACACACACTTACACTCTTCCATCCCCCGCCCAACACACACACACCTTGTTACATACGGTACGCTACTCATCGTCATTATTACGATCCAAATTTGGGAAATTTATAAGATTAGGAAAACAAAACGAGAGAGAGAGAGAGAGAGAGATGGGAAATAAAGTGTGTATATGTGTATGTAATTAATCTACTATATACATTTTAAAGGGTCTGTATGTCTGTTCACAAACTAATCCCTCCGTTTTGGAGATGGAGAGCCCATACTTGGCATGCATACTAACGGGGTGCCAGAATAGGTTTTAAATGGGGATTGCAGAGGCCACCCCCCCCAACTCCCTCAGTTTTCAAGATAAAGAGCCCCTCGGGGAGGGGGACGGAGCCCCCCCCCCCCCCACTCAATATAGACAGCCCATAGTTTGATTTTCCGCCGGGCAGTGTCGGGTACCTCAGTTAGAAATAATAATTCATTTCGGTTTATTGTTCACTTGCAGCCGTGAGGCTGAAAATCTACAGTATTTCATAACTTGGGTACAATACAATGCTTATTCTACCTTAAATATGAGGTCATATGCGACCTTTGGCGACCGTGAGGTGTCTGGGTTTCCACCATAGTATATACGCATATGAGCTTGTGAGAGTATGAGTAGGCTAACACAAGCTTTTAGTTGAACATCTTGGCTGGGGAGGGACCACGGTACAATCCTCTCTATCGGAATAGCCGAAACAAACTTTAGGATTCTAGGGGACTTGAACCCTTGACCTAGCAGTCAGCGCGCAGTGCCCTAGACCACTCGGCTAACCGAGTGTGTGTGTGTGTGTGTGTGTGTGTGTGTGTGTGTGTGTGTGTGTGTGTGTGTGTGTGTGTGTGTGTGTGAACGACAGAAAAAATGAAGGTAAACAACAACAACACAGAGAGGGTAAATATGCCAAGGACAACAACTGTGAGGGATGGGGTAGATTGTCCCTAACTGGATTTCCCCCCAAGGTTCAGGATTACCCGATAGGACTATGAACGGGGGAGGAGGGGTGGACGAGAAGAAATGAGGGAGATAGAAGGACAAGGTAATAATTCGGGATGGTGACTAATGTGAAGGAGTTAGAGTATATTCTATATTTTATTAATTTCACCACAACACCAAACACCCCCAATGAAATCAATTAAAGTATATATGTGATCCACCGGGATTCGAACCTGGGTTATCACACACAGATTTTTGCCACCTTAACCATAACACCACCTTTAATAAACCTTTAACCGTCCTGGTTAAATGTTAATGCACACGCCTACGACTTATTATCCATTCTCGAATAGGCCTACTGGATATTAATCTAATCATGTTCATATTCCCAACCGTACTATATATATATAACAGAGGAAGGGTAGACGAGAAGAAATAAGGAAAGTTGTATAGAGTTACATATATACACACATAATTACAGTTACATAGAGTTACATAGATACACAAATAATTATATAGAGTTACATTGATACACAGACTGCACAGACCTAGCGGTCCCTAATAGGCAATCCGAACTTAATTATAACAAAATGTGGAAGGTAAGGCTAGCACAGCAGAAGGCTCTCTCCCCACCCACTATTTCCTCCGACCTAGAGTCAGCATAAAATCGAGCTGGGAAAAAGGACCCCCGTAGAATGTGAACACTTCTACCGGGAAATTTATAGTGAAGATCGAAATTGAATAATAATGTTTACACACACTTTCTCTCTCTCTCTCTCTCTCTCTCTCTCTCTCTCTCTCTCTCTCTCTCTCTGGAATACCCTGACCGGAAAAAATGCTGAGTCACGCCTAATGACAAGCTTCATCCAGGATTTTTTTTGTGACTCAACACGTAAAACAGCCGACGCGAGACAGGAATATATTAGACCTCGTAATCACTACCCAAGAAAATCTATTATCAAACCTGGATGTAGGTGAACATGTGGCAACGTCCGATCATAAAATCTTAAGAATCAACGTTATAAGCAAATATTCCTCAGTAAAAACAACAGGAATGGTTTCGGACTTCAAAAACGCAAATTATGACGGACTAAAGGAATCGCTATCAAACATACACTCAAACCTCATAAATATAAACGAAGTAAATGAACTATGGGGACATTTTAAGTCTACAATTACAGAAGCGCATAAACAATTTGTACCCATGAAACCAAAACGTAATGCGAAATCAAGTATGCCCCCTTGGTACAGTAGAGACATTGGCAAGGCAATAAGGAAAAGGAATCAACTCCACAAACTTGTAAAAAATAACACAAACACTGAAGTAATTAAAAACTTGTACAAAAATAGTAGAAGGGAAGTGAAAAAAATAATTAGGGCGAACAAACAAAATTACGAAATGACTATTGCCAGAGAAAGTGCCACAAACCCCCCAAAATTCTACAGTTACGTAAATAAAAATAAACAGATCAAAAGCGGAATCGGACCGCTAATAGAAGATGGCCAGACAATAACAGGTGACACAAACACGGCAAATCTGCTCAACAAATATTTTGGCTCAGTTTTCACAGAAGAAATGATCGATCATACCCTTGAAAATAACACCTCAACTCATGTGATAGGAGATTTCACCATCAGTGTTAGCGAAGTACAAAGCAAATTGAGTATTTTAAATATAAATAAGACCCCGACATGCTCCACCCGAAAATAATTAAGAATGTTAAGGACGAAATAGCAAAACCCCTGACACAACTATTTAACTTATCATTACTACAGGGGATTGTACCGAGTGATTGGAAAGATGCGAACATTACGCCGATATACAAGAAGGGTAGCAAGGCCAAAGCGAGTAATTACAGACCAATTAGTCTAACTTCAATTGTAGGAAAAATCATGGACAAAATCCTTAGAGATAAGATAGTAGATTACCTCGAATCAAACAACCTAATCAAAAATAGTCAACACGGCTTTAGATCAAATAAGTCATGCCTAACAAATTTGATTGAATTTTATAACAAACTATTCACATATAACGACATGACGAAATCACTAGATATAATCTTCTTGGACTTTCAAAAAGCTTTCGACAAGGTGCCTCACCGAAAACTATTGGCTAAACTGGAGAGGATAGGTATCAAAGGTGAAATTCATTCATGGATAAAAAATTGGCTTACAGACAGAAGACAGAGAGTGGTGATAAATGGAGTGAAATCGGAGTGGGAGCCTGTCACTAGTGGAGTTCCACAGGGTTCAGTCCTTGGACCGGTCCTGTTTCTCATTTACATTAACGATATTGATGTAGGGGTAAACAACACCATTTCCAAATTCGCCGACGATACAAAAATAGGAAATACAGTCCTGAACGAAGATGATAGAAATGCGTTGCAATCTGATTTAAACAAGATATCAGAGTGGTCGAAAAAATGGCAGATGCCCTTCAATGTCGATAAATGTCAGGTGCTGCAGGTTGGTAGCAGAAATATGAAATACAAATACGAAATGAATGGCAAACAAATAAAAACCGCAACGGTAGTAAAAGACCTAGGGGTACTAATATCTGAAAACCTAAAAACTTCCGACCAATGTATAGCAGCTGCAAATAAGGCAAACATAGCATTGGGCATTATTAAACGAAAATTTACATATAAACATAAAAACGTAATAGTGCCACTGTTCAAAAGTATGGTGAGGCCCCACCTTGAATATGGTGTGCAGTTCTGGTCACCTTATCTGATCAAGGACATTGTAAGACTCGAGTCAGTACAGCGTAGAGCGACGAAGATGATACCCTCATTAAGAAATAAATCATATGAAGAAAGACTTAAACGATTGAACCTGTTCTCATTAAAAAAGAGGAGGTTGAGGGGTCAGCTTATTGAGTGCTTTAACCCCTCCAACCCGGAAGGGCTCTTGAACGCCCATAACAACCTCGGCCCGCGCAACCCGGAAGGGCTCTTGAACGCCCATTGCTTGCGTGCGTGCTTTCGAATGCCGCACGTACATTTTTGGTATCGTGGGACGGTAGGTGGCGCCACCAGGCATAAACTACGCCACAGCAACAGTATCTACCCCGACGCCATCATGGACAGTACGCCAAATAGTGATTCCGCTGTGTCCGATACCGTGCTTCCTACGACGCCCTTGCTAGTTCGTCGCGCCTTACCCCGATGCCATCGCCTAAATGTGTTATCTCCCGGAGGTATTGAGACGACATTGAGACTTTATGAGCGAGCTGATGCCAAGCATAATGTTGATGATGAAGTCAGTGACGACTCCAGTAATTATAAGTCGAGTGATTATGGCCATGAGAGTGACAAAGAAGAGCAATTCCTGGGATTTGCGAGAGAACATGACAGTGATGAGAGTGATGAAGGTGATGTACCAGTTGTTGAGGAAGCTGGTTTACCTAAAGACAGTGAACTTGAGAGAGTGAGTGAGTGGGAGAGTTCAAGGTCACTCAACAAATTTCGCATAAGTGACACGACGCCAAGCCCTTCCCCAGGTAAATCGCCTTTCAAGCTACATTTGTATAAGCAGAAAATACTTGAGAAGGCGGCCGCGGCAGCTAGGGAACAAGCAAAACTACTTGGTGAGGATGAGGCTGTGAGTGAGGGTCAGCGTGGTGACCCTTCTCGTCTGCCATTGTCTCCCTTATCTACCCACGCCACCCAAGATGACCCGGATGCCCCGCATTCTTCCCCACCACCCCCACCATTGCCAAGGGTTGAGGACCCCACACTTTCGGCCTATTTGCCTCCTAGGTCCCCCGACAGGAGACATACTGCTGCCGAAAAGGGGAAAGGTAGGAAATATACCAAAAAAAGTAAGAGAGTTTTGTTCGAGGCTCCCGCGGCGTCCACCCCGGCCGGCCCCAGCCATACGTCCCTGCAACTTTCCCCACGGTCCTCCCCACCTCTCCCGCCTTCAACATGTCTTCCTGAAGAAGTCTTTGAGCTCGCATCACCAATACCTGGGCCTAGTGACAGTGAAACATTGCTTTCTGTCACTCGTCGCAGGCCAAGGAGCCCAGGACCTCGGGGGGACACAGCCTCACCTGCCACTCCTTCCCCACCTCGCCCACCCGCACGCCGCCCACGCATCACTGGTTCCCCGCCAGATTATGTGGGGGCCACTGATGATGAAGGGCACCTCTCTGAAGACTCTGGCCATGATTACATAGGTCCACCGTCAGGGCAAGATGACCACTCTGACGATGACTATATGGACATCGACGACCCTCAACCCTTCCGCTTGGCCCGGCGTCGTGCTGCCCGTCGTGCTGCCCACCACCCTGGCCGCCGCCCTCGCCGCCCTAGGGCGCGCGCCTCCCGAGTTGGCCGTGGGCGTGCTGGGCCACCAGCTGGAGCTCCTCGTCAGCGTAGACAAGACCCATTCTACGTTTTTCAGTGGCAAGACGTAGTTGATGAGGATGGATACAACCCTGATGTGCCAGCTTTTGATGAGGTACTGGAGGGTTCAGGCATTACCCCCAATTTTCCTGCAGGCCCCAATGCTCCACCACACGAACTATTTGAGGCCTTCTTTGATGAGGAGGTGGTAGGCTATGTTGTCAAAGAGACAAATAAGCAGCACCAATTCCAGGTCCACTTTTTGGGAAAGGTGACCAAGGGCCACATGAGGCAGTGGACCCCAGTGACTCATAAAGAGTTCATGGTGTTCCTGGCACTCACCATGCTAATGCCTCATGTCAAGAAGCATAGGTTGCCTGACTATTGGATCACCAATGATCTGATATCCACCCCTGCCTTCGGGAAATATATGTCTCGCGACCGGTACCTTGATATCCTCGCAGCGCTCCATCTTGTCACCAACCTTGACGTCCACCTCCCAGACAAGCTGTGGAAGATTGGGACGTTGTACGAGATGATGCGAGAACGCTTCACCTCCTACTTCAAGCCCTTCCGCAAGGTCGTCATTGACGAGTCTCTTGTGCTGTTCCGGGGAAAACTCAGCTTCCGGCAGTACATCCCCTCAAAAAGACATCGCTTTGGCATAAAATTCTTTGTGCTGTGCGACTGCCAAACTGGCTATGTCCTGGACTTCCTGGGCTACAGCGGGAAGGAAGGGGACTTGCTTGTGGACCCCCTCATTGGCTTTGGCGGAGCAGTGGTGCAAGCCATGATGGACCGCTACTTTCACAAGAATCACGTCCTCTACACGGACAATTATTACACGTCCCCCACTCTCTCACAGTACCTGCATGAGCGCAAGACGGGGACTGTAGGCACAGTACGAGGGAAAAGGAAGGGCATGCCACCTTTCCCTCAAAAGACCAAAAAAGGTGATGTGTTCAAGAAGAAGTCGGGGCCCATTCTGGCTATCCACTGGCACGACCAGCGGAAGGTCAACCTCCTGACCACCATCCACAAGGGGGAAATGGTGGAGACTGGCAAGGTGGATCGCCGCACCCAGGCCAGGGTGACCAAGCCCGATGCTGTCCTGGACTACAACATCAACATGAGGCTGGTGGACAAGTCCGATATGCAGATAGGCTTCATTGACTGCCTGCGTACCTCGTGCAGATGGTACAAAAAGTTCTTTCTGCATATGGTGGACATGTCAGTTCTGAATGCCTACAACATATACAAGCTTCGGAATGTGAACACACCCATGAAGTTCAATAGCCTGCGGAGGTTCCAAAAGCAGGTGTTGACGGAGCTCCTGGAGAAGTATGCTACGCCACAGAGGGCAGTGGCACATCCTGGGCCCGCCGTTATTGACCGCTTGCAGTGTGCTCAATACTTGATTAGGCACAGGCTTGGTTCCCTGCCTCAGAATGAATCAGGAAGAACACAGCAGTGCCGGTGCCATGTCTGCTACAACAGCAGGGTGAGGCCGAGGTCAGGTAAAAAGTCAACCATGGAGTGTGTGGAGTGCAAGGTGGCACTCTGTGCTTTAGAGTGCTTCTTTGATTACCACTCCAAGCTGGAGTTCTAATAATCATACTGAAATTGCCAAATAAAATGACAATATGTACACTATAATTATATATAGGCAAAAAGTGGAAGAAACCAATTTATTGTAATACAAAAGTCATGTATTATGAGAACATTGATACAAATACAATTACACCATAATAATATGTGAAAGTGACACATATGTATATACCAAGTGACATTCATATGATTAGAACCTATAGAAATATAGAAATCAGTGAAAAAAGACACAATAAATTGTATATAAAACGTTTACAAATCATATAACTAAGTGAAAGTGACACAAGACCTAATATTTGATGGCCAAAGTATAATAAATACCTGTGATAACGAATAATCAGTGCCTAATACAACAATAACCTACCTCAATTACTAATAAAATGTACGGTATCGAGTGAAAATGAGCATTATCAGTGACAGTGACACTCTCTAAAGCATATTTGTCAAAGTGAAAGTGACACAAGACCTAATATTTGATGGCCAAAGTATAATAAACACCTGTGATAACGAATAATCAGTGCCTAATACAACAATAATCTACCTCAATTACTAATAAAATGTACGGTATCGAGTGAAAATGAGCATTATCAGTGACAGTGACACTCTCTAAAGCATATTTGTCAAAGTGAAAGTGACACAAGACCTAATATTTGATGGCCAAAGTATAATAAACACCTGTGATAACGAATAATCAGTGCCTAATACAACAATAAGCTACCTCAATTACTAATTAAATGTACGGTATCGAGTGAAAATGAGCATTATCAGTGACAGTGACACTCTCTAAAGCATATTTGTCAAAGTGAAAGTCACACAAGACCTAATATTTGATGGCCAAAGTATAATAAACACCTGTGATAACGAATAATCAGTGCCTAATACAACAATAACCTACCTCAATTACTAATTAATGTACGGTATCGAGTGAAAATGAGCATTATCAGTGACAGTGACACTCTCTAAAGCATATTTGTCAAAGTGAAAGTGACACAAGACCTAATATATGATGGCCAAAGTATAATAAACACCTGTGATAACGAATAATCAGTGCCTAATACAACAATAAGCTACCTCAATTACTAGAATGTACAGTATCGAGTGAAAATTAGCAATATCAGTGACAGTGATACCCTAATAAACATATTTTATATAATTGGCCTCAAAATAACTAGAAAATATCAAATAAACATCACATTCTCAATATCAAACACTAAAATCGTCTAAGGGAGATAAATACTTTGGCGCGACGAGCGGCTAGGTGCGTCGTAGCCATGGCCGGGGCGACGCGTCTTAATGCGGGAAGAATTTGACGCCGAAAAGCACTCGTCTTCCCGCGCTCACCATTATGCAACCAGAGGGGCTAGAGACCTCTACTCAACGCCATTCGACAGAGGAAGGTTTGTGGAACATTATTCTTTTTTATTCACAACATTACATGCCATATTCATTGACTTACAGAGTAGTTAACATACGCCAAAGATCGTCAAAACACCCGTTACCGGAGCACAGTCGCAAGCTATAGCCCCCGGGGCTGGAGTTTTTTTTTTTTTTTTTTTCTTTTTTTTTTTTAAAGAGACAATGAACGGAGGAAGGAAAAACACAGATAAAACAAAAAGGTCCATGTGCCTAAAGGCATCCTCCATTCATAAAATGTTTGTAACAACTGGATTTAAACATTTGTAGATTGTAAGTTTGTGGAAAGCAATTCGAGGGAAGTGAATTCCAAAGAGTAGTAGCTCTGGGGATAAATGAATTCTGATAAGCAGAAGTTCTGCATTGTGGAGGAGAAAGTGTAAATTCATGGGCGCTCTCAGCTGCCCTAGTTCTACGGGGAAAGATGTGGAGAGGCGGCAAGCAAGTTCCTCGGAACAATTGCTGTGAAAATATCTGTAGAATAATGCAAGGGATGCAACGTTTCTTCGTATGGATAATGTAGGAAGGTCCTGTGTGATTGCAGGGTTATTGATTAATCTAATAGCTCATTTTGAATTTTTGTCCAACTGCCTCAATGCAACCACTCCACTTACACCCCACAGAGGTGAACAGTAATCCATCTGAGAACGCACATGACTTTTATATATCACGGCCAACTGCTCGTCAGTGAAGAATTCTCGAACTCTGTACAGGAGTCCCAGTTTTTTAGAGGCATTCTTAGCAATGCTTCTAACATAATGTGTCCAGCTCAAGTTAGTAGTTAATGTTACACCGAGAATGTCAATACTAGGGGAAGTGGGAATATTTTACATCATTAAAATATATGGGAGTCAGTGAGATTCTGTCGGTTAGAAAATTGAATGTACTTGGTTTTCTGTGCATTAAAGGAAACTAGATTCTTTTGTCCCCATCCATTAATTCTAGAAAGGTCCTGGTTCAGAGAAATTGCAGTGTTTATTTTTGAATTTATAAGATCGGGTTGGGTGAAAGAATTGGTAAATGTGAAGGAACTGTGGAGTGTTGAGTCATCTGCGTAGGAATGTATTGAATTATGAGTGGTAGATATGAGATCATTGATATGAATGAGGAACAGAATTGGGGCCAAAACTGATCCCTGGGGAACACCAGCATTTATTGAGTGAAATTGAGAATAAAGGCCATCTACCATTACACTATTTTTCTGTTATGAAGATAAGAAGAAATTAGTGGAACTAATGATGCAAGGCCGTAGTGTGACATCTTCGACAATAAGGATTGATGCCAGACTCCATCAAATGCCTTTGATATATCCATTGCTATTGTATGTGTTTCACCATGTTGGTCTGTAGCTTGGTTGATTTGATGCGTAAGAAGGCAAAGCATGTCTGCAGTTGATCGACATCGTCTAAACCATATTGCCTATCACTGATTAATTTATTATTCTCAAGATGCTTAATTATGTGATTATTTAATATAATTTCAAAGACTTACCAAGAGTGGAAGTTATAGCTATTGGTCTGTAGTTTGATGGATCTGAAGAGGCACCTTTTTTAGGAACTGGATGGATGTTTGCTTCTTTCCAGGGTACTGGGAAGCATGAGGTATGAGTACACAGACGGAAAATTTTTGCCAATACAGGAGCGAGCACCAAGGAGCAATTCTTAAGTACTATTGGAGGAATTTCATCTGGACCAGGAGCCTTATCTACCGAGAGATTCTGCAAAATAGTTTTGACATGTCTGGTGTGGATCTTAAGTGAGGGAATTTCAGGCGAATTAAAATTAAGTACAAGGACATCTTGATTTATTTCATCTAAGGTTGAGTTGGTGGAGAATATATCCGCAAGAATAGCTTTAAGATAGGTTAAGATACTAAAAGGTTTTGACAAAGTCGATGTAAATGCACTATTCACATTAAACAATACTAATCAAACTCGCGGAAATGGAATGAAATTAAAAACCAAAAAGGCAAACCTAGATGTCACAAAGAGTTTCTTCACCTACAGTGTGGCGACAGAGTGGAATAAACTACCAGCGAGAGTGGTGGAGAGCGACACAATAAACGCTTTCAAGGGAAGGCTTGACCTCTATCTGCAGAGGGCTGGGGTGAAAAAAAATAAAAATAAAAAAATATTTATGTGTATGTGTGTGCACTGTACAGTATGTATATATATCTGGACCAGGAGCCTTATCTACCGAGAGATTCTGCAAAATAGTTTTGACATGTCTGGTGTGGATCTTAAGTGAGGGAATTTCAGGGGAAATTAAAATAAGTACAAGGACATCTTGATTTATTTCATCTAAGGTTGAGTTGGTGGAGAAAATATCCGCAAGAAGGTTAGCTTTAAGATAGGTTAAGATACTAAAAGGTTTTGACAAAGTCGATGTAAATGCACTATTCACATTAAACAATACTAATCAAACTCGCGGAAATGGAATGAAATTAAAAACCAAAAAGGCAAACCTAGATGTCACAAAGAGTTTCTTCACCTACAGTGTGGCGACAGAGTGGAATAAACTACCAGCCAGAGTGGTGGAGAGCGACACAATAAACGCTTTCAAGGGAAGGCTTGACCTCTATCTGCAGAGGGCTGGGGTGAAAAAAAATAAAAATAAAAAAATATTTATGTGTATGTGTGTGCACTGTACAGTATGTATATTGCACCAAGGAGCAATTCTTAAGTACTATTGGAGGAATTTCATCTGGACCAGGAGCCTTATCTACCGAGAGATTCTGCAAAATAGTTTTGACATGTCTGGTGTGAATCTTAAGTGAGGGAATTTCAGGCGAATTAAAATTAAGTACAAGGACATCTTGATTTATTTCATCTAAGGTTGAGTTGGTGGAGAAAATATCCGCAAGAAGGTTAGCTTTAAGATAGGTTAAGATACTAAAAGGTTTTGACAAAGTCGATGTAAATGCACTATTCATTAAACAATACTAATCAAACTCGCGGAAATGGAATGAAATTAAAAACCAAAAAGGCAAACCTAGATGTCACAAAGAGTTTCTTCACCTACAGTGTGGCGACAGAGTGGAATAAACTACCAGCGAGAGTGGTGGAGAGCGACACAATAAACGCTTTCAAGGGAAGGCTTGACCTCTATCTGCAGAGGGCTGGGGTGAAAAAAAATAAAAATAAAAAAATATTTATGTGTATGTGTGTGCACTGTACAGTATGTATATATATCTGGACCAGGAGCCTTATCTACCGAGAGATTCTGCAAAATAGTTTTGACATGTCTGGTGTGGATCTTAAGTGAGGGAATTTCAGGCGAATTAAAATTAAGTACAAGGACATCTTGATTTATTTCATCTAAGGTTGAGTTGGTGGAGAAAATATCCGCAAGAAGGTTAGCTTTAAGATAGGTTAAGATACTAAAAGGTTTTGACAAAGTCGATGTAAATGCACTATTCACATTAAACAATACTAATCAAACTCGCGGAAATGGAATGAAATTAAAAACCAAAAAGGCAAACCTAGATGTCACAAAGAGTTTCTTCACCTACAGTGTGGCGACAGAGTGGAATAAACTACCAGCGAGAGTGGTGGAGAGCGACACAATAAACGCTTTCAAGGGAAGGCTTGACCTCTATCTGCAGAGGGCTGGGGTGAAAAAAAATAAAAATAAAAAAATATTTATGTGTATGTGTGTGCACTGTACAGTATGTATATATATACTGTATATATGTATGTGTGTATGTATGTATGTGTATATGTGTGTGTGTGTGTGTGTGTGTATATATGTATGTACCGGTGTATATATATATATATATATATATATATATATATATATATATATATATATACAGTATATAGTTTGTAAGGCCAGACTGCCTAGTAAGGACCTTGAGGTCTGTGTGGTCTGTGTATCTATGTAGCTCTATGTAGCTCTCTCTCTCTTTCTCTCTCTCTATATATACAGTATATATATATATTATATATATCATCATTCACTCACTCACTCTCTCTCTCCCACTCTTTGAAGTACAGTCACCCACAGTAATTACGTTCTATTTCTGACCTAGACATCACCAGCATCATCATCATCATCATCTGTCCCAGGTATTGATCTTGTTAGTGGCGGTGGATGTTGGCTTGTATCACCCATTTATTTATGTAGTTTTTTCGTAATGCCGGTATCACACAAACGCTTTTTCACTCAACAGTTATCTTCAACACTGGTCTGGCAGCTTATATGGTCAACATTTATACTATTTCGGTCACCTAAACTCATCTACCATCAGTCTAGTTTCCGATACCAGTGTAAAATAGACCAGAAATGTTGCCAGAAAAATGTTGATCATCGAATATTGACTATAAAAGCTCTCGTGTGATACCTGCTATATATTATAGGCTAAGCAATAACTATGACTTTAATAATACCAACAATACTAACCCATTGAGGAGCATGACGAATGTTGACAGTTTATTATATATATATTAATGTTTTGTTCTATTTGTATGAAGGAAACAAAAAGGCAGGTTGCCTGTAACGAGTGTCTCCCCTAAAGCCAAAAGAATTACAGAGCCAAATTCAAGGGACGTTGGGGTCAAAATGCCTGGACACACGAAGAGTTTAATTCATAGGATGAAGGAAAGATTGATTGAGGGAGAGAGTTCCAGAGTTCAATTGTTGAGTAGAAGAAAGATTGAGAATATTTGACAATGCTTGGGTTGGAGAGTTGGACATAATTGGAGTGGAAATGTGTTGAAAGGTGGGTCCTCGCACTCGCTGCACTGAGAGATCTCTGAAGAACACTGAGTGTTGTAATAACTAGTAAGAGGAAGTGAGTTGATGAGACGAAATGCTGTGGACTCTACTCTTTCAAGAAGTATGGTATGGGTGGAACCTACCCACACATGCGAACAATACTCAATACAGGGGTACACTGTGCCTCGATACAGAGCAAGAAACTGTGAGGGGGTGAAGAACCCACGGACACGATTGAGTATACCTAACTTTTGGGAAGCTGTTTTAGCAAGAGTGGTAATATGTATGTATAATAACTCAGGCACATAACCCATAGTTGGGGGTGGCCAACTCGAGACAGAGCCTGAACAGAAACAAAATGTATTAAAGTTCCACTCTTAGGGTCTGGGACCACTTTCACGTCCCCCTTACCCCTTTCTCTGTCTCGTCTAGTAGGTGAATTATACAAGGGGAGGAGGATTCCTAGCTTCCTGCCTCCCTGTATCTCTTGTATATAATGTACAATAATGAAATGTACCCCCCCCCCCCCCCCCAACACCCCTCCTTCCATCCACATAACTCCCCATGGCCCAATTACCCCTGGGCCATTTTACCCAAATACCCCCCCCCCCCCAATACCCAACCCCCAATAGCAAGTCGAAATATCTACCCAGTGAGACCATCGTAATTTATCCATATCATTTGCTATACGAACATAAGAACATAAGAAAATGGGAGTCTGCAAAAAGCCGATCGGCCCAGACAAGGCAGATCCCTGTCACACCCAACCCCAATTACAAGGCCCAATTATGGTCCAACTCACTAATACCTTGAGTACTGACCCCACCAAAACGGTTAGAGATTAATACAAGATTACGGGGGTCTGCTGAGCGCCGATTGGCCCACACGCGGCAGATCCCCCTCACACCCAACCCATCTCGTCCATATGCTTATCTAATTTAATCTTAAAGCTCCCTATCGTTCTTGATCCCACTATATTACTTGGTAGCCTATTCCACCCATCTACAACTCTGTTACCGAACCGATATTTGCCTATATCTTTTCTGAAACGAAATTTATCAGTGTCAGGGTGAGTCATTCGAACTAAACAATAGCTTTATGTAAATGATAAACGAGATTACCAAGCTAAACATATTGTAACACCCATTTACTCTATTATTTACAATGAGAAATAATTATATGTATCCCCCCCTCCCCCCCCCCCCCTTATATCCATCCCCCGCACGGCAAAGGTAATTAAGGGGAGACGGACCGTTCTTCTTTTTCTGTTTGTTTTCCTATTAATTCATGTATTCCTATATTTATTAGGTTTCTCGCTAGACATCCCTCAAACTTAGAAAAACATCCCCTAGACCCCCCCCCCCCCCCCCTCAAGATAAATGTGTAAATTTTTCGATAGAAAAGTGTCCCGGCCGAAGGCCGGTTCCTCTTACAATTACAGGCTCGCTATCGCTCGCCAGGAAAAAAATCGACACCTAAATGGCATGATAGGTCATAAAATGTATAACGAAATGGGTCTTAAAATCGCCAAGCAAATGTGCCGAACGTCTAAAAGCTTCAAAACTAATGGGACTAAACACGAGCGAGAAAGGAGACCAGAAAAACGACCCATCTCCCCTTAACCTCAACAGTCCATCAGCTTCCAATTAACAGGCGTCGAACTACCTCAAATAACCCTTTTTACCACCACAGATCCTTCTAAAACGGCACACAATCCTCTAAATATAGTAGAATAAAACAAACAATACGTTGCTGGTACAGAAGGGGTTAAATGTATCCCCCCCCCCCTTCCCTACACACACACACCTTACATCGATATAAGTTCACACACACACACACACACACACACACACACACACACACACACACACACACACACACTGAAGAATGTCCCATATACTATAATTCCCCCCAGCTGTCTCTCCTTATTTTATATTCTTCTTTTGTTCTCTACCGAGGATTACCTCCCACTTTATCTGACCCTACCTGTACGCAAGGTTAAGAGATACAACAGGTTGGAGCATGGGGTCACTCAAACTCGTACCCGCTCGCGCATGACGTCACGAGGAAGGAAGGGTCGGAGGTCACTCGACTGTTTACCATTCATTCTCAAAGGAGCAGCCGAGCCAGCACCATCCTCCGTTTTCTTTTACTTCATACCGTGATGCTATAACTACTGTATAATGCCCTGTGAAAGTGCAGCTCTTCTATTTTAACTGAACAAAATGCCTTTATATTGTCAAGTTGTTGGATGCATTTTGGATGCATTATATATATATATATATATATATATATATATATATATATATATATATAGATATATATATATATATATATATATATATATATATATATATATATATATATATATATACAGTATATGTGTGTGTGTAGTATGTAGGCTATGAACCGTAAAACCGTGTAACTTCGGAAATTTGTCGAAGTTTTTAACAATATCTGACTGTAAACACATTATAGAGATATAACTAGGTAAAGTGATGCGTGGTGATAGTGCGCGGTAATCCAGGAAGCCTCCTAAAATTATCCCCCATAATAAGAGAGCTATCCTTATCCTAAATGGTGTCCGAAGTCATCTTGAAAAGTGGCTATTACTTATTATCGCCAATGTCCGAAGTTACGACCCAAGTCCGAAGCGACTTGGTTTTACGGAATGTAATTATTTGTATGTATGTGTGTATACCGGTATATACCAGGTTCAGATTATGCTGTTCAAATTTGATGTCCTCATTACAGAATGGACATATATAGTTTATTTGGAGTCAGTACAACGAAGAATGACCAAAATTATCCATAATATTATATATCTTCCATATATAGAAAGGTTGAATAAATTAGTCTTGCACTCGTTACAGAGACCCATCTCGTCCAAATGCCTATCTAATTTTATCTTAAAGCTCTCTATCATTCTTGATCCCACTATAGCACTTGGTAGCCTATTCCACCTATCTACAACTCTGTTACCAAACCACTATTGGCCTATATCTTTTCTGAAACGAAATGTATCTATCTTGAACACAATTGTTATAGTTCTTTCGCTATCACTGGGCTTTAGTACATTTTTCATGTCCCCTCTATTAATCCCACTAACCCACTTGAACACCTCTATCAAATCCCCTCTAACTCTGCGTCTCTCTAATGAATGAACATAAGAACCTAAGAAAATGGGAGTCTGCAAAAAGCCGATCGGCCCTCACAAGGCAGATCCCTGTCACACCCAACCCCAATTACATAAGAACATAAGATCACGTGAAGCTGCATATGGCCTATCTACTTTAAAAGCTTCTTACTCTCACAAATACTTCCTAGAATTAGTACTTAAGTTAATATAGTACCAATATATAATATATTTAAGAAATAATAATTATGTCTAGATTTCTAGAAAAAATGCAATATTTGACACTACTTGGCCAAACTGGTTCACGGGCCTCATGCTAGAGGGAGTGGGGCCGCATGAGGCCCGCATATTGGAGTTGGACACCCCTGGGTCTAGTGGCAGCAGGTTGGCTGGCTGCTGCGCCGCCTGGCAGGCGAGCGTTTTTCTACCTTTCTTTCTCTCGTCCAGCATTGTGACGTCAGCAGGCTGCGCGTGCGCCAACCTGTTGTATCTCTTAACCTTGCCTGTACGGACCCGTAGGCCATTTCGCCTTAACCCTTTTCAAACTCCTCATTTGATCTCTTCCGACGTTTTGACATTCCATTCTAATTGGCTTTACCTGACCTACAGTCCGTTGCCCCATTAACCCTTTTCCAATTCCCTCATGTAATCTCTCCCAAGGATTTAACTCCCATTATTAGCCTCACCTGACCCTACCAGAACAGTTTTTGTATGTATGTATGTTTGTTTGCATACGTGAGCGTTTATGTATACGGGCATGTGCACACTTACTGCATGTTCTTATGTTCTACATATGTATGTATATATATGCGTATTTATGTGTGTACGTATGCGTATGTATGCATGTTCTGTATATATATGAGTAAAATAAATGTGTACTGTATATGCACTGTAAATCACTTACTCTCATGGTTAATTTATGATAATTTGTATTTTGCACTAGCATAATTATTGTATTAATTTCTTGTTTTTAATGTAAAGTATATTATACTCACCCATTGTAAACGGAGCTTACCATTTTCATATTTGTACATCTCATGTTCATCCACTAATTGTAAAATGTGTATTTTCAGCTAATGAGGCTGCCATTCTTTAATATTATTATTATTATTATTATTATTATTATTACATGCACACACACACATACACCTTACATAAACATAACTTCCCAGGGCCCAATTACCCCTGGGCCATTTTACCCAAGTACCCCCCCAATACCCCACCTACAGTACGTCAAAGGAACAACCCACCGGGACCAATAGCCAGCCGAAGCAAGCATCCATAACGACTTAAGCCTCCTACCCTTCAAGTATTGCCTGGCAGCCACTCATAAGCGACAGGCAATAACAACATTAAAGGGTTCTGGGATTGTTGTTATTGATGTTTTGGTCTATTTATCTATCTATTGTTTAGTTTCCTCGCTTGGCCTCCATCAAGCTCATTATAACATCCCCAAGATACCCCTTCTAGATAATTTTGTAAATTTTTCGATAGAAAAATGTCCCGGCCGAAGGTCGATTTCTCGGCCGAAGGCCGATTTCTCTTAAATTACAGGCTCGCTATCGCTCGCTAGGAAAAAATCAACACCTAAATGACACGAACATTCTTAATATTGACAAAGGAAAGGGGCGAAAGGTCTTAAAATAGCCAAACTAATGGCCCAAACATCTTAAAATCTGAAAACTAAAGGGGCAAAGCATGAGGGAGAAGGAGGGCCAGACAAATCAACCACCATCCCCCCCCCCCCTCCCCTACAGAACCCCTTAAGCCTCCCACCCGTCGAGTATTGCCTTCACTAAGCGTCGGAACAACTCATAAGCGACAGAGGCGATATAACCATTCAAGGATTCCGATTAATTTGTTTTCTCTACGGTAACAAACATATAATAACAAATAAAATAATGAATACAAACTTGGATATGACCTTGTTCATCACGAGATAAGGACCCTGACTGACAATAGAATGAATATATATATATATATATATATATATATATATATATATATATTAAAAAAGCTACGGTATATATATTCTAATGGATTCCCTTAACTTAACGCTCATTTCTCTCTTTCCCTCTCTCTCTCTCTCTCTCTCTCTCTCTCTCTCTCTCTCTCTCTCTCTCTCTCTCTCTCTCTCTCTCTCTCTCCCTCTCTCTCTCTCTCTCTCTCTCGCTCTCTCTCTCTCTCTGTATTTGGTTGTATATGCATAAAAAAGATAAATTAGATATAGTCACTATTATTAATGCTGACTTCCACACACCCTTCATAATCTGAATAAAATCGTCTAATAATAGCCAGAATAAACTGCCAAAATGCGTCATGATTCTCAGATAATGATTCTCTTAGAAGTTCCGATACGCAATTCTGTTTTGTTTTCTGGCTATTATTAGTCGATTATATGCAGATTAGGAAGGGTGTATGGAAGTCAGAGGGTTAATGGAGAGAGTCTTCACCTATATAATTCCCATAGATCCTTCCAAAAATGCTTAATATCGTCCAATAATAGCCTGAATAAACTGTCAAAACGCGTCATGATCCTTAGTATAGGGGTGGATTTGACACTGTTAAGGGGATGTAGATTTTGTTTTCGAGACCCCTTAATCCCTCATGTTGAACCCCATTAGTTTTGATATTTTAAGACGTTCGCCCCATTAGTTTGGCGATTTTATGACCTTTCTTCCCATTTCTTTATCAATATCAATTAGACCTTTCGTGCCATTTAGGTCGCCAAAGGGTTGAGGCCAGCCACCACTGTGCAGGCATTTGTGTGAGTCACTGTACGATAAATAAACATAAAACAAAAACAGCTTCAAGCCGCACCTACTAAATCACCTCCCCCCCACCCTTCCCCCGGGTGGAAATGGCCCAGCGCCGTACGGTCGTTAGGGAGAGGTAGTTTGGAGGTAACGGGCTGATTTGGTCTTTACGGTACGGAGCTGTGACGTGTGTGTGTGTGTGTGTGTGTGTGTGTGTGTGTGTGTGTGTGTGTGTTGGTATGTGTGTTATGTGTGTGTGTGTGTGTATGTTGGTGTGTGGTATGTGTGCATTTGTATGTGTTATAGTCTATTCACTGTAAGTAGGCGAGAAATCATGACCTCTAACCTCTGTAACTTAATATCAACTAGAGTAATCGATCTAATATTTCTACCATTTGTGAAGAACCAGTCAAGGAATATATGTGGAAATTTACAGCCAATTTGCTCTAGCCCTTTTTGAGTTACAGAGGATAGAGGTCATGATCTCTCGCCTACTTAAAGCGAATAGACTATAGTATGTATCTCCCTATTCAGTCAACAACCCATTCAACCATATCCGTCTTCACCCACATTCCAAGATTTACCATTTCAGTGTTTAAGTGGAATGATTCAGTGAAATGTACTATGATTAAATGAAATTATTGAGTAGCTGTCAAGTAATGCGATTGATAAAGCATTTGTTGAATACCGCCTCGTTCATAGCCGTGTAGCAATGTTTCCAAAAACAATGAATTGATAATTAACAATTTCAAAAGGCATAAACACATAACACAGGTGGATAAATTATGGAAACAGTGGAAACAATAAATGAAGAATAAAAAGTTTCGACTATCAAACACTAATGAACGTCGTTCAAATTGTGCGTCAAATTAGTATTGAGGCGAAGCGGTAAGCAAGCGTGAGGCGAACTGGAGCGGAGGTATTGTTGTCGTGAGGCGAAGTGGTCGTGAGGCGTAGTGGTACCAAGGCGAAATGGTTGTAGGGCGTTGTGGTCGTGAGGCGAAGCGACCAAGGCGAAGTGGTGATGAGGCGAAGTGGCCTGCTCCCCTCCACATCATAACCCACACAAACGTTTCCAGAGACTCATGACGGTACGGGAAGACAAAACGTTGACCACACGTTTGTTGAGGTAAGCGATAGACTTAAGGGGAGATGGCCTATTTGTCTACCCCCTTCTCCCTCATGTTTAGCCCCATTAGTTTTCATATTTTAAGACGTCGCCGGTAAAGAAGGGGTTAAAGGTCCCCCCCCCCCA